>CM067581.1:10940917-11377537 GCA_034336665.1 Luscinia megarhynchos
ATATTTGTTAGAAATTGGGCCACAAGACAGAAGCAAGTGGAATTATTTTTAAATTTAAAAATGTTTGCTAAAGGGATACCATTATGCAAATTCAATTATACAGTAAATAAAAACAAATAAATAAAAGCAAAATGTTGAGAGGAAACAAAAAAAGACAATATCTGCATTCAGGTCAGTCTTACAAAGCATATTTCTCATTGTGTGTGCAGTTCACTGGCAGGCTCTTAGAAGAAAATGAGGTAGAGTGCAGAACAGGCCTCATAGCACTGGCACTTTTATGTTAATCAGGAAACAGCAAAATCAAAACAAATTTACCAAGCACTTCTTGTTACTGCAAGCAGGCCATCTCCAGTTGTGACAATGAAATTAGCTGTGCTCAATGGGCACTGAGGAATCATTTCCACAGTACATTAGGGCAGGCTCACATGGGTGTTTGCAGCAGGTGACTGTATTGCTCACAGATCTGAGGCCCCATGCAAGCAAGAACATGATAAATCTATTTTTATCTTTAATCATTCATTTGGAAGCACTGACAGGCACATTAGGGACTCCTGTCTAAAATTAGTTCTGTTCATGCTGGAAGCAACCATTTATTCTATCAAGCTATTTGTATGCTTAATGTCAGAAGACTTCTGGGAGCTGTTCCTGGTTTTGTGGGAGTTTTCTCTGAAATACCGAGTTTGTTCCTGGAATGTGGCATTGCTGTTGTAATTACCATCCTAAAGCTCTATGAATTGTATGTCATTAAGATCTCTGTTAACTGTCAGACCACAAACAAAACACAAATGCCTCTCTGGAAGCTGAGCAGTAAGAAAGGCAGATGGCTGCAGTTTGCCATCAGGAGAGTGCAGCAGCCATCCCAAAGAGAAATGCATGATCCTCCACCTGTGACTTGTCCAGGGGCTGCCTTTGGGACCAAGGCCAGTAACAAACAACATCTCAGCAATAAACAAACATTCTGATCTGCATTCATGTACTCTGATCAGATGCTTTAAGGGCACAGAGAAATCCCAGCCCTGTTTATGACACTGCATTACCAGCTCTAGTCACCTCTTCTGTATTTCTTTTTCTTCTAAAGGCTTTGGAGGACTCAGGAGCACATGAAACAACATTCCACATCTTGGACGAGTGCTGCTGCAGGCCTGCTGGTTCCCCAGTGCCCAGGCAGCTCCCAGAACTGCCATCAGCTCTGCTCCTGCCCGAAGTGCCCACACACTCAGTGGGACTTGTTTACAGAGATAAAATGAAGTTTTTAAACCAGGAGTCAATCTGTGCCTGAAGCCACCACCACCACAGAGAACTCACAACAATCCCTGTTGCAGACACTGCAGCTCTTCCCAAGAGAACAAGTGGGAAGCTGGAGGGGTTTGGCTGTCACACATCCCTGAGGATGGCATGTCACTTATTCACTCTGAAGTCCGTGTCTGTCACCGCGACTGATCCCTCCGGCCGCTCCGCTCGCAGCGACTGTTCCCGTGCTTGGGTCGCTCAGCCACTGGATGTCACTGTTAGTCTGAGCACATAAACGCAAACGGCATTCGCTTGGCATCAGAAAACGTTTAGAGACATGAAATGATGTCTTCAAACATCATCGGGATGAAACCAAGGGCACTGCAGAGGGATCATCTCTAGACGCTGAAAGCATTCCTCACAAGTTGATAGGGTAAGAAGTGCCTGATTCAATGAGGGTTCTTTTCGCTCATTTGGTGACTCATTTCTGAAGCTGATAGCAGCTCGTGTGCTCTCGGTTCCACTCGTGTCCTGGCCGTGCGGCGGCTCCCGGCTCCTGCCGCTGCTGCCCGGCTCCCTGTCCCGGCAAAGCCTTCCGGAGTCTGCCTCAGGCACAGACACCCCCTCAGAGCTCCTTTTCCCAGTCTGGTCTCTCTGTTCAAAGTGCCCAGAGTCCCAGTGACACAAAACATTCGAAACAGGAGGGTCACAATACCCTCTTGAGTTAGGAGAGGAGGAGGGGAAACTTTTATTATTTTTCTCCTAAAATCTTCAAGTATCAAATAACGAAGTACCAAAAGCTAAGATAATCTCATGTTCTTATTTGCAGGGTTAAAGCCAGAAGAGCCATTTCTCCAGAGGGTTAGAGAATATGCTCTGCCCAAGTGACTGTAGGGTGTGAGCACAACCTCACAACGAGAATAACATCAGGGAACGAGTACAAGGTAATGGAGAATCCATCCTTGGAGAAGGCAAAGAGTGTGAAATGAAAAATCCAGAAAATAATAGTAATAAAAGCAATAATGATAATTAACAATGCAGCTCTAGGCTCAATGCTCCCTGTGCTGCAGAAAAGCCCCAGCAGCCAGGAAACCCCTCAGAGCAGCTCCGAGCAGTCGGTGCCACCTCTGCCATGGCACAGCTGTGAGCCACATCTGCCTGCACCTGGCAAACACTGACAGGGAATGAGAACAGACCTCTTTCAAAGAGAAGTATTTGGAGAAAAGTCATTTGAAGCAATTTTACAAAAAAGATGACTGATTTGGTTTACAGTTTCAAATAATTATTTAAAATAATTACATTGCTCTGAACCAATACTGTAATTTTAACACAGATATAATCACTGTAAATTACATTAAGAGCTTGTCTACAGACAAATTGCATTGCTCTGGTTATAATGGGATTGTTGAAGCTCAGCAAATCCCCAAATCCAGGTATGGCTGAAATCACAGAAAAGGAAGGGAAAGAAGTATACCAAACTCCTCAACCTTTTTGGGCTTACATTGACATGGCTTTTTTAAGTCAAAAGAACTCCTACCTAACCAAAAGGATTGAACTGGAACAAAAGCAAGTGATACCCCATCCTGAAACATGGAACTGTGATGGCAGGAATGCTGAAATTTTCATGCATTTAAACTTGAACAGATCTAGAAGTCTTGGGTACCGAAGGTAATGGTGAAATTCCCTCTGACTTAAGTGGGAGTCAGTGACAGAGTTTGGAGCAGTAACTACCTGTACCAGGTTCTGCCTCTAAAGCTGAAAACTAGAAATGAGAAGTGACCTAAAAATTACTTAGTAAGTGTTAGTGAGTCTATTTTTGAGTGGGTATCTGCAGACTCCTCAAAGAAACTTGATCACCAGAGATGAAGCCTTAACACGCAGCACCTTTTAATGGATTTCAGTTTGAGGCACATGGAACCACTAATCACTTCAGTGAAAAATTGGGTCAGAGTTAGCCCCATCTTCCCCAAAGTGCTACAAACGTACATTTAAGTGTATATATATTTATATATAATTTTGTATTCTGATTAGAAGAGATGGCAAAGTATAGTGCTGAAATCCTTTTGGATATTCACTAAGGGACAGCAATAAAACACCATCCACAGGGCCTTTTTTGCTAAGTCCTCTTTCAGCCCTGTTCGCAGTAGATAATAAAATCTGTATTTATTAGTGAGTCCAAAACCCCTCTACAATTCCTACTGCACTAGGCAGAGACAGTGCTATTTTGTACCTGTTAATTAGCAGGTGCAACATGAAGTAAGCAAGTGCATTGATATGTTATTTATGGCTGCACAGACCTGTAAATAAGAAGACTGGGATAAATAAAGGTGTGTTATTTCCCACTGATATTTCCAAACTGCTTCATTGTGTTTTACCACAAGTCCATATTTGTAGTTTAAGCCAAGGCCAGTGTGTGGATGGCCCCTTGGTCAGTGCAGCTCCCTGGGCAGGGCTGGCCATGGGGCCCAGGCTGGCTGGGAGCACGGGCTGTGCTCCAGTGCTGCTCAAGCAGCAGCCCTTAGGCTCCATTTTCAGATGTTGTTCATCACTAATGCCTAAAGGTGACAGGCTCACTAAACAGGCCTGCTGCAAACAATACCAGATAAGACATATTGGATTACCCAGTCCACATCTCCAAATGCCACAGAAATGAATGCCAAACGCTGTGGGGTTTGTCACTTGCAGCATGCAGCAGCCTTTCCATTATGCATTGCCTGATCCTTTGCCAGATTTCTTCAGGAAAACCGAGTGCTAGGATGAATGGGAAGAGCTTGTTTGGAGGTCACACTGTGGGAGCTGGGAAGGAGGAGACTGCTGTTCCATTCCTCACTTGCCCTAATGCCCTACCTGGTCCTCCCTTCCTTGTTCTACCCAGCTGTCACATAGTGAAGCTTCCTGCCCATGCAAATCTTACAGCTAACAATTATATCACTGTTGCTATATTTAGTAACTAATCTTAATGCTATAAGTAAATTCAGGACCCCAAAATTGATTAGTATTTCCCAGATGATAAGAACTATTAAAATTATGCGGATTGTTGCCATTCCAGGACTGCTGCAGAAATCATTTGGTGCCAAGAAGGCATTCTGCAGTGGAGGAGAGCTGTTACAAATAACTGCTGTTACGAATAATAGAGTCCTAATTCCCAGTGCAAATATGTTGGTAACAGCTCTACAGACAGTTGGGCTGGGAGAACACTGAAGGAAACCCAACTAGATTTAATTTCCCTTTGGTTTGGAATTACTCTTTACAGTGCCACTACACAAGTCCACGTGTTGGCTTTGAGCTGCCAGCTCCTCAGGGCAAGGTTTAAATTAAGTACTCTTCTGCTTTTTTCTTTCTTTTTTTAAATCAGGAAACTATTTATATTCATTTCAAGCTTTGTAATCTGCTCCAACCTACTGTTCAAAAATAACAAACAAAAGAATACCCAAAGCTAAATGTTGACTTTACATCCCCTTTACCAGCCTCCTATTTAATCAGCCTTGTGGCATATTGGAAAACAGAGCATTTAGTTCCACTTCATTATTATGGGGGTAAAAAAATCTTACAGTCAGGCTTAAAGCATTCAAATACCTGAAGCCATATCCTAATCTGCACAGCATATGGGTGTAAAACAGACAGGCAATTTTTGTTTCCTTGGGGCAACACTGTTCATGGTGTTTGGCAGGGGCTCTCTGTTTCATCAGCTCTGAGCACACTGCCAGGCATGTCTACCAGGTAATGGGTATGTGGGTGTCAAGGGGGGCAACAGACCGACTGGAGCAAGGGGAGTTGAAATTAGAAATACACAGAGCCTAACATCTAGTGTACACTGAAACTAGCACAAATCTAGTAGTGCTGTAGTGAAAGCCACCTGCAATCAAAGCAAAGGGTTTTACCCTTCATATGTCTTGCAAAGTCCTCCCTATTGCCGAGACAAGGGCCTGCCCACAGCACTGTTTGGGATCACTGGTGAAGCGAGGGCCAGGAGAGAGAGGTTATTTTAACCCGGACACTTGGTTCCATTGCCTTTTCCCTCTCAAGCTCCCTCGGGGAGCTCTGCCTCCCCGCCGTGCGCGGCCGAAGGGCCGGGGCAGATGGTGCCGAGCAGGGCGGTCTGGGCTTGGATGGCCGAGGTTGCCAGTGTGCCCCGGTGGCCGAGGTTGCCAATGTGCCCCGGTGCCCGAGGTTGCCAATGTGCCCCGGTGGCGAGGTTGCCAATGTGCCTCGATGGCCGAGGTTGCCAATGTGCCCCGGTGCCCGAGGTTGCCAATGTGCCCCGGTGGCCGAGGTCTGCCAATGTGCCCCGGTGCCCGAGGCTGCCAATGTGCCCCGGTGGCCGAGGTCGCCAATGTGCCCCGGTGGCCGAGGGCTGCCAATGCCCTCGGGGTGGCCGAGGTTGCCAATGTGCCCCGGTGGCCGAGGTTGCCAATGTGCCCCGGTGCCCGAGGCTGCCAATGCCCCGGTGGCCGAGGTTGCCAATGTGCCCCGGTGCCCGAGGCTGCCAATGTGCCCCGGTGCCCGAGGTTGCCAATGTGCCCCGGTGCCCGAGGCTGCCAATGTGCCCCGGTGCCCGAGGCTGCCAATGTGCCCCGGTGCCCGAGGCTGCCAATGTGCCCCGGTGGCCGAGGTCGCCAATGTGCCCCGGTGGCCGAGGTTGCCAATGTGCCCCGGTGGCCGAGGTTGCCAATGTGCCCCGGTGGCCGAGGTCGCCAATGTGCCCCGGTGCCCGAGGCTGCCAATGTGCCCCGGTGGCCGAGGTTGCCAATGTGCCCCGGTGGCCGAGGTTGCCAATGTGCCCCCGGTGGCCGAGGTCGCCAATGTGCCCCGGTGGCCGAGGTTGCCAATGTGCCCCGGTGGCGGAGGTTGCCAATGTGCCCCGGTGGCCGAGGTTGCCAATGTGCCCCGGTGCCCGAGGTTGCCAATGTGCCCCGGTGGCCGAGGTTGCCAATGTGCCCCGGTGGCCGAGGTTGCCAATGTGCCCCGGTGGCCGAGGTCGCCAATGTGCCCCGGTGGCCGAGGTCGCCAATGTGCCCCGGTGCCCGAGGTTGCCAATGTGCCCCGGTGCCCGAGGTTGCCAATGTGCCCCGGTGCCCGAGGTTGCCACGCCGCCTCGCTCCGCAGCCCTGTGCGCCAGGGCACAGAGGCGCAAGCTGGCGGCAGGGCAGCTGCACACCGAGAGCCTGATTTAAAACACAGACACGTAAGCACGGCAGAAACCCCACCTCCGTGGGATGGCCGGCGAGGATCCGAGGGCAGGAAGGGCCGGCGCGCTCCTCCCAGCGGCGCCGTGCCTGCGGCAGCTGCGGCGGGGGGCCGAGCGGAGGGCGCGGGCGGTGCGAGGCGCCCGCTCCGCCCCGGCCCGCGGCGCTCCCGCAGCCGCCCGGAGCCCCGGCCCCGCGGGGCCTGCATCCCGGAGCACCGGCATCTGCTGCTGCCCGCGCCTCCCACCCTACACACACTTTATCCGGCAGCTGTGAGATTTAGTCCACCATCACCGGCTCTCAGGCGCCTCTCTTCAGAGCTCATTACAAAGAGTAATTAAATGGTCGTAACGTCCCCAGCCTTAACCCTATTTAGTAGATAAAGTGGATAATTGAGCACTGTTAGCTCCGTTTTGCCATGGAAACTGGTGAGAGAGGCTAACACAAGGTCACAGGGCCACTCTGAGTCAACTCAGGATCACAGTACATCAGTTACTGTCCCCTTCATACAAAAATGCTGGGATATTTCATTGACTTTAAGGAGTTATGGATCAAAACTGCTATTCCTGCCTCATCACTGAGAAATCTAACAGAGATATGACTTAACAAATAGAGTATTTGAGAAGTTGAAACGAGTCCTGGTCTGTTGTATTCCATCTGCCAAAGCAGACACCACCCTCTCCTTTAAACACTCTGCTGGATGTAGTATTGTCTCATAGGTGTATCCTTGTATCTAGCAAATCAGTGAGATGTGACTGACCTGGTACCTGGCCAGTGAGTTTCAGATGTCACGACTGGTAGCTGCCCAGGCAGAACACAAGGCCCTGCCATGGTTCTGCCAGTGTGCCACTGTGTGACTGCAGCACAGCTCTGAGATGCTGGCCAGGCCTCTCCTGTCCCCTGAGAGCACCTTCCCTGTGCTGACCGTGAGTCATGGGGCTCTGCTGAACCTCTGCATCCTGCAGGCTATAAATAGCTCCACTCCTATAAACTATTATCTCACTTTCACCCAGTCCATTTGCCTCATTCTGAAATGTTTATCTTGCCCTAACTGCCAGCCTAAAGGTGGAATGCTATTTTCAGCCAATGAGAAGTTTAAAGATATAAATTTTAAAATACTCCCCTTTATTTTTTTTAATACCCTAGTACTTATGCAAGATGCTTCAAAAGGAAGACCTCTACGTATTTACAGCATATGAATAAAACTGACAATTTTTCTCTACTTACATGTCTCAACCTGGTAGGGAGTGGAAAAGACTTCAAAAATTTTTGGCTTTGTTCCTATGGCAGACCAGTAAGGTTTGAGAAGAGACCACGTGCACTGCCTCCAGAGAGCCACTATGGACAATGACTGAGCCAACAAACAGGACCATTTGAACAACAACCTCACTGGGCCATTCCATCTCCTAAATCCTGACTTTCAAAGCTTTCTCAGAAAATCCATTATTATACCCACATAATCACAATAAATTTTGAATTTTATACTTCCATATAAAGCTATGGAAAATTTGTGACAGATGTCAGAGTAGGAAAAGCAGACCCATCAAATAATGTGTAAATAATGAAGAGCATCTTGCATAACCCACTGAGGTGAAAAACCTTTAAAGGGCAATTGCCTTTACTGAATGTTGAATCAATGCGAAAAGCAGAATTTGAAAACTGTCCTTATTTCTAATACTCTTGATGAGAACTAAGTGGAGTGTTATTTCCTGCCAAGTAATTCAGGTATAATCAGGTCTGTTCCACCTGTGCCATGATCCCAGTACCAGACACGGGCTAACACTCCCTAAATGGGATCAGTACTGCAGTGCAGGGTGGAAGCTAAATAACCTTGTGTGGACAGACTCACTGCTCACAGACAGCACAGCTCTGCTCTGAGACATGGAGAAAGTGCTGGAAAAGAATAGCACTGAGAATCCAAAAGATTTGGACATCTTTACTGCTTAAAAACCATCCCCAAACCAAGCAACGAAAAGTACTCAAAGGCAAGTGTCGAGAAGCCCAAGCTCTCTGGAGAGATGGGAAGCAGCTGGAGCTGCCCAGGGACTGGGCTGCAGCGTGCTGATGCTCCCTGTCCCCGTGGCAGGGCCGCCCTCTCGCTTGGCTCCAAGGCAGTGTCACTGTTAATTGGATGCTGAGTGATGGATCTGGCCACCTGGCACCCTGTCTGGCTCCCAGCTCACGATCAACTCACTTGGCAGACTGAGTGGGGAACTGGCCACCTGGCTACTGTGGGGGCTACAGGCTGCTGAGCCCATCGCTGCCCTGCTCAGACATTCTGTGACTGGGAATACCAACAGCGACTTCTCTCCTGCTGTGGTCACCTCTCCCATCACAACCATGTGCTCACCATGAGACCCTCCTCTCCTTCCCTCTGTCTGCCACGATGGATAAACACAGAATCCTGCCTTAACTGATAAATGGGAATAAAATGAGCTACTTGCCTTCTCTCCAATTTCTTTGAATTATTCCAAATCCCCTACCCCCACTCTATCCTGTCTTGCTTCTTACCATCATTCTCAATACTCTAGATTAAAACATGTATTGGCTGAGTTGCACAACAATTTTTTGAATGGTGCAGTTTGTTGACTATTTTTCTAATTAGTAAAAATACTGATAAATTAAGAATAACACTAAAACAATGAACTGGACAAAAATGCTGTGAAATCAGACTCATGCCTGAAGGCAGGATTCCCCACTTGCATTGTACCCTGTTCTATTATTAGCATTTGCAAAATCCTAGTGAGAAAGGCCACAATTTTGATTCTATTTTTTTTACATTAGTTTCGCATATATGTAAATTACTCCACAAGAAGCAAGACAATTGAAAATGAAAAATGAAGTGCACAAAAATAAATCAGTACAAATGTAGAGTGCTGTTGGTATTACTCAATGAAACAACCCAAACTCCATGAAAATTAATTTTACTACAAGACCTTAAAGGACTTACAAGCCTTTACATTTTCTTCTCCATTTCCAACGTACCATAAGGAGGTTCCACAGTGGTTTTAATCTGGTCTGGGGATACAGTAAGTAGCTGATGTCAAGCTCTTACACCCATTACAAATGATCTGAAGAGAATGTACTTCACTAATGAAATCTTTGCACAGAAATGTGACCCCTGGTTGGAGCTGGGCTGAGTTTATTTGTGTTACTTCCTTCTTTACATCAGGGATTCATTTGTACCTTGAAGGACCTGCTCCAAGTGAATTTGGGGGGGCTTTCCATAAGCTAATGGAAGGAGGAAGAAGGCATTTTAGATATTAAAGCAAGCATGAATGTTAAACTAATCAAGTTGCTGTCTTCACATTATCTTTAACCTTTTTTCAGCTGGACAACTGCTTTTCCTACATCCATGCTGGAGAAGATTTCAGGAAACTTACTGTTTTTTAGAGAGCTCTTAGCAGCATGAGCATCATCTCTGACTACCCCTGAGCAGCCTTTACTGCCCTTTACCTGGTGAGCCCCTACCAATCAAACTACTGACAATCTTCACACAAATTTATGGGTGAGTCAGGAACACACATGCCAAACCACCAGCAGCACTGAAGGAGCTTCCCTGCCCTCCAGAAGCCTGTTCCCACAGAGCAGCATCTCTCCCCTCTGCAGTCACCACTGCAGCTGTCTCTCAGGCCACTGCAACGCTCCCTTGGGACATGGGGACAAAAGGCAATGCCATGCACCTGGCTCTTAGTGCACTGCTGACCTCCTGCATTTCCAGCACCTTCCTTATGGGCTACAGAGCCCTCAGTGCTCAAGGCTGACACTAGAAAGGTTCCTGCTTGCTTATTTGACCCCACTTCTCCATCCTGGCTTCACAGCCACGCTTAGCTCTACTTTGCTCCTCTTCATGTCTCAGAGCTCACATAAACACTGGATGGCTGATATTAAGAAAAGAAAAAATTGAGTCATTCTAGTTGATTTTCAGTTTCAGTCGGACTACAAGAGGCTCCCTTGTGCTCCCTGACACTGTATCCAAGCTTGAATTACCAAGTTATTAGGTAACAGCTCACTGGCACAGGCTCCTGTCTGCCTGTTCGGAGGGCTCTGCTCTCTCTGAGCTCAGTGCTTTCCATTTCCTGACTGGTGATGCATCCCCCAGCAAGGACCCACATTATTTTAGAATCTTCAGTAGGTAATGGGCTGCTGAACATGTACGATTGCCATTTCCAAATGTGACATTTAGCACTGCTGGTGTTTTATTTTCCCCACCTTAGGTGCCAGTAGAACACTTGTTGCTGTTTGCTAACAGGCTTTGAAGACTTCCAACTGGGGACAAGGCTGATGGAAGTTCTGGAGCAAGGGATTTATTGCATCTGGCATTATCTTAGGAGAGTATGTGCCCTCTCTCTGTTACAGCAGTCCCTGCTGACATTGACCCCAACTGGAGATGAGTGCTTGTAGGCAACTCAATTTTAGTGCCCAGTAAAACACTTTTTCCTTAACTGGTCTGGCAGCCCCAGAATAGCTCTGTGCACCCAAATTAATACAGTTTTGTAAGTAATGACAGCTAATACTACCAAAGTCTGTTCCTCGAATTAACTCACCTCATTATAATGTACACATTATGCATAGCAGGACTACTTGATGACAACTATTCCAGCCAACCCAAAGACATTGTGTTCTATGAGAACTAGAATGATCCCTAGCTGTCCTCTACTTCCCTGTATTCAGATTTTAATAATCTTTTTTTAGATGACTACATAGATATCATAGCACTGAGCACTTTTAAAAACCTAAAATAGACTACATTAGCTTAAAATTCTAGGTAGTAAAGAAACTTGAGAGGAGAGAAACATAATTAACTTGGAGCATGGAAAGATTCCCTTGTGGGAAAACCACCCTGAATTAAAAAAGGTGGTTTGTACAAAGTACCTGATGGTGAACCCAGAACCTGGCAGGTTACACGCTCTGAAGGCTGATCTCTCAGGCTGAAGGTGCAAATGCTTTTGGTTTGTTTTCCCTGGAGAATTTGTTTTCAGCCATTTGAAACATACTTGATTTCTTGGTTATTAAAATGCAATCATCAGTTTTTTCAGTGCTTGGTCTTTTTCTGTCAAGAAAATGAAAATAAAAGCTGTTTTGCTGAAATTGCCTACAGGTATCTCTATGCATTTAAAGAATGCTTCTGAAAGCTCTGCTGGCAGAGCACCCTGAAAATAAAAGGTGAAGGTCTTCTGAGCAGACAAAGTAGGAGAAGGAGTTTTCCACAAACAGTCCATTTTTATTCCTCAAACTTACTTTTTCTCTTCAACTCAAAACAGTAACTCTAGCCTAATTTCTTCCTGCTTCTGCAACAGAAGCTCTGTGATCTATGGAACTGCAGACCCAACTGCTGCAGAACCGAGCTGCTCCCCTGGCACTCACCAGCACTGGACATGCCTGCTCCTACACATGCACAGGTGGCACAAAGGCAAATTTTTCAGAGCTGTCTGTTGAGGTATTACAGCTGAAAATTTTACAGTCCAGACTCCCACAGTAGTTATTACTGTCTTACCATAATTCAATTGCTTTCTAACAGCCTTACCTAACTCCATTATTCTGGCACATTGTCAATCAGCTGCCCTTCCCAACACTGTCTGGTTTGGTTTTATTTTTGTTGGGTTTTTTTTTAATTACGGTTACATTGGCAACTTAAAGAAAACAAAGGGTATTTATTTCAGCTGTGTTATGTACCATCAGGCTGATTAATTCTAAGCCATGAGAAAAAAGAATCCTAGGAAATATTGCTATGGGAGAAAACAACTTTGCAAACTCAAGCTCCTTATTTATGCAGTTCTTGGTTTTTAAGGACAGGCCAGCATCCCTGGCTGTGTTACATCCCCCTCCATGAGTCCTTAAAAGAGGAAAAATGGTTGATTGGTAGGTTTTGAAAAATCACAGAGAAGCTCTGCAAATACAACATATCAGAAGACTGTACAGATCAGAAGTGTTAGAGTTCATATAAAAAAATCTGCTTTATCAGTGTGTCAAAAATGTTATGAGATACTTTGTATTGTCTTGTGCATAAGATGACAAAATTGTTCTAATCCAATCTCTCCTCCTCAGACCCTGCTTAATAATGAAGAAGATGCCATAGGAGATAAAGCAGTGAATACAGATAATGCAATGAAGCCTGAAAATGGGGACAGAGAAAACTCTCCAGGCCAAATGGAAATCTACTGGGACTCTGTAAACGAAGCAAAGAGCAGTTCATTCCTATGCTTTTAAGAATTAGTAAATCATTCTCAATTAGAAATCCTTCTCAATTCCAAATACAGATTATAATTATTTATTAACACCATTTCTAACCAAAGATAACTCCATTGATTAAAATGAGAACTGAAAAACTGAACTTCACAACTGTAATTTTATAATTCAAGTCTGACATCTTGTTCCTGGTTAGACTTGTGGATCACTCCTGGCTAAGTAAGAGGGAATACTGGTGTAAAATGAAGGGTAAATACTGTGAAGATCATGTCCTGTCATCTTCAGAGCCCACTCTGCCCCATGTCTCTCCCAGTCAAAGAAAATGTATTGAACTATGAAACTATTCACTAAAACATTCTATTACATAACTTCAATCTCCTTACAGTGCAGCTCTAACTGGCACCAGGGGAAGTCTTGCCTGCAAACTCTTTTATGTCACAGTTGGATGCTGATTTTTTACCTTGAGGTAAAGTTCTATTCCCTTTTTCATAGAGAGCTCTTAAAACTGCACAGCTCAGTATTTTATCAATTTTTTGATAATACACATCAGTTTAATGAAATTGTTTAGAATTTCCTATTTGGAGTGAATACAGAAAATCCAGCTGAGAGTCAGGGACAATTGATCCCTTCTGAAGCAATTTTAATGAAGTGCATTTTTTAACCTGGTAAAAAAATGTCACATCCTAAAATGTATCTTTTTCTAATTATATGTATAAACATAATAAGGTCACTGAGGGCACTCAGTGATGCCTAGAACAAATAACAGAAGTACACCAAACGTCGGAGAGAGCTTTTCAGCCAGCAGACCCTGGAGACATACCCACTGTTCTCTATAAACACTGCAGACCAGTTGGATGATTCATTCCATCACAGTCACCAAGAGCTTCACCACTGGTTTGGGAAAAGATTTTTTCCAATACTTGATAATATTACTTTTATGGTGAATGAATATGAATACAAACAGACCTCATAAACATGAATGAATAATACTGGCATTGGAAATGTATTAACAAGTAATCAACAGACATGAAATGATTTGCTTCAAAGAAGAGGAGTTCCTGAGAGGACAAAGCACAGGACATGACAGTGTATCAGTGTTAAGAATCTGTAACTTTTCCAAAAATGGACAGATATTCCTTCTTCCTTCCCTTCCCTCCCTCTTGGGACTCCCAGTGGCACCCAGAGGGGACTGAGTGCAGCAGTGTTCCTGTTCATGCAGGGCTGAAGGAGCCCTTTCACTGCCTCTGTCCTTTGGAGCTCCCAAAGCTGCACTCCCCTGGGCAGCAGCTGCAGCCCCTCAGAGCCACAGTGAGCTCTGTCCCACACCATGTCTGTGTCTTTGCTGTCTGACAAAGGTTTTGTATCTCAGGCTCTTTCTTCCACTGACAATTTTCAGTAGATTTACTAGAAAATACCTGCTGCAACAGGTGATGTCTCTAAGTAGTGTTCTTTCAGAACCATTTAAGACAATATTCATTACAGCTGCTCTCCAGAGAGAAGCCAGTGGTAAAAAGGCAAACTAAGGTTAGTGTTTCCTGGTGCCATGTGCCATGAGGAGCAGCTCTGCAGTATTTCATCATCAGCCAACACCACACTGAATCACAGCATCACTAACATGTGTAATTGCTTGCAGAAAGGTTCAGTTTAAGAATGTGTCAAACATATAATTTGATCAGGGCGTGTGAGTATCCATGCATGGTTGTTGGTGGTGCATTCTTACAGCCTTGAATCACACACTCCTACCTCCTTCTTGTAGGGAAGCTGCAATATTCTGGTAGAAAGAAACCTGCACTAGCCTTTTAGAAGTTGATGGGGCTCTCAGCACACATTTATTTCAACCTCTCAGCCCTCTAGTTAGACTAGTAATATTCATGATGACAAGAGTTTCTAATCTAACAGACAATTTTCATTTTCTGATAATAACAGATATTCTAAAATATAAAAAGTAAATCATTGGTACGGCATTTACATTTCTGAATAGCTCTATTTATTGTAAAATGTCGCTCTTTTTAATGGGGGGATATACTATCAGTTTATTAAAGCAGGTGCAGGTTTGTCAGCTAACAGATTGTACTTTAGGAAAAGAGAATTCATTTTGCTGTAAGAGGAAGTATTTCAGCTCAGGATTATATTGCTTGTTTAGAAGACATGTAAGGTTAAAAGTCATCTTCCTGGTAGGTACTGACCAGGCTCCCTGCATACCTCAGCCTGTAGCTGCAAATCTCCGGGCAGCATGTGCATAACTTCAGCAGCAAAGTCCATCCCAGCAGCTCCCCGGGCCGGGTGGGCTCCGCCCGCCGCACCTGCGGACACGGACAGAGAGGGGAGTGACACGGCGCGACTGAGGCAGGCAGCTGCAATCCCGCCTTCGGCACAGCCCCAGCTGCACTCCCTGCGTGACCTTTCCCACTTCCCACATCTATAAAGGAATCACATTATGAATAACATCTCTCTCCGGTATTCACGGATTGACTGAATAAAGATCATTTGTCCCATAAAGTTGTGTTTGGAATGCTGCAGCACCCACGGAGCAGGGGCCACACTTCCCTGACGTTTTACAGTACCTTGAACAACAGGTTGGTGCTGTAAAAGCAGAATTTAAAGAGCAAGTTTGAGTGGACAAGGATGCTGAGGTACAGCAAGGCTTGTGCTAGAGTCCATGAAACTGCTGAATTGCAGCTGAAGTGCAGCTGTGCAGCACATCTGGGAGAGCCAGGAGCAATGTATTCGATCCCAAATACCTGCACAGACCTTTGCAGCAGTTTCCTATGCAAATCAGGTACCAATACACAAATTATCCTGGTTAGCTACGAGAGCCTATGATGACCTAATCTGCATGTTCAGCTGCAGCATTAGCATGAGAACCATGTGCAGCTTCTGCAGGCAAAAGAGCATGCCCCAATTAGATTAATAGGTGGATGCTTTATTATCTCTGCGCTACTTTACCATCCTTTTAACTGGAATGTGCATGTTACTGGCCTTCACTGTAACCCAGAAAAACATTTTGAAGACATAAGAAATAATCCACTAAAAATACTGAATAAAAGTTCTTAAGTAAGCATATTTATCCTTATAATTCTCATAAATTTTAAAATTCTGGGAATAGAAAACATCTTGTTTGACAACAAATATCTGCAATTAATACTCCTATGTTAAAAACTTCAACAAGGTTATTATAGGCAACACTTACTTTCACAGTCTCACAGAGAAAGGATATTTTTAACATCCTACTCACTGTATGGGGACAGAGAAGGTGAATGTGAGGCCAAGCAGACACCAATTACAACCTCCCAAAACCACGGAGGAACCAGCAAATAAACTGGGATGAGCAAGGGAGCCCAGGCCCATGGCTGCACCTCCAGGGTGAGCACTCAGGTTTGGGTAAGGGCCTGCCAGGGGACACCAGTGCAGACAGAACTGATAAGGGCTGAAATGCTACTTGCACTTGGACTTTCATCCCTTGGCTCTAGGAAAAGAACACGTGAGTATAGAGAAGGAACCACGTGAAAACAGTATCATCATGGACTATCAAAGACTATTGAATCAAGATACAGAAACACATCATCATCAACAGCTGCATCAACTCTTTATAAGCTCTATGTGATCAGCAGTCCAGGTGAGATGCAGAACAGAATAAAAACAGGCATGGCCACTTTTAGCAGTAAAACAGGAACACTTGCTGAAAATTTAATTTTAATTTCCTTCATACTAAATTATAAAAGGTGCTCACTTCAGTGAAAAATTTTACTGCAACAAGGGAAGACTTTGCAAAAGGCCAAGGTTCCCCATACAGGAACCTCAGAGACAGGATTTTTTATCTTATTTTTAATGCTATTGATAATGCCATGTAGAATGGGACACAGATTGCCCTCTTCCTTATGTTTATAATGTAGAGGAAAGGCCACATGAGTACTGGGAGTGGGATTTCTAAAACTTTTGCACCTATAAAAACAATAAAGTGGAATATTCGCAGTTCTAGAGTTTTGCTTGAGCCACAGAGAAGTCACTATTCACTAGTGAACAAAAAGAAGAAAAAATGCTCATTTCTTGTGATTTATCCCAGTGACAGGGTTAATGACACAGGTAGGCATGCCCATTGACTCATTAAATTGAATTGCAAGACACAGCTAGAAGTTAATTTCCTTTGGTATGTGCTTAGGCACCTTGTAATGACAGTATTTGTGTCACTGGAATTCAGTCCCGACCTAAAACTGCACTGATCTTTCAGTCCAAGTCTGTGGGGGCATTTCCTGGGACTCTTTCTGTTCCAGGCTCTATGGAACAGCTCACAGCTTTTGTAGGTCAGGCACGGTGACGGACGTGAAACGTGTACGGGAGCCAGTGCAGTGCTACAGTCACTGCAGGTGCTTTGCTACACAAATCTGCACACCTGCAGAATATTAATGACAACTTTCATTCAGAGGCAACATATGAATTATCAATGAATCCAGTTTCCGTGTTTAGCAGGAAGTGTGTGGCAAGGGCTGATGGAACGTTTGGAATCATAATCTTAGCTACTGCTGTGTGTGCTGTGTGCCACCCCAGACAGCTTCTCCCCTGGGGAAGCCTGGCCCACACTGCAGCAGAGCTGTGCAAGCTGCAAACACCACCTTTAGAAATATTCTGAGGGAAAAAAACTGAGGCTGAGACGAGAAGGAGCTCTGCAATTTGGATCTGCCTGTGCCCACTGAGGCACAGGGAATGTGTTTGATATTAGCAAGGTACATGGTGGCAATCAAAGAAATTATCCAGAAAAATGGGCTCTGAGACTCCTCATGGTTCAGACATGCTAGCAGCTGGGACTTCTTTTCCATTCTAGTATTAAGCAATGATTTTACAAGAAAGGCCAGGTGTAAAAGGAGAATAAAATACCAGGGTCCCAAAAGATCTCTGGCACATTCATTATTCCCTGTGAACCAGATTTAATTTTTTGGGTAGATGTTAATTATTACTTGAATCCACACCCCAAAATACTTGAAATATTAGAATTTTGAGGCTGTCAAAGCAGTTTTGCCTGCTTTGCAAGTAGATGGAAGTGAAGGCAAGGCAATTCTGGGCAATCATTTGAAAGTCTCCCCCTAAATTTCAGTCCCCTGTGTTTCTTATGTTGTCTGAAATAACACTGATGAGTGCACGGAATTTGCTGTATAAAATAAAAAACGGTGAGGGGCCAAGGCCCAGCACAGGCAAGGCTGGCACCAGCACCCTCAGGTGCTCTGGGCACAAACACAGAGATCCATTATGTAACTGCTACATTAGTAATCTTCACTGCTACTCGCAGGAGTAACAGATAAGACTGCATAGCTTTTGATTACCAAAATTTTCAGTGTCCCTTGAAGTTTCTTTCCGTTTTTGCTGTCTAGATAATTTTCCTCATGGAATTACCTCTTCCCTTGGGTCGGCATTTCAGAGAGCTGCACGGCCCCACTGTCACTGCGTTGGAGGTGGCTGTGGCCACTGCACCTGGGGCTGCAGGGCTCTGGACTCTGGGCCAGCAGCAGGTTCTCCGCCAGCACAGCTGCAGTGCTCCCCGAGCTGGGCTGTGCCCTGCTGTCCCTGACACCGCGACCACTGGGGATCACAGCAGCCAGAACAAAGCGAGGGCAGAACCCGGCCGGACAGCGCTGCTTGGCTGTGCGGTCACACAGCACTGGGATCTGCTGTCAGCCCTTGCCAGCACATGGGTTAAAGCAGCCGTGCTCTGTGCCTCAGTCTACCATCAGGAATTACCATTTTGAGATACTAAACAAAGGACATTTTGAGATGTAACTGCCTGGGGTTTGTAGATTATGTGAGCATTCAGTTCCCAGTGTTAATTGCGTGTTTCCACACTGACCCTGTGGGATATGAACAGCGGAGACCCCAGAGCTCCCGTGACACGGAGGTGACGGACACAAAAGGTGGGAACGTTTCTTTCAACTCTAGTGACTCCAGATGTGCGGGACACGGTCACTCACTAAAAGAGAGCTGTCCTGGGAAGGGACTCCTGGGCAGGGACACTGGGAATGCCCGACAGCGCCCAGCCCTGCGGGAGGCCGGGGGCGATGTGGTGTATCCTCGGTGTGGCCTTTCCGGTGCTCGGTGACACCGGCGTGCCCGGTGCCAGTGCTGCTGTGCTCGCCCTCCGCGGTGTGTGCCCGTACCCGTACCCGCGGTGTGTGCCCGGCTAGTGGCCGGTACTCCGCTTCTCCCGGTGTCCCCGGGCCGCCCCCTCAGGCGGCCGGCCGCGCGGTGCACGCCGGGAAGCGCGCGCAGCACGCCGGGACACGCACCCCGCGCCTCGGCCGCCCAAGATGGCGGCGGGCGGCCGTCCCCGCCCCCGGCCGCGCATGCGCAGCGCCGCGGCGGCCGCGCCGCTCCCGCCCTCCCTCCCGGCGGCCGCGGCGCCTCTGACAGCGCGGAGCGAGCGGAGCGTCCCCGAGCGCCGGGACCGCGCACTGGGACCCCCGCACCGGGACTGCGACCCTGTACCGGGACCCCGACCCCTCACCGGGACGCCGCGCCGGTGAGTGGGACGGGCGGGTGGCGCCGGCCCCGCGCAGCACAGCGAGGCGGCGGCGCCGGCGGGGCTCGGTGAGGCCGGGGCCCGCCGCCCCCCCGGCCCGCGGGTTGTCCCGGCCCGGGGCCCGAGCGGCCGCCGCGTTCCTCTCCGCTCTCCCCCTCCTCTCCCGCTCCCCGCCCTCGCCCCGCTCCCCCCCCCTCTCTCCTCGCTCTCAAAATGGCGGCCGCGCCCGTTGGTGAGGAGGGACCGGGCGGGGCGGGGGGCGGCGGGGGGGCGGCCCGGTGTCCTCCCCCCGCTCGCTGTGGGGCGGCTCTGGGGGCCGGGGCGCGGCTCCCCCGCTCCCCGCGGCCCCCGGGCCCGCGCCCGCGGTGACTCTGCAGGAAAACAGGGCCCGGCGGGAGCGGCGGGGCGGGCGCGGAGCCGCCGCCGGGCCCGTGTGCCCCCCCCGCGGGCCGCGCCGCTCCGTCCGTGACTTAGCAAATACCGGGAGGAGGCGATGGGCCGGGGTAAATCCCATAAAATAGCCCCCAGGGACGGTGGGCCCGGTGTGTGCGCGGAGGGGACCCCGAGCATCCCTCCCCGGTTCCTGCCGGCGGGTTCCCCCTGTCACCCTCGCACCGGGCAGGGCCGGGCGGCGGCGATGGCCCAAATGGCCAGCGCGGCCGAGGCACCGAAAACAAGGCGAGAATTTATAATCCGGGGAAAGGAGTAGGTGTTGTTTCAGAATTTGTCTCGCATCCCCAGTTTTCCTGCAGTGCTCAGCAGGGCAGCAGCGATAGGAGGTGGCTCAGACCTTCAGAACCAGCTGCAGTAAAACGGGGGAGGGAAGTCTAATCTCTCCTTCTGGGGGTCATATCACTGCCTGGATGGCTGCAGGTGCACAGGCTTCCCGTGAAAACCTTATAATATTGCTAAAATCCTGTATTAATTGCTACTCCCGAGGTTTTGTTTCGGCAGGAGGTTATACGCAGGCAGTGCTTTTGATGGGAGTTGGGGGGTGGGAGTGGTGCCTCCCTTGAAAAGTTTGGGGTTTGTTCAGTTCTGTGGGCGTGGGATTTATTTTTTTTTTAAATTTTATTTTTGCTTTAAGGTGGATGCAGTTAAGCTTGACCTTTAATACCAATAATAATATGAGACCTTCCCTTTCTTTGCCATGGTATCACTCGAACCATTCCCTCGCCGATAGTGCTGCAGCAGTGGGCTTGGTTGGTGCAGGTCAAGTCCTTTCATAATGAATTGCCGACTAGGAATGGGGGAAGGTTAATCTAAGCTATATTAAAAATCTTTAATACACACCATTTTAATGTAATTAAATGTTTGGGCGTATTGACCTGGCTAAATTTTGTGGTGATTCTTTTAAACATATGTTCCTATGACAGTATTGTTCATGACATTAGGAGGTGGTGGTTAAAGAACCTCCGTTCAGTGATGATCATTTTGTAAATGATTGTGCAGCATTTGGCTGGTTTTCGGGAGAGGGAGGGTCTGCTGTCAGAATGTTATTTGCCCTTAGAGTCATTTTGTTAAATAGGAAAATTACGTTGGGGAGCTAAACAAAGAAAATATTTTTAAACTGTAAGATGCGTTGGAAATATCCGTCTTGTTCTCGGGCATCTCGTTTTTGTGTGTTTCTGTTGCTGTTCCCATGTTTGTGGATGCTGTGAGCAGCCATTGAGCAGGGAAGAGACTGGGTGGAGTAAGGAGGCAAAGCTGCGAAATGGCTCGATTACCCTTTCAGAGCTTTTTTTTCCTCCCTTTGCCGGGGTGGAGGAATACTAATTGCCGTAACAATGAAGTCTCTTCTTTAGGGAAGAATCTAATGGTGCAGGAAGCTTCGGAAATGAAACAAATCTCACATTCTGTTCCGAGGCTGATTTTTCTGCAGGGTGGATTTTGATTTGTCTGGCAGTGAGAAGTGACCAGTCACTGTTGCAAAGCCGGATTTTTTTTGTCTGATAACCGCTTCAATTTATCCACTTAGATATGCACTTGTTGAATTGATTTTATTTACACTTTAGATAAGAATTGCAATTTCTGTGCGGGTGTTTGACACACAAGATTTTCTGGAATCTCGAGAAGCCTCTATATTGTGGCTTCATGCTGTTATTTGTTCATGGAACTTCTTGGTTAGAGCGGATTATGGGTGGGCACACAGAAAAAGACAATCCCTGGTTTCTCTGGTGACCACAGTGGAGTGACTGCTGTCAGTGTACAGGCTGGCTTGCATGGCCTTGCGTCATGTGCCAAGTTCTTGTAAAATAACATCTCAGGATTTTGGAAGCCCTTTTGAGTGCTGTAACTCTGGGAGGAGCATTGCTGTCCCCTCTTGGATACTACTGCTTAAAGTTGTGTAGGAAAGGCGTTTGAACAAAGGATTTGGAGACTACAATAGGGATTGGAGGAAACACCTAGGAAGGGCTGCCCCTGGAAGTGCTCTCCTGTTCCACATGTGCCTCATGGCATTCCCACCTGATCTCAGTGCTGACTGGAGCAAGTACAGCATCCAGCACGGATGGTTCTGAAGCAGGCTGAGGTTTGGCTTTTTCATGGGGGTTTCAGTTCTGGAGTGCAGTGTGTGATAGGAGATGGGCACACAAGAAAGAGACTGTGTTCTCATAGTGTGCCCAAAATTAAAATAAGGAACAGTGGTTTCTGCATTATTTCTAGTTCGTTCACTTGGAGTAGATGTTCCAAGATTCAGTGGCTGCATGAGCTAAATACCTGAGTCTAATGCATATCCAGGCTAAGGCCAATGAAGAACCCAGTGAAACATTTGCCATCTTAACAGCTTTGGTTGATTTTTGCTCTTGAAATGATGGCAGTCACTTTTTCTACAGGAGTAACTTGTTCATTTGGGTTCTGCAGAAGCAAAAGGCATCAACAGTTCCTTCCTGGCTGCACGTGGGCTCAGTCTGGCCTGTTCTGCTGACTCCTGTGCCTGTCCTGGCTCCTGTGCTCCTCCCAGCCTGGGAGCTCAGGTTGTGTCTGTGCTCTCAACTTGCTGTCAATCCAACTTGCTATGGATGGGACAGCTCCAGAATCAACATCTGCTGACTGATTTGTCCTGCACTCCAACCTTGTCTTCCATGAAGAACTCCACAGCCACTGTTCATCATTAATTATAATGTGTTTATGCTTCTTGTGGTGTATTCTGGGCAAACAATAGCTGGACCCCTCTGCCTCAGGGTAGCTCAGGTATAGACTGCATAAGTTTTTTTACAGCCCTCTGTAGCTGTCCTGTATTCCTGAACCAGAGGGTTGGAATTACCATAGTAGGAAGGAGAGTGACATTGGAATAGTTCGGTTTAGGTCAGCTCATTTCTACTTTGGTGAACTTCAGGCCCGTTTTTAAACTAAAGGCAAAGACTGGGAGAGCAGCTGAAGCTTCCATGAAGTGGGCACTGAAATACTTGTCAGGTTGAAAGTAAGAACTATGTAGGCCTAAATTTAGGAGATCAAGAGGACAATAGAAATCTGTAATTATTATTAATAGGTAATGATTTCAGATTTCCTATAGGATGTGGGGGAGTTTCCAGCCTCTAACGTGTAATTTGTGATGGCAACTGAAGATCTTTCCCAAGGATCAGAGCCCTGTGTGCTGGGACTCTCCTGAGAGGTTTGTTTCAGAGAAGTCGTTAAGTTATGTGCTGTCCATACTTGCAGATCTGTCAGTGACGTTACAACTGGCTCCTCTTTCTCCCTTAAGTATCGTTGGCAGGCCAACCCGACTGCTAAAAATGTATTGCCCTGGTGAAGCCTTGCCTGGGTTCAGGACTTTTTCAGGAGCCACTTTGTTACCTGACACGAGGGAAATGGGGCTCCTAATGTGGCTTTTGAGGGCTTTATTCATGGGTGATGTTGCTTTGTCTTTTGATCTGCCTGACAGAGTGGGCTACACGTTAAGATTTTAAAAATAGGTGTTTACACTAAGATAAAATCCTGGCCTGTTGAAAATCAATTTTCAAGTATATAAAGCTGTTTGCTCAGAATTCTTGCTCCTGAATGCTGTCCATGCCAGGGGAGTGTGAATGGCTGTGCTCTGTGGGCAGGACTGTGCCATCACTGGGGTGCAGAGGTGTGGTGGGAGCTGTAGCTCTGTCACCTCAGCTTAATGTGCTGTCCTGAGCCTAGGTGGGGTTCAAGGTCTGGTTTTCATGTATTCCAGTTATTTTAGAACACAACTTTTATTCATTCCTATCATGTTCTAAGGTCTGCTGATGAACAGTACATATTGAAAGCATTGCTGAGAACCAGGATTTTGTCTGATGAAGAACAGAATTCCAGTTTTACCCTGGAGATGCCAGCTGCTGTGGGTTGGCCCAGCAGATGTGTATTGCTAACCTGTATCTTAGTTGTTTAAAGAAGGGCCTTTTCCTCTCAGCTGAGGCAGGACTTGCATGAGGCAATGTTTGTCTCATTCATAATGTTTAAAAGCTTATTCTGTTTTCTTTTTATTAACCTCCTGCTCTCTCCTTAAGGGTGTGACTTAGGCTCTCTTGCTTTTAGTTCACTGTCTTGGAAGTCACCTATCACTTCACTTCCTTCTGGCATGTACTGTCAGGAACTTTCAAAGAAAAATGTTGCTTACGAAGTAAGTGTATGCTGAACTCCATTTCCTTGGGACTAAACATACAGTCCTTTTGAAACTAGTGCTGTGCACAGCATTGTCACCCTGACCAATACCAAGAGCACTGATGCATGTATAACTATGTAAAAAAATCAACATTATTAATTCAAAGTGCCTGCTAGTTAATGCATTTGGAATTATTTTCGCCATTTCCTTCTTACTGGTACTGTTCTGAGTGAGCTCTGCCGCTTGGCTTGGCTGCTTGTGGACTTTGGATAAGGATTGTGATTAAGTGAATGTAATAAATACGTCTTCATGGTTGTGATTCTGTTGATTCTGGAAGACTTAGCTGACATATTTTACTAGTAACTACTTGCTGCAGCCTTGAGAAGGTGTTTCCAGAGATGGGACCGTCCTTGGTTGAGGTTTGTAGGTGGTGCAGCAGCAGCGTGTGTCCTGTAATTTCCTTGGATCCGTTGTTAAGTAGGTCCCTGCTGAGGGAGTTGGTCGAAGGCTGTTCAGAGGCACCTTTTGTTCTGGGGCTGGCTGGTGACTCAGCTGTCACACCTCTTGTGAGGTGGGTGACAGGCTCTGTGGCTGGTGCTGTACTGGTTTGCATCTGGGGTAGCACAGGGCCATTCGTGGCTGAGATTATTTATACCTTGCCTGCTGTATGCATGTTAATTGTTCCCCTCGTGCTCCACAAACCTTAAGGTCTTTTGGTTTAATTAGACAGACAAGTGTTCCCCCTCCCAACTCCCCCCGAGATTGCCTCTGCCTTGTTTTTCTGCTTAATGCTAAAGCAAAGGTGTTAAGTTTATCCTTCTTTAAGACTAGAGGAAAATCAGCTGGAAGCATCTAGGCTGTTTGCTGCAGGTAAATGACAGTTCCTTCCATAAAGAAACAGCACTGGCAGCTTGTCTTGTGCTGGATTCACCTGCTTTTTGGGGTGAAGAAAGGGATTGGATAAACAATTTAGTTTGTTTAAATGCTCATATCTTTGCAGTCTATCAAGAGGATGATGTCATTAATGAGTGTCTGTATGTATTTTAAACAGATGGTGTCTGTTAAACCAGTAATGCTAGAAGTTTCTGGTTCTCTCACCTTCAGCTCTGTTTTAGGGGCAGGAGTGTAGTAGGTGAAGGTGATAAGAAAGATGAGACACCTTCTACCAAAACCCTGATTTCATTATTTTTGTACTAGTGTCGTGAAGGGTTGAACACTGTTCCTTGCAATAGAATAAGATGTTATAGATGACAATTATGATGAGCTTTTTGTTTTGGTTTTTTCCCTCCCCTCTGGGCAAGTGAGGCCATTTTTGGTCACCAAGCTTTGCAAATGGCTAAAGGACCAACAATATTCTCATGATTGAAGAGTAGAAGTTCTGTCTAAATTCTTCTTTGGATTTCTTAGTGGTTTATACCTTCCTCTGTTTCTCAAGTATTAGCATAGGTGTTCCTTTAAGTTTCCTTCTGGTTTTTTTTCTATATAAATTTAATCAATTAATGGTCGTTTTTGTTAATATCACATTTCCAGTGTAACAGGCAGTTTAATGATTGAATTATTTGAATTTGGGTATAGTCCTGTGACCTCCTTTACAATTATATATCTGTTACTTAATTTTTCAAGCCAGAGAAGTATGGGAGGAAGAATGGAGAACAGCAAAGTTCAAATCCAGTGCATGCTGCTGACAGACATATCTCAGTGCAGCACTCTTCTTCTGGTGGTCTAGAATTGCTATCCCAAAATGTGTGTGTTGTTTGACCTAGCAGTAATGACACTGGAAAGTGCCCTGCTGCAGTCATCCAGCTGAGCCTGATGTGCTTTGCTGTGAGCAAGTGTTGAGTAGCAGTGTGTGACATGGAGTGAGTAAGGCTGCCCCTGCCTGCTGTCCTGCCTGTCACAGCACTGCAGGGACAGTGTCAGAACCCTGGCACACCTGCTAAAGCTTTGTTTGCTACTGCAGCCTGCATTCTTCCTGTTATTGCTAGCTAAATTTACCTGCATGTTCACACAGGATTGAACAGGCAGGTTAGAAGAAGGATGATTTCCCGTGTTTTCCACCAAAGCCTACACACAGACCTTGTGCTGGAGCTCTGACCTGGAGGAACCTCAATGGCTCTTGAAAGAGATGATGTGACAGTGCTCAAGATGTTTCTCCTGAGAATTACTTGTATCATGCTTCTATCAGAATTGCAAAACTGAAGTGATACATGGAGAAAAAATGTCAAGATTGAATTAATTTTGAGTAATTTAGAAAAAAATATTTTCTAAGCAAATTTGGTTCAGTTTCCTCCAAGCCATTTATTGTTGGTGCCTGGAAAGATAACGAGGACAGAAATGTGTTTTGTTGTTTTACAGTCCTAAAGGTGGGTAGTGACTGCTAGTGATGTGTTAAAAACTTAGCTTGAAATAATATGGGAAAGCAGACGGGCATAGGAGTTGATTTCAAAATGCACACACATTTCTTTAGGCAGCATGCTGCAGCTCCTGGTTTATAGCATCTTGGTGACATTCCTTAGCTTTAGTTTTCAGATGTAATTGCAACCTGCATTCCAAGTCTTTGGAACATAGCACTATATCTGATCTGCTACAGATTGCTTTCTAGTTCCCCATGGGTTTAGTGTTGAATTATTTTCAGAATTAAACTACTGTATCAGGTTGTTAGCAAAAGCTGTAAAAGTAGGTGAAATGGCATAAAGAAAACAGGCATAAAATTTTTCACTTTTTTAATGTTAAAATATATTTCCTTTGATAAACCTGTAACTGAACTGAAAGGGAAAATGTTTTTTGTGAATGATTACAAGCACTGCGCAGAATGCTGTACTCTGGATACTACACTGATGTATCACACAAAGTGTTGACCTACGGGCGTTTTGAGACTTCCCTTAATTGCAGAATAACTGGCTTACTAAACATATGAATTAAAAATAAGGCTCAGAGTTGTAATTCAGATCAGATTTGCTCCTGTTTTGTTTTTCCCAAATCAGATAGCTGTTGGAGCTCACTTTGTGGTAATCCCTCAGCCAGCTTTACTGATGTAGGCTGAAAAGTGGAAAAAAGATTAACCCAGCTCATAAATGAGTAGCTTTCTCATATTCTCCCACTCATCCCTGCTGGCTTAGCAGGTGATGGATTCCAACATTTTCTAGGATAAGGTCTGTCTGCTGCACTGAGAGCAGCTGCATGGCTGTGCCTGGGTGATTTCTGCTGTGGATGAGCTTTCCTGCAGTAACGGGGGGCAAGATGGAGGCAGGAGAGGAACTGCCTTATTTTACTTGTAACTGTTTTTCTTTCCTATCAACAGATAGAGACATATCTAGGAACCCTTTTCAGGTCCCAGTAGTTAAGCCCAGGAATCGTGGATATTACTTCACTGCTATGGAATCTGATTTCGAGTACATTTGTGGAAAGAGTTGTTCTGTTCTGTGGCTTGAGTTTGATAAAGCAGCTTTTTGCTTATGGCCTTTAAAACAAAATCAGACCATTAAAAATTAGTTTAAATTAAAAGTAAAGTTTTGTTTGGTAGAAATTAGCAACATAATCCAGAGGTATGAGAGAACAATTCATGGGGTCTACTTCTTCCATAAGGACTGTAGCTCTAATTGCCTGGGAATACTCCCAAGTAACTCCTTTAAGTTCTCTTGTTAATGTTATGAAACAGGATACACTGTTGAAGAACCTTGGGAGGACCTCCTGTGCCAGCCATGTAGCAAGAGACAATGCAACAAGAGTTTCTCCTCTATTAATGCACAAATGAATCCTTACAGCTTTAAAGAACTGTGGAATTTAATTGTGATTATATCAATTCAGTTAGTCTTTTTGGTGGCCTTTGGTTTTCGTAAGTGGCTGGCCTTTCACTGGGATTGTAAAATTAGCTGAAGAGAGGGAGCTAGCTGAAGTAGGATTTTGGATATGTTAACAAGTCAGACGTAAACTCCAGGAGTTTTCTTTGAGTTAAAAAAGCCTTTTAAGAATAATAGAATGTGTTAGAGAAACCACTTGAAAGTTGAGAACGTGTAGCTGGACACTCCAAAGTATTTTTAAGTTTTATATGGGTTATTGACATTTTAAATGATAAATTAAGATTTAACTTTGAACCTAAATGTGAGTAGTGGAAAAGGCTTAACTGATTTCACAATGTGAACCGAGTTTTGTGTTCCTGATGCTGGTGATGGCTCATGTGCCTTTTTAACACCCAAATGCTTTGTATTAGGTGTGCCAGAGCTGGCAATCTGAGAAAGTGGCATTTGATTTTGTTTCCTTCATTAATGTTCTTGTAGAATATAATTAAAAGTGTTGTCATAATAATACTTACAGAAAAATGGTCTTGTAGCTGAGTTTACTAAAGTATTAGAATTCTGCAAAAAGAGGCAAAAATGTACAATTCCCAGAGCACAGCAAAAGCTGAGCTTAAAGCATTGTTGAGCTTTCAGAGCTGCACTCTGCTGGTCTGTTCTGTATCTGCTGATACTTCAGCTCTGTAATTGATGCCATGTATCACTTCTAATTTTTAATATAATAAGCTACAGTTACGTGTTTAGTGTACAAAGCTTGTGTTTCTGTGGGGAAGACTGTTTATGGAGCCTAAGCAACGGTCATAAAAACCTGCAGAAATGGAATTGATTCCAGTTAAGTTCCTGGAGGAGCTGTGGACACGTATTTGGGATGTGTGCTAGCAGAGCAGGTTGCTGGACAGCAGCAGCAGGGTGAGCCTGGGCTGGTGCTGGTGTATGGAGCAGTTCACTGCTGCTGCCAGTGTCGTGAACCAAGGAATGAAGCTGAAGCTCATTTTTGGTTTTCTTACACCTCACTGTGGTAGCAGAGCACTGCAGGACAGGCACTGGTGCAGCTCCTGGGATGGGAGCTCACTGCAGGTGATTGGATCACAGCTCAGCTGGGAGTGACTCCTGCTGTGACTTTCTGACAGCCAGGGATGGGCACTGATAGTCAGCTGAGCCATTTCAGGGGTTGGTTTATGGTGTTGCTCCTTAAAAGTGTTTTTGACACACTTGATAGGAGCAAACGAAGGCAGTGAAGAGCCTGATGCTGAGGTTTGTTGTGATGGTGGAGTTTGGTACCTCAGGATACACTTCCAAAAATATGGATTTGGAAGGGTTTGGGTATATACCAAATTTTGGTACTATTTAGCATCCATTGGACTCTGCTAAACAAAATCATAATGAACTCTGAAGAAATTTATAGACTAGATTTTAGGAATTTTAATTCCAGTAATTTTGTTCTTGCTTGATGCTGGTTCTAGTAAATGAACAAGTATTTTTGTCAGGTTGAAACTAAAATGCTGATTAATTAATTTAAGTCTATAATCTGTTTCTCAGTTTTATTTGAAGAATACTTATAGAAAATATCTAAGTGTCTCCTGAAGCAAGTATGAACGCAGTCACAGGAATGCCTACAAGCCAAGGTGTATCATTATTGGCATGACATACAATGAGCTGAGGGGAATCTCTTGCCTGAAAGTGATTATTTTTTCCTTACCTCATTGCTGTGACTGTGTGTGTAGCTATTGTGCTTGGATACCTCCTGCAGAGCTGTCTCAGCTAACAAATGGAGCTGAACTTGTTTCATTTTGCTGTTGGTGCATTTATGACTCATTTGCAGGTCTCTCACTAAGTTATTGTGAAGTTTTCCAGTAATCTAGGAAGCACTTGAGCCGCACTGATAGCCATCAGTGGAAGAGCCCGGTGTTTGAAGCCAGGAAGCAGCAGCAGTCTGTTGAATCCTCTTAGTCACTCTGGGAAGAGGGTGTTCCTGTCCGTGGCAGGTGTGCCCAGTGCCAGCGTGGCGTGGGGCTGGCTGGGTGCCCTGCTGGGTGCCCAGGGGCCGTGTGCTCGCCAGTGGCACCGGCTGGGCAGGGC
Organism: Luscinia megarhynchos; assembly: GCA_034336665.1. Classification (NCBI taxonomy): domain Eukaryota; kingdom Metazoa; phylum Chordata; class Aves; order Passeriformes; family Muscicapidae; genus Luscinia; species Luscinia megarhynchos. Next base: position 10,970,471 of record CM067581.1, read on the forward strand.
CGGGGTGGCAGGGCAGGGCCAGGGCCTCGCAGCCCCCGCAGTGCCAGTGAGTGCTCTCGGTGTGGTGAAGCTCAGGAAGCTCTGAACCCCAGTTAGGCAGAAGGGGGCCGATGGTCAGGCATGACGAGACAGAGGGTGCCATTTATTTAATTACTTATTCTCAAATGAGAAGGTCAGATGAACCTGCACTGTGCTGTTTTCACCTTCCTTTACAGGAGAGGGTTCTTCTGCTTTTCAGGTATTTCTGCTCGGTTTGTTGCTTTTCATCAGTAATTCTCTGTGTTTTAGAATTCTGCAGGGAAAAATTCTGGCCTGTGATAATTCTTGGCTGTCTCTTTCTGAATTAATTTATTTTTAAAGATTATACTTTTGTATGCCACTCTCCAGTCCTGCAGCTAGGATTGAAGTGTGTCTGCTATCCTTACTGCTCTTACATTTCTGCCACTCCTAAGTCTAAAAGCTGCTCTGAAGCTGGGTGGGAAGGTGGGCAGTTGGGATGAGGTGCAGCTGCCTGCTGAGGATCTGCTGCTGTTAGTGGGGCTGAGGAGTATGTTTTGTGTAGGTAAGGAGTGCTTTTGCTGTGCAGGTCCTGTGCTGCCAGGAGGAGTGAGAGGTGCCCATTGCATGTGCCGTGCCTGTGCCAGCGACAGGCGTGCTGCCAGCTCCCAGTTCTAAAAGGCTTACAAGGACACCTGATACTGCTGAGAACACCTGTAGCCCTCTGTTATACTGTCCTTGTGCAGGGGTTTGCCATTTGGTGCTTTTGTACGTGCAGACTGTTGATACAGAATCAGATAGGTTTTGAGTTAGAAACTACAACTTGGAGGAGTGTAAGTGGGTATTAATAAAACGTACACCCTGGTTCACAATTAGAGGCTGTTTCTCCATGAGTGGCTAAGTTCAGTGTGCTTTTCCTGTATTTAATAGTGGACAAAGTAGAATTCTCATGCAAAGACACCTTTTCTTTCAAAAGATCTAACTCAGTCTTGACATTGCCTTAGGATGCTGATACAAGGTGACCAGTTTGAGGCAGGGTGTGATGAGCAGGTGGCGTTCTTCCTGCGTTGTTTTTGTTCCCCAGGGGTCCCCCAGAGCCCCAGCTGCCTCTCATGGCTGAGCTGTTTAGGGTAACACCGTGGTGGCTGGTAGGTCATGGAGGAGGACTGGTTAGTCTTGCTTCTGCTGAAGCCTGTATGACACAAAGTCTGCTCCAGCTGGAAAAAAGGTAGTGCACATAGTGGAACAGGTGTGTAATTAATGGTGGTCCTTTTGGGCTTTTTGGGTTTGGGCACTTTTGCTTGAGTGGATTGTTTGTATGTGGGATTTTTGTTTGTGGTGGGCTGTGTTGGTTTTGGTTTTGTTCTGTTCTTGTCTATGAAGGAGGCAGTGCTAAAAATACTTAGCCTTCTACTCAGGTGGCTTCTTAGTTAAAAGTCAGGAATGCTGAGCAGAGTGCTTGAAACAGACCCTTTCTGGAGGAGTGAGATCCTGTAGATCAGTTGGTTGGTGGCTTTGGTTCAGCTGTAGTTTGCTAATAGCAGGAATAGCTGCTTTGCCCTGAAGCTGTTGGAATTTATCTAGTACTAGGATCTGTTTCTCGCTAACAATTCAGAGTTGGATTGTGGATCAGCCCAGGTGTTAGGAAGTGGATATGGATATGGAGAAGTTTGCGGTTACTTTACATTTGAGAGGGAAAAATGCATTTCTAAATAGGTGTCCTGTGAAAGATGGCTTTACAAACGCAGTTGCTGTAATTTTTAGACAAGTGCTATAATTGCATCTCCCAGGTGCCACTTCAAGAAAAAGAATGAAATATTGGGATTTTTACTGGAGTCAGTACCCTGGCACTGGATTTGCTAGGCATTCGCTGCGTAGTGGCAGTCATAATACAAACCGCACCTTCAGGATTTTCCCGTGGCAGTCCTAGAGCAGATTTTGGAGGTTGATGTGTTTGCAGCCGCGCTCTCCCAGCAGCGCTGCCGTTGTTCCGCAGTGCCCGGTCCCGGTCCCGCTGTGCTGCCCCGCAGTGCCCGGTCCCGGTCCCGGTCTCGGTCCCGTTCTGCTGCCTTGCAGTGCCCGGTCCCGGTCTCGGTCCCATTTTGCTGCCTTGCAGTGCCCGGTCCCGGTCCCATTCTGCTGCCTTGCAGTGCCCAGTCCCGGTCTCGGTCCCATTCTGCTGCCTTGCAGTGCCCGGTCCCGGTCCCATTCTGCTGCCTTGCAGTGCCCAGTCCCGGTCTCGGTCCCATTCTGCTGCCTTGCAGTGCCCAGTCCCGGTCTCGGTCCCGTTCTGCTGCCCCGCAGTGCCCGGTCCCGGTCCTGGTCTCGGTCCCATTCTGCTGCCTTGCAGTGCCCAGTCCCGGTCCCGGTCCCGTTCTGCTGCCCCGCAGTGCCCGGTCCCGGTCCCGTTCTGCTGCCCCGCAGTGCCCGGTCCCGGTCCCGGTCCCGTTCTGCTGCCCCGCAGTGCCCGGTCCCGGTCCCGTTCTGCTGCCTTGCAGTGCCCAGTCCCGGTCCCGGTCCCGTTCTGCTGCCCCGCAGTGCCCGGTCCCGGTCCCGTTCTGCTGCCCCGCAGTGCCCGGTCCCGGTCCCGGTCCCGGTCCCGTTCTGCTGCCCTGCAGTGCCCGGTCCCGGTCCCGCTGTGCTGCCCCGCAGTGCCCGGTCCCGGTCCCGGTCCCGGTCCCGTTCTGCTGCCCCGCGTGTCCCGCGGCGCGCCCTCTGCAGGCGCCTCTGGGCCCTGCAGGACCTTCGCTCTGATGTTAATTAACTACGTTGCCGTTAATTTGCGGGTGGTGTTCTGCTCTGTATGGGCACCGCACATGTCTTGAAGCACGGTTGTCTCTTTACCTGGCATGAGTTTTAGGTATGGGATAAGAGGCAGTGAAATGCTTGCTTCTGTTCTCTGCGAGGACGCAGCCCGTGCTGTTTGTTTTCAGCTGAATTGTTTCTGAAATCACTATTGGGGAAGAGATTAGACTAATTAAATGAGGCATTGCCTGTTCAGAGTGCTCCTGTCCTAACTGGCTTGCGGGCAGTATTATGGTGTACAGCATTTAATGGGGAAGATCCACCAGCAGGGTAGAAACAAGCAACGTGCAGCTTAAGCTCATTTTGAAGCATACAGCAGGGCCCAGATAGGTTTAGAAAGAAGCCTCTGATCCCATGTGATGAATAAGTAGCCATTAATGATAAAAGCTTAGTATTTTCCTTACGTTTTTCCTAGCAGACTGTTTAAAGGAGGCTCCTTAGTGAAATTGTTATTGAGCTGTCATACTGGAGTCAGTGTAGCTGTGTGTCTAGGGCGGGGCAGAGCGAGGCAGGGCAGCATGCAGTCCTCAAGCGGGAAGGAAGGTGGGAAGTTTACAAACCCACCTGCTGTCTCTGAGCCTCTGTGTGTTGCCTCAGTTTATCTCGGTGCTGAAGGCTGTTGGTCAGTCAGACTGGCTGAGCAGCCTGAGTGAATGATGAGTTGTGTGCAGAACCTGCCAGGTGTGCCAGAAGTGCCGTTTCAGCACTTGCCATGCTCGTGGTGCTCACGAGGTCCCCGCGGTGCAGAAAGCAAAGGCGGTGCTGCCTGTGTGGGATTGCTGATGTCACTGTGGCAGAGGTGAGCGCTGCCCAGTTGAAGCAGGTTGTGCACTGAGAATGCAGCAGTTCCTGTTTCTGAATCAGAGTGTGTTTTGGAAAAGCACAGCTCCACTGGCTTGAGCTATCCCAGCGTGTCGGGTTTCAGCTGTATCCCCAGCTGGCTGCCGTGGCCGGAGGTGTCGGGATCACTCCACTGCCCGAGCCCAAATGCAGTCATGGGCCTGTGGCAGCTCTTCCCGTGGTAGTGGTGCCACTCTGGTAACATTGGATTACTGTTTAAAAATTTGCTGTGCCCTAAATGTGGGTGAGATGAAATATTAACTCTGGGTAAACAACATTAACACATGACTGAAAAGAAAACAAGTATTGTCTCTTAGTCAGAGGTTCTTTGGCACTCCCTCGGGTGGTGGTTCTGGAGTGGGAAAAGTAATTTGTGTGCTGCAGCTGTGTGGCACTGTAGCTGCAAGGGCCCCGTGCTGGGGTAGAGCCGGAGTCTTCAAAGATATGCTGTTTGGATAAATCTAAGAAAGCTGCCTGAGGAATGCTTGTTTCAAGGAAACAAATCATGTCTCTTTCTCCTCCTTGTAGATGGATTGAACCTTCTGTATTGAATGCCTCTGGATTTCCTATTGGATTTCACTTCTGGGGAAATACTTGTGATTTAAGCCACTGTGGCAGACTGAATTGTGGATCCTGGGTTCCCAAGACTTTAGCTCTTGAGGAGAAGCCGCTGCTGGATCACGTTAACCTGACATCTCAGCCACGATGGTGCTGTCACAAAGGCAACGAGATGAACTGTAAGGGATCACCATTTTTGTGTTGCATTTTTATTAGACTTCAGTTATTTGTATTCGTTTCCAAGTAGATTTTGGAGTGTCTCTTCACATGCCCTTTAAGTGCTGTGCATTGTGGTTTGGATCTCTCTACTCTTTATTTTTCTTAGAACTGGTATTTGAAACTAGAATTGGGAAATGATGAAAATATAATTTCAAAGTTACTGATGGCATAAAGGATGGATTCTTCAATTTGCAGTAAGCACAATGCAATATAAGCTGTAATCTGTGAATTCTACATTAATCTTGAAAAAAATTCTGGAAATATTTTGCTATTTTCCTTTGGAATGTAGACAAGGATCTGATCAGAATGTGCTGGGCTGTGTGACAATCTCTGTGACTCCCTGAATTGTGTTTGCAATGTTGTTTTGTAGAAATCGAGCGATAGCAGATTACCTCCGTTCCAATGGCTACGAGGAGGCGTATTCGGTTTTTAAAAAGGAAGCTGAATTAGATGTGGTGAGTTCAAACTAGATTCTTCATCTGCATTTTAATTTAGAAGTCTGTCCGTCCTATGGCATTTGCATGTGTTCTGAACCTGTGTCTGTTACCTACCTGTTAGCTCAGGCAGTTTCAGAGCTGGAGGTGATGAACTCACACAGCTTTTTGCCTTGCCAGAAAAGGGAAAAGTAATCATTGGGTGAATTGATCATTTCTGAGCAAATGGTTTTATAACCAGATTTGAAATGGTCTGAGACTGTGCAACTTTGGAGACTGACTTCACTGGGAATCTTTGAGAAAAAGGAAGACAAAACTAGATTACTTTTGTCCTCTGCTTTATCATACAGAGCCAATGTTGGAAGATTTCTTTGGGATTTGAGTTGGGTCAGGAGTTAAGTCATTGCCTGAGTCTGTTGTCTGTAAGGGTGTAGTAGGAGGGCAGGCTGGAACAGTTCATGGAAGTTCAACATCCAGTCAGGGAGGTTGGCTGGGGCTTGGAGCAGCCTGGTCCAGTGGAAGGTGCTCCCCCTGGCAGGGGGGTGGAACAAAAGGAGATTCAAGGTCCCTTCCAACCCAAGCCAGTCTGTGATTCTGTGATTGTGTGACCAGCTCTGTTTGCTTAGACTGTACAGTTGCCAGTGACTCAGACAAGTAATTTCTTGCAACTTCATTCTTTTGACTTGCCTTTGTCACAGATGATTTGGTATAATCTTTAACTTTGCCACCTATTAGCATAGGATGTGTGCATTTCATGTGGCTACAGTGGATTGAGTAGTAAACTTCTGTGTGCTGGATAAATCCTCTGGATAAATCCTTAGCTTTTCTTTGTTACATATCTTGAGTTATTTTTCCAAAATGCTTGAAGTTTGACTTAATTTTTCCAATTTTCTGCTAGTATTAAATAAATAAGTAGAAATGACAAATTGAAATACCATACTTATAATTGAAAATCCTGATATCATTCCCCTATCTGCCTCATCTATCGACCTAATTTAGTCTCCTCTTCCCAAAGCTTAGGAAAGCAATCTAAATAGGTTAGATGGTCCTGAGGGACAGAGAAAATGCAGTTGCTAAAAGTTTCACGACTTTCATGCAAGAAAATCTGAATTGGAGGGGGCTATACTAAAATGGAAAAAAAATGGTAAAGGCTGAAATTATTTGAGTAAATTAGAAGGATTGATGTGTAGCTCTGCAAAGAGAGATTTAATTTTTGTATGGATTATTCATGCAGATAACTCCAGCTTTTACAAGTGCCCCCTATAGTAGGAGATTAACATCTGTCTCTGACCAAGGTAGCCAGTCCTCAGAGCTTTTATCTTCTGTGGAGTAAGCCTTGGCATGGTTATTTTCTGATGTCTATCTGCATCTCATTTAGGATTATTGTAGCATGAGACTGTAGTTTTGTAATGGAAAGAAAGTGCAGCATTTAGTTACTTCTGTGACTCTGATGTTTGTTTTTCTGTGTTGCTTTTTTTCCTCTTTAAATGCATCTTCTCAGAATGAAGAGTTAGATAAGAAGTATGCTGGACTTCTGGAAAAAAAATGGACATCTGTTATAAGATTACAAAAGAAGGTAAGTAGAGGTATAGTAAGTTAGCAAAGGAAGCCTTCAGCACTGAACATGCATGTGCAGTCCTGAAGCTGGAGAGGCAGGAGGTGCCTGAGGCAGTTGTGAGGTGGGAGATGGAATCTCTGTGTGCAGAGGTCAGGCTGGGCTAGAGTGGAGGAGAAACCAGTGCTGCCTCTTGTGCTTGGCCATGGCCCTAGAGGGAAGGAGCCATTAGCTCCAGTGCATTCCACTGGGGGATTGTGCTGCAAGTGCAGAGTACAAAACTCTTTTTAGTCACGCTTCAATGGCTCAAGAGTGTATTAAAAGCAAAAAAACCCTTAAAATCAGCGTGTTAACAATGAAGTCCTATCCCTTGTGCAGGTTCATACAGCGAGGGTTTATTAGCCCTCCAGTGTTTCTCTTGTTGGTTAATGTGTGTGCTAGCTCCAGCAGGACACAGAATTCCTGCAGCAGTAGCATTCCTTTTGTTAGCACAACCTTCTTTGGTAGTTTGGCACAATAGTAATTCAGATGTATTTGTACAGTGTGTGAGTAAAGGGGGTTTTGTAGAACTTCTTTTTCCTGTGAAAATATTTGGGAATTTGAAAAGAATAAATGATTAATGATTAAAATACTAAGAATTAACTATAAATTATTAAAGAATAAACTATAAATGATTAATATAAGTTTGATTTTTAAAACCAGTGCTACTGAATGTTGGTAATCAGTTTTGGTCCATGCAATCTTTGCTTTGTGAGTTGTTATTTGGATTACTAATGCAAGAAAGTGATTGGATCTTGTATAAAACAGGAAATGAGAGGTCTCTTTAAAATTTGTACACTTAGGTAATGGAATTAGAATCGAAGCTGAATGAAGCTAAGGAAGAATTTACATCAGGTGGACCCCTTGGTCAGAAACGAGACCCTAAGGAGTGGATTCCTCGTCCTCCAGAGAAGTATGCATTGAGTGGGCACAGGAGTCCTGTCACTCGAGTCATTTTCCATCCAGTTTTCAGTGTTATGGTCTCTGCTTCAGAGGATGCCACAATAAAGGTATGTGTGTGCTCCAGACAACTGGCTGTGGAATAGAGGAAATCAGTACACTGAAACTTGTTCTCCTGCTGGGTTTATAATGCTTAAAGTTAGCTGAAAAGCAGTTTTCAAAATGCATGAATTCAGTTAATTTTTAAGTAACTAAACCACATAAAAAGAAATAAATTTTTCTCTACTGTTAAGCTTTTTAGGGCTGTCTGTCTCTTGCTTGATTAATTATTGAACAAGGTGCCAGACTGGCCAGCAGAGTGCAAGTGTGAGGCTGGAGAATACAAAGAGTAATGGGCTGCTGCTAACAGGTTGTCTGCTCTCTTGTCAGGTGTGGGATTATGAGACAGGAGACTTTGAGCGAACCCTGAAGGGGCACACAGACTCTGTGCAAGATATTTCCTTTGACCACACTGGCAAACTCTTGGCCTCCTGTTCTGCTGATATGACCATTAAGCTATGGGATTTCCAGGGCTTTGAGTGCATCAGAACTATGCATGGTAAGGTATAAAGGGATTAATTTAGCAGTCTGTCAAGTGAAGAGATTTTTTTTTTTTTAAATCCAGAAAAACTGCTGATGTGGAAAGGGGTTATAGACCAGAGTGTTTTCCAAAAGAAAAAGGGAGGTATAATTTGATGTTTTGAGTGCCCTGTAAATAGGGGCACTCAGTGTTTATGGAATGAAATAGCATCTTAAATCTACTATGCATGATAGTGTGGGAAGCATCCCATAATGATACTGAAATAAAATGACAGGGATTTTGCTTTAAATATTAAATGCTTGCTAGGCAATAAAACTTTCTTTAAATCAGTGAAAGATTCCTTCCTTCAGCCCTCTGTGTTCCTGCTGCAGGGCTGCAGGAAGGGAGGAGTCAGTGCAGAGGAGCTGTGGCTGCTCCGTGAGGGGTTTGGCTGCCTGTGATCACATGGGAATGGTCCCTTTGCACTGGGTTTGAAAGCCATAGGAAAAATGAGAAAGTACAACAACCACAGCTTTAAGATTCTAATATTCATAAAACCTCAAGTTTACTTTCAAAGATTATTCCATAAAACATGCACTACTACTGTAGGTTTTTGACCAAAAAAAAGTCAAGTCCTGTGTGCTCTATGAAAACTCTGCCAGTGCCTCTTAATAAAGCTTTTATTTTGTTTTTAGGTCATGATCATAATGTTTCTTCAGTAGCCATCATGCCCAACGGAGATCATATAGTTTCTGCCTCAAGGGATAAAACTATCAAAATGTGGGAAGTCCAGACAGGGTAAGTGCACTTGTGAGCAAACAGCACCAGAACAAAAGCAGGGAGAAACCACTGTGTGTAGAAATGGGACACAGGAATCTGAATGTCAGCTGGCACTGTTTGAATTGAGAAGTGATAGTGCCGTTTAGAGTAATTCACTGAAGGATTCTGCCTCAGTCGTTGGGCAGAGGGGTTTAGATGTTAATACTGACTAATTAAAGCTGACTGGTTTTGTCTTTCTGGAAGCTATGAGGGTAGGTCTCTAGCTCATGACCTGGGAAAATAAATTCACTGGCTAACCATGAGTTTAAAGCGAGTATCTGTTACCTTTGTTGACACAGATCAAGGTGTCTCCTGATTTCTTTTTGTATTCTTGCTTGATTAATTTATCAGTTGTCTCTCTTAACACCTAAATGGCGTGTAAGTCTCTACTTGTTCTTAAAATATCTATTTAATGCAAATAGTCGTGTCAGCTTCATTTTCCCCCCAAGTTTCCTGCTTTTTGCCTTTACGAGTGTTTCCTAGCTCTTAGCTGTCGCTGCTTGCTCATGTCAGGGTCCTTTCCATGACCTCTGTATGGCTCGCTCCATCACCTGCCAGGATGAGCGTGTGTGCTACAGTGTTTTATCTTTAACACTGAGGGTAGGTTAGGTGTCTCAGATTTCCAAGGCAGGAGCAGTGGTTCTGCCCCTGGCTGTGTGCTGCTGTTTTTTGCACAGTTACTGCGTGAAGACTTTCACGGGGCACAGGGAGTGGGTGCGCATGGTGCGGCCCAACCAGGACGGCACCCTGATTGCCAGCTGCTCCAACGACCAGACGGTGCGCGTGTGGGTGGTGGCCACGAAGGAGTGCAAAGCTGAGCTCCGAGAGCACGAGCATGTGGTAGAGTGCATTTCCTGGGCTCCCGAGAGCTCCTACTCCACCATATCAGAAGCTACAGGATCAGAGGTAACGTTCCCGAGCACAGGGCAGAGCTTTGCCGAGCTCTGTGGAGCACTGACAGCCCTGAGCTCTGGGCTCACAGCGCCTGGCAGGCGCAGCAGCTGTATCAGTAACTGCTGCCTGGGGATCTTGGTGTGCAGCTAAGCCCCGCCTTGGCTTCCCGGGATCCAGCCTTTGTGGTTGGGAGCTGTCTTTGCACTAGTGGAGGTGAACTTGGGAAAGATGCTCTGTTCAGGGAGGGGTGAGAGTGGGACCACTGTCTTGTACCGCAGCCAAGAAATGTGTAAAGCAGCTTCTCTGGCAGAATGTGAACATTATAAGGATGCTGAGCAATTGGAAGGTAGAGGGGGAAAGGAGCCAGTCAGGAATGCAGAATGAAGCTGCCTTGGGTGCAGTGTCTACCAAGGAGTCAAGCACCTACTGCTGTGTTTTACTGTACAGCTACTGATGGGAGAAAGCATTCCATAACTAAATGAATCCCAGGTTGTGTGATCACAGACACCTCTTCTAGTGAGTCTCAAAAAAGGCTTGCTAAAGGCCAGAAGAAATGTTGTTCTAAGGATGTTAAAATATGGAAGAAAGGAGCTAGAAATTAACTCCAGTTTCTAGTCAGCCCCCCCACCCAGCATTGCTGTTCCGCCCTCTGCTCCCGAAGGTCATGGACACCCCAGGGGAAAAGTAGCCACACTGAACACAGGGACTTGTCTAGTGATGGCTTTTACAGGTTATTTCACTCAATTTTATAATCTTTTAATTGTAAGTAATTAAAACGGAAGTCCGCGTGTCCCTTCCTGCGGCCGCGCGGGCTGTGCAGCGGTGCCTCCGCTGCCCCCTGCTGGTGGGATCGGGCACAGCGGGCAGGGCAGCGCCCGAGAGCTCGGCCGGTGCGTGGACACGCACAGAAATCGCTTTAGGGTAGGGAGACTTCAGGAATTCCTAACCCTGCCTCATTGCACTTTATGAAGAACGAGAACACAAAGGTATCTGTGAGCTGCGTCCTCGTTTATCCCGAGATGTGGCACTTGAGCTGTGCCTGCTGTTAACACAGGATGTTGTGCAGTAGGCAGGTGTGTATTCAAAGAATTACTTGGCTTGAAATCAGCCGGACAAACAAGCATTTCTTTTAACAGACTTGTAATTCTCCTAGCATTAGTACCAGTGCCTGTGACCTAGCTTTGTCAGTGTGGGTTTATGTTGTATGATCTGATTTGGTACTAAGCAATATCACTGGGAAGGGGTGTGCTTCATTCCTCCTCTTCCCACTTCCATCCTATGTGTACCATAACTTAAACCATAATTTTCTGTAGACTAAGAAGAGTGGCAAGCCTGGGCCTTTTCTGCTGTCTGGATCCAGAGACAAGACCATTAAGATGTGGGACATTAGCACTGGCATGTGCCTTATGACACTTGTAAGTCCATTGGTGTTTTTTGTGGCAGTCATAGCTGCATATGTACAACCAGTTTTAATGAAATGTATTACCTTGCATGCCATGTTTTCAAGAGAAGCCAGAGTTATAATAATGCAAATGCTGGAAATGCAGTTTTAATGGCTTCTGTAGTTCAGATCTTGTTGCTAAGAAATACTGACAACCTCCAAAATCATAGTGTGAATGCAGTACTGTGGTGTTGGTTCTGTGATGAGTAGCTTGGTGTGTTTACAGAAATGCTGGTAATGGTCTAAATGTTGTCTTCTGTGAAATATCACGTTGTTGCCACGTGTGGGACTTCCCGTGGGCCATAGCCTGCAGTTCCCAGCTCACATTCTGGCTGGACTGGTGGGGGTGCTGGGGCTGGAAAGCAGAATTGGTGCAGATCACATGAGGACTGCTGTTTGTTTGCCTTCAAGTAAAGGAACTTGCATTGTTGGGAGAACTGATAGGTGTGTAATAATAGAAACTGGAGATAAGCTGTGAGTTCTGAGAGGTTTCAGGAGCTCTGTGGGGCCAGGCAGGGTCCCTCATGTGCCGTGCTGTGAGCTGTGGGATGCTCAGCTCTCAGCCTGCTCACTGATCTCTCCTTGTGCACAAGGTGGGCCATGATAACTGGGTACGTGGCGTCCTGTTCCATTCTGGGGGAAAGTTTATTTTGAGCTGTGCTGATGACAAGACTCTCCGTGTCTGGGACTTCAAGAACAAGCGATGCATGAAAACCCTCAACGCGCACGAACACTTTGTTACCTCTTTGGGTATGTATCGCTGCTGGCCAGAGCTGCCCCTGCCCTGCTGCCTGCACTGGGGGCTGCAGCGGGCCTTGTGCTCTCTGTGCGGGAGAAAGGAGCTAGAAATGATCTCAAATCTCTAGTCAAACCCCCCACCCATGTGAGTTGTAGAGTTGGAATGTGCTGGATTTTTCCACTTCTGCTGCCAGTGTTGCACGTGGATAAGGATGTTAGCTGACAGGGAGTTCTGGGATCTGTCACCAGAGCATGCAGGTGCCTGGGGAGGGCTCTAGTGTCAGTGCTTGCCTAGCAAAAGGAAAAGAAGGGTGTGCACAACAGTCAGGAAAGAGTTAGTCTGAATTCCTGGACGTTCTTGGTTCGTGTTACCAGGTCTTGGTAACAGCATGAGAGAATTTGGCTATAGAAGTACAGCCAGGAGCTTTGGAATTTAGCCTTTGAGCTGGTAGAATTGCTTTGAAAAAGCAGTGCCATTCAGTGAGAGTAGGAAATGCTGAAGTTCTGGATTCATTGGTAATGTGAGCTTTTGTCTCCTGGCAGATTTCCACAAGACAGCCCCGTACGTGGTGACTGGGAGTGTAGATCAAACAGTAAAAGTGTGGGAGTGCCGCTGATGGAGTTCACAGTGACCCCTTTTCCTCTGGATGCACTCAGATACCATGGTTACCCATTGAGCTCTGTTTAAATAAATATTGTCCTTTCATGTAAATTATTCTGGATGTAGATTGAGCTTATTAAATGTTACACACAAAGTATTCATGCATGGTGAATCCAAATTGTATACTGTAAATTTACATACGTTGTCTAGAAGTACCATAGGTTTAAGAACATGGGCTGGCATTGGTCACATCAGACCTGAGAAGGCAGAAGTGGGATGCTTGGAATAGGGCACTTAACTGAATAGTTGACAGTGTCGTTATGTCGGATAATTATACCTGTTTTTCTTTCTGCTGTCTGTTGGTGCCTGAATTGGTGACCTCATTTGGGAAAAGTTTTGTAGGGCTCTTTCAGAAATGTGTATCTATGTAACATCACTTAAGTGTGCTTAATAAATCTTCTCTAAGAATACTAGATAATAAGGCTGCAATTCAGAATCTTCTGAACCTTATATGTAATTAATGGAAATTAATTAAACTCTGGAATATTTGTCATGAAACATTTGCCAAATCAACAGAAAACACTTTGTTTTGGCCTCCTATCACGCAAGGGTTGGTATATTTATAGAACTGACTGTAAACCTGAAATAAGACAACAAATCTTAGTCGCAGCTGATGTGATAAATGTATTTATTTTTTATTTGGTCATTCAATGGTTAAGCTGTGCTGTTAAACTAAGTTTAAATGGATTTTTTGTTTGGTTTTTTTTATGCTAGACAAACTTCCAGGAGGAGTTGTCCATCCCACTAGAGTTTAGTGATCCAGTTTCCAGTAGAGCTTCCTCTCCCAAATGACTGCCGTGGTCCAACTTGCTGTTTGCTTTCCATGTTTGTTAGAGATGTGCAATTCCTATTACACAGCAGGATCAAAGGACACTTCCCTCATTCACTGGCAGGAAATTGGGGTATACAAAAGTTTCTTGGTTTCCTTAGTGCCTCCTTGGACAATGAGGTGATCCTCACCTTGGCAATGTGGCTCCAATAAAAACGCCCTGGGGTTTGCAAGTGGAGAAAAACCTTGTGCTGCAGCATTGCAGTGCTTTAAAGGAAGCACTAAGTATCTTGAGAATCAATTTGACAATGGCAGGTCAGATCCATGCAGGCTTCTAAAAGAAAGATGCCATGAACAAAGCCCACACCCATCTGTGGGAATGATGCTAAACATTAAAACCAAACCCAAATCCTATCAGCAAAACCAGCCCAGCTCAGTTATTAGTATTTATGTTGTTTGGTGTACACAATTTTTAATTTGCATATCCCTAAGGTTACATATTTTGATCTGAAATGAATGAAAATATTATTAATTAATATTTTAATCAGCATTTTGGTGACATATTCCATTGTAGATAACCAAGGATTACAGTACTTATCAAACTAACCAGGTCTTTTTAAAAATCAACTTGAAAATTGACAATACAATGAAGTACCAGGCTGATGTTTTAACAGGTGAATTTGTGCTTTATTTTATTCCTTTGGTTTAATCCATGGCTTTTAAAATGTCCTTTTTAAAGCTGAGAGTCCCTGACCAGCATAGGGTGGGCTGGAGGGTGAACACACTGCACTGGTGCGGGGGCAGCTTCCCCAGTCGGCCCTGCAGGACCCGTTGTGCTGTGGGAGGAGCAGGGTAGGGGTGTGGGATTCTCTGGGAAGCGATGGAGAAAGCAGGGTTCTGATGTGGGGGTTTGCAGAGCCAGTTTAAGATCCAGGCTGATCTCTTAAAGCCAGTGGTTTCTGTCATTCTCAGTGTGTGTTGCTGCATAAGCATGCACGAATAAAGTCTGTTTTGTTTGTTAGCTGCTTGGACTGGAAACATTTGCTGCTTTTTGTCCTATTGGAGAATTCCAGATACAAAAGTAGTGCATCTTAAATCCCTCCATGCATCTGCAACTGTAAAGTAATGACATCTGTTCAATTCCTGGTAGGACCTAGAAACTTTATTTAAAGTAAATCACCCTCATGTACATAACTCAAACCTGAATGAGAAATTAAAGGTACCTGTGATGTGGAAGTTGTCTACTGCATTTTTTCCCTGTAGCAAAGAAGCATTTCCCAGGAGCCCTGGCCCCAGTGCTGGCAGCAGTGTCACTGTGTGAGCCTCAGCACTGCTGTGCAGTGAGCCTGCTGGGGCACAGGGAGTGATCTCAGGGATGGTCCTGGCCGGACCAAAGCTGAAGCCCTGGTTGGAAGGGAGCCACACCACAGGCATGGGAGTGAGGGACCCTGTGGGGCCTGCTGTGGGACTGTCCCCACTGTTACTGTCAGCTTGTGCTGTGCCTTTGCTGTGATCAGAACTGCAAGAGTGAGGTTACTGGGTCAATAATGAAATAAATGCATTGGAGGGGCGAGAGGTTGGCTGGTGCTCTGGCATTTCATGACTGAAGCTGGCAGCACCTGCCAGGAGCCAGCTCTGGCCTCTTAGAGCCACTGCAGATCCCTGGGCTTAGCCTAGCCTGGGCCATGCCACACGGGCCAGAAAGTGCAGCGTTTTTTGTGGTTTAGATAGGAGCTGGAAACTTGATGTTCCATACCATCTTGCACTTTAGAAGGGGAAACAAACCCATCCTGCTTTTGTGTGTGGTGTGACCAATGTGTGCCCGGGGCACTGAGGAAAGGAGCACAAGCCCTGGTTGGTAGTGAGTGGGGACTGTGGGCATGGGGTCCCTGCCTCTCCTCTGCCTCTTCCTGTCCATGTGAACTGCCTGAGAAATCACTCTTAGACAGCTCCTGACTCCACTGAGAGCTGTTTAAAAGGAAAAATACTTTGTTTTCGTAGACAGTGGTGGCTTGGTAATCCTTTAATGGTTTGGATATTGCAAATGCAGAGTTGAGTGAGGGAGAAGCGCCCTTGGGGTGAGCTGTTGTGTCCAGCTGTATATAACGTCCGTGTATGGATCCATACCGAGAGTCCTGTAGCAAGAGCACGTGCATAGAGGGGTGGGGTGGCCGGGGGGGCGGGGGGGTCGCCTTGGATTTGCAAGTCACAACTGGCATTAACTGGCCTTTTTATCTTTCCACTGTGTCATGTAAGTAGCTGCTTTCCTGTCCTGCCTGTCCCTCAGGCTTCCCCGAGTTCATTCTGAAGAGAAGTTAGCAAAATCCTCACGCTTTAGAGTCGATGCCGACATCGACGTGAAGGCAAGTGTCAGAGGTTTGTTCGAGCGCTGGTAGAGGTTCAGTTGGAGAGAACAGTTCCCAGGCTGTAGGAGTTAACTGAAGCTATTGACACAATTAAAACAAAATCGGTAAAGGAATGTATATAATACTGCTCTGTGTTTTACAGTAAGATTTGTTGCTCTCAGACTGTGTAAAACAAAATTTATTCATGTTTTCTGCATATTAAAAAAATCTTATTGTACCAATTGGTAAACTATTAAATGCATATAAAACTAGATGTGGTTTTGTTTCCTTGGATGCAAGAATTAAAACTATTTTGAAAAAAGCTATTGGTCTTTCACCCTCAGATTTTGCTCCCACCTGCTTTGCCCTTGCTCTGATTTTAATTTAACTTGTGCTCGCCTGAGGCTGCAGGAAGTGGTTTTGAGCTGGTTGATGGCAGCTGGAGCAGTCAGAGGGTTTGTTGGTAGGTGGGGTGCGATGAGGCGCTGCAGGAATGCTCGGGGGGCTGAGCTGGTCTCCCAGGCGGGCAGGAGAGCCTTGTCCCTGCGCCTGGCACAGGCCAGCCCTGCTGGGGCTGGGCTTGGTTGGATTCTCCCTTCTCCTGGCCCTGTGTCTGTACTGCAGCCCTGACAGGAGCTGCCTTTCCCTGCTCCTCACTGGCTGTTGAAGTGTTGAGGGTGTGTGAGCGTGGCCGGGCATCCTCGGAGCAGTTCCTCTGGGCCTTGGGGCAGCACAGGGCAGCTGGGGACCTGCAGAGCTGAAGGCAGTGTGTGTTCTGAAACATCTGTTCTGCTGGTAGGGTCTTGTGCCTATCTGTGTGTGCTTTGGTTTAATTCTTCCCTGTGATTTGGCCCTAATTGCCTCGAGTGCTGTTTAGAGATGGGTCAGTGGCCAGAACTGGAATGGGCACATCTTCATAATGGGAGAGCATGGATGTGCTTGTGAGCTTGATGTGGGAAAGGAATGACACTCCTGCCAGCTGAGGGCTGTGGAAGCAGCTGGTGGGGTGGTACTTTGCAGAGGGAGCAGACAGGGAATGGACATTTGGGGGAGGCCCACTTGCATTTGGGAAAAAAGCCTGAGACTGAGCTGTGCCGGAGCCATGCGTGCATGGGCTGTCCCAGATGGGCTGGCAGCGTGGCACAGAGGTGGTTTTTGGGGTGAGGATGGAAAAGAAAGCTTTGTATGTCCACAAGCAGTGAGTTTCTCTCGGGGAGCACAAGGCAGGTTCAGGTGTGAGCTGCCAAGACCAGTATGGGCAGTTCAAGTTGATTTCCCCCCTTAGCTGGGTGAGCTGTTGCTGATGCAGCAAGTGCTGTGCTGACAGCAGCTCTGTACTGTGAGATTGGTTTGGACCAGCTGTTGCCAGTCCCAATACAGCACTGATGGGCACTGGAACATTCTTCAGTGTATGGTTGAGTACCTGCCTGCCTCCAGCCCAGCTGGGTCCCAGGGCCCATCTGAATCAGTTTTTACACTTGTGTTTAAGAACTTGTGAACACAGTAGTGAGAACCCCCAGAACCCAAGAGAGGTAGTGAGGTACAGACAGCTGCTGGTGAATGTAGTTATTTACCAGCCTGCATTGCCCTCGGGAGCCTCAGTAGCCAGGACTTGTGTCCTTGAGCTTCATTTCACATGGGTACAGCATCCCCAAAGCTGTGTCCCTGCTCCCATATACTCCTCTCCCTGAGCACAAATGGATTCTGACAGCAGAGTTTGTGGGTTCTGCCCCTTCTGGGCTGGGGTTGTGACTCTGGTACTGATTTACAGGTTTCAAAGCCTCCAGGTCAGCTGGTTCTGTCTCTCCCCCCGCTCCTTCTCCCAAGGAACAGGAGTGGTGGCTCCAGTGCTGGTACCAACACTTTGCACCAAGCAGTAAAGAAACAAAGAAATACCTGCAAGAGTTTAAAAAGCTTTTAATGGACTTGTAAGACACTAGTAAAAGAAAAATCTTGTAGGAAAGATGCACTGTAGTCATTTATTGATTGCTTTCCAGGAAGTTCAGAATTTTTCTAATAGGAGCAAGGTCATTTGCAGTGAAGACTCTGCTTTGTTGCCTCCAACACCTCAGAGGCTGCTCCCTCCTATCCCCCCTGCCCAGCCCGAGTTACAAATACCTGTAGGGTCAGACAGGAACCCGAGGGTACAGAGCACAGGACAGCACTGGGCTCCCAGGTCAGTACAAGAAGCAGCGCGGGTTAGCACGGGGCACGATCCAGGACAGACAACGCGAGGGAGGGAGAGGCTGGGGCTGCGGCCAGCCCACTGCTCTTCTACTGCTCGATCTGCTTGGAAAACAGGACATTCAACTGTCGGCATCCCAGGGCCTGCAGCAGCCGCATCTTACCTGCTTGAGGGCAGTGACAGCCCCCGGGATGTGCGTGGGAGGGGAGGGTCGCTTGAGGGCACTTGCCGTTCAGTTCCGTCCATTGCCAGCAATGGCAGCTCCCAGCGCCAGTCCCAAAACCAGCGTGCACAAACACCAGAGAGGAAGGTATTTGCCAGAGGTTTCAGTGCTGGGGGAACTTCAGTTTTTATTTAAACCCCTTCCCAAAACCTCGGCTCTTTCTGGTTGTGATTCTGCCAGGTTCAGGGCCCTCAGCTCTCTGTCCACAGCTGCTGTTGCAAATGACACCGGGTCTCTATTTCTGAATTTTCCTCCCCTCTCCCCTGCCCTAAATAGGGCTGTCATTCCCTCCTCACTCCCTCTTAGCTCAGCCCTCATTTGCTGCATTCCCACCTCTCTGAGGCACTGGGGTTTCCACTGCAATGGAAGTTTGTGCGCTTTTTTAAAGATCAAGCCCTCACTCTTTGGATACAGTATCCCAAGTTACTCAGCTGCAAGCAGAGCACAGGTGGAACGGTGAATATCATATATATATATATCTCTATATATATATATCTATATATATATCTCTATCTATACCTTTACCTTGAAAATTAGAATGTGAATGTTACAAAACCCCACTGAATTGCCAAACTGCCAACCAAATATAGAAAAAAATGGTTAAAGGAATCCCATGGCTATATCCTGATGTAGAAAATGCTGTACATCCCCCACTACCACATGTCACAGGCTTCAGTCATCTCAGCAACACAACTACGGCTGTTCTTAGCACAATCTCGAGTAGTGACTGGGGGAAATCAATCTTTTGGCTTGGAATCCACGTCTTAAAGAACGCAGGAGCAGTGATGGGGCTGGTTCTTGACTGGTTTAGCAAAGCAGTGTCCTTAGTCAACATAAAAATGACCTGAGAAATGTTACATTCCTCCAGACAGTTCATTTGGAATCGGTATGTACAAAGTAGAAATAACTGCTGCGCACACACGACACGGACACACACGCGGCAGGAGGGCCCGCGCAGGACGGGCTGTGCTGCCTCCGGCCCGGCCCTCGCGTGGCACACAGGCTGGGGCACACAGAGTACATTGCTCACATTAGTTCTTTGCATTGTGTATTAATTGTACCAGTGCAATAACATTGTCAAAAAGGAGGAGCTGCTCCAAGGGCAGCTAAGGCCCTGGGCCAGATTCAGAAAAGGGTGGTTTTAAACTTTTTTTTTTTTTTTTTTTTTTTTTTTTTTTTTTTTTTTAAAGCGAGGTACACATTAAGCAGAGCTCTGTGTTAAGGGGATGGCAGCGGAAGGCATGCTTGGCTCAGCCTCTTTCTCCTCCACGGCCTTGTCCTCTGCTTCCAGCTGTTCCCCACTTTTCATGCTTTCCTGGAGCTGCTGGCGTCGCTGCACCTCGGCTTTAAGGTTCTCCAAGTCTTTTTGGCTGAAGGGGGAAGCAGGAAGGGGGGGGCAGACGTTAGACGGGTGGTGGGAATGGTGAAGCCCCAGGACGAGGTCGCTCCTTGCACCTCCCTCCCCCACAGTCAGCCATGCCCCACTTTGCTGGCTGGGTTTGAACAGAGGCACCAGGATCTGCTCCCTCAGTGGGGCTGGGGCAGAGCAGGGGCTTCATCTCCCTGATGGCCAGGCAGCCTCCAGCTGCTCATGCTGCATTTGTACCACCAACAATTTACAGCCTTAGAACAACAGTCTTGGCTCAGGTCATCTATTTTCCACCATTATCCCAATCACATTTTCAACTAGAAGTATAAAAGACAATTCATAATAGTTAAAAGAATAATCTAAGAGTCCTGCTGTTTGCAGTGGTTTTGATGATGCTAATCAAGGCCTGAATTGGAATCTTGGCTAAAACAAAGAAATCCTGGGGAGCTGGTTTGTGCTCTCTTGCAAACTAAGACAATACAGACTTGATTTCTAAAAGCATAATCCAGAAAAACCACTGTACCTTAGTGGAATGAAGAGAATTCCATTGATAATGTTCAGCTGCTCCAGGACACTGGCCATACTGGGAGCTGTGAACTACATCACAAGGGAAAAGAAGTTTTAGGAGTAAGAATCTAGAGAGGACTCTGAACTTCTAAGCACTTCTCTTTACCAACAGTTGAGAAAATGGCATCATTGACATTATCTACCTCTGTATATCCGTAAGCTGGAAAGCACCACCCAGAGCTTCCCACCACTCCCTGTGGGGACCTCCTGCTGAACTTCAGTTAAATGCATCACAGTGCCAGTTCCAAAATGTGTTGGGTTTTCTACCCCTTCAAGTCTTTTAACAAGGGTGAACCCTTTAGTGCTGTTTATGGGTTTGAACCTCTTCACTAGCCACAATTCCCTGGACTTTTATTAGACTCAAGGTCCTTGTGCTCTCTTCATTGCCATGAACTCCTCAGGGCTGTTGCCAGTTCTCCACATGGAGAACACCCACACACTGAGCACTGTCCCACTCTGTCCTCCCTGCAGCTGGAACTCTCTTTCTCAATCTGCTGGGTACTGTGCCAGGTGTGGAGGCAGGCAGGAGCAGCTGAGCTTGGCCCAGGAGGGCCAGTCACTGCTGCTCCATGTAAGGTAAGAGCCCCTCTGCACTCCCTGCCCAGCCTCCCCAACCACAACATCCCTGGAAGGAGAACAAAGCACCCGGCAGATGACAGCATTTCTGAGCATGAGGAAACTGAAGTACTTCTGGGTTGAGCAACCTGCTGCCTGGCAGTGAGTCAGGGCAGGGTTGTGTGCAGGTGTGCCAGGCTCTCAGCCCAGGAGCTGTGCCTGTACCCTGCTGCTTGGCCAGGCACCCTGCAGCACTGGCTCTGAGCCCTGCCCTAGCCAGGGACAACTGCTCCCCTCCTGCCAGTCCCTGGCCCTCAGGAGCAGCTGGGCACAGGCTGCAGCTGGCACAGCAGGCTGCCCAGTGCTCTGGGTACCTTCAGTGGCATGATGTTGGCGTTGGAGCCGTTCTTGTAGATCTCGTTCATGGTGCGCTGCAGAGCCACCGCCTGCTGCGTCAGGTACTTCAAGTACTCGGAGCTCTCTTTGGTCTTCTCGTGGTGTTCACCGAGCTGGTGGGAAATGGGAAAGAAAAGGTTCAGCATCACAAGTGAGAGCAGGACCAACCCAGGGAACACACCTGGGTGCCAGCTCAGCCTCCCTCTGGGAACTCAGCAAAATGGATTTTACCTGCCTTGGCATTCAAAAAACCAGTAAAACAGTTCCTCTGGGAGCCTTCTTATCAATGTGTCACATTTTCATCAAGTCAGAGGGTATTTGCTGGGTGAACAGCATTCCCTCCTCTTCCAGGAGCTGCATCCTAGCATCCCCCCCACCTGGACCAGTATTCCAGCATTCCCCACGCTGGGCTGTGCCCTCAGCCAGCTCAGCTGAGTCACCGCGTGCAGACGTGCTCAGACAGCCCCGGGCTGGGGCAGGAGTTTCACTGAGCAGCAGCTGGGCTCAGAGCTCACTACCAAACCAGTTTGGAGCTGGTATTTAAAGACTAGTGGCAGAAAACATGGGGAGACCAGACTTTTCCATGCCCCACCAGAACACGGGGCTGTGCCACGACAGAAGTGCCTGTCCAGCCCTGGGTACAGCACAGACACATCTGCAGGAAGCTGAGCAAAGACTCCTGGCATAGCAGTGGCAGTTACTGCACAGGGCAGCAATTTTGCCCTGGCTCTACAAGGACTCCCTGGCATCTGCCCAAGCTGTTTGCAGGAAAGGCCTCCCCAAGGCCCAGGCTGGGCACTGGTTTGCAGTGAACTGCTCAGTTCTGGCCCTCAGTGACAGCTGCCAAGTCACAAAGAGAGCAGGGCTGCTCATCACCTGGTTCTTGTAGATGGTGTAGCCTTCCTTCTCGTGCTGCAGAGCCGACCGGAACTCGGCCTTGCTCTCGTACACTCGGGCAACCAAGTGGTGGCTGAGGGAAGGAAAAGGGTGGAGTCACTCCTCTGAAGAAGAAACATTTCTGTGCTGCAGCCAGCGTGACTGAGCCATCACAGTGTCTGGGCTGAAAGTCCTAACACGAGTGTGAGGGGAGGCTGAATGGGAGTTACAGCTGAGGACTCAAATACTGCACTCATGAGGTTGGATTTTAGTTGGAATGCTGAGAAGTGACCACAGAGGTAAAGAGTGAGCTGGGCATCTTGTGTTCTGCATCCAGGAAAGCTGAAGGCCACAGCAGTGAACCAAAGGGAGAGGCAGATCCATGGGAATACCTTGGGGCTGGATTTATTAACTGGAAAGGAAGGCTGCATCCCTAAGCCCTCAGACAGAGCCAGAGCTGAGTTCCCTGGGCTCTTGCCAGCTGGGAGAGACTTGGCTTGGACTGTTTGCCTTGGTGCTTCTGGAATGAAAAAGAAATTGCTGGGTTTGACAGTGTTTCTCAGTGGGAGGGGATGGGTCTCTCCAAGCATCCCAGTGCCACTGAGGAACAGCTGGAGACTCTGGAGCCTGCACATTCATCAGCCACTGGAAAACAAGGCAGGCTTTTGCAGTGCTTACTCAGGTTTATTTGCAGCCTGACAGAGAACAGATGGCTGCAATGTGGCAGCAAGAACTGGGAGTGGGCTGTGCCTGGCTGACAGGGCCAGTTCTGCACTGAGGGACAGAGGGCATCCAGCACTGCAGCAGGGGCACTGGCAGCAGATCCTACAGGTGTCACCAGTCCCAGCTCCCTTGGGAACACACAGAAGCCACCCAGGGTTTTTATTCAAATACAGGACTTTATGGCAGAGGACAAAAGCACATTAAATGGTTCTCAAAGATCCCTCCCTGAGGGCTGGAACAATTAAACACGAGCATTTAACATGCTGTCCCTGTCTCCCAGTGTAATTCCCTTACAGGCTCTCCAACCTTTACTACCCAAATACATTTTTCTATTGAGAATCCACAGGGACCAGGGTCATCTTGACAGATTTTTTTAAAAAGCAACATCATAGCAGATCCCACAATTAAAACAACAGATCTGTTAAAAACAACAGATCTCCATCTTTTGAAATAACAAACTTGGATACTGCACCATGACCCTGGCTGTGGGACAAGACTGAATATGCAGCTGCCAAGCCCAGACCCTCCCGTGTGAGTGCTCAGTGACTGTGCTGGCTGTGACAGCAGTGACCCAGCCCAGGACCCCACCCTGCCTCACCTCAGTGCAACCTTCAAAGACTTGGAGCCGTGGTACTTGGAGCTGATGGCCAGGGCGTTCTCCAGGAACCGCAGGGACAGGTCATACTCCATCACCCCGTGGAGCACCAGGCCAATGTTGTTCTGCACAGAGGAGCCAAGCAGGCATTGGCACATTGGGAAAGGCACCCTGACACTGCAGCTCCTGCTCTGCCAACAGCAGGACCCCGCAGGTGTGTCCCTGCCAGAGGGGCTCCAGTCCCTGCGGCAGTAACACGTGACAGGAACCATGTCCCCATGGGAGCTTGGCCCCAACAGCCCAGGCACAAGGGAGGGAACAAACTCCCCAGTTTATGCCAGCACAACAAGAACATAACAAACAGAGTTTTCCTAAGGATTACAGTGCTCAAACCCCATCTGCAGAGCTCAGCACAGAGGCTGGCCCTCCCACTAAAGGGTCAAACTCCTTTTTCCTTCATCTGATGGGACCAGTAACAGCCCAGGCAGGAAAAGCACTGCCTGAACGTCTGTTTTTTAACAGCCATCACGAGGGCATCTTAAAGGCCAAGAGGCTTCTCAGGAGCCTGAAGACTCTTGAACAGATTACTTACATCTAAGAGTGCCATTTCTGGGTGATCCTCCCCAAACACCAACAGCATGAGGTAGCGTGCACGGTACAGCAGGTTCAGTGCTGTCGAGAGCTGGCTGTTTGCAAAGCAGTACAGAGCCAGGTGCATCTAGGACAAGAGAAGGGACCCAGCATTAAAGTAAAAGAAACTCATCTCTCCTTTCCACTCCTTTCCTCAGCTGCACATGAATTAAATGTCTTCCTCACTGGTTAAAGAATTTCAGCCACTTCAAATAGTCCAGTCTGCTGGCTGATGCACAGCCGCACTGAGGACACAGCACTGAGGAAGCTGTGTGTTTTATTTCAGTTTCTCTTAACACCCCTCACAGAGTATTTCCAACCTGACTTGCATATGTATGTCATATTCTGACTGTGTTTGGGTTCTTTATTCTTTGTTTTTGACAGAAGCCCAGTGCAAAACCAGGAGAATTAATATGTCTAAATAAAGCTGCAGCAGACAAACACTAGAAACCTAGTTTAAGCAGGACTAATAGTGAGCATGCAGGACACACTCAACTTTTCACTGTGCATGATCTTAAGAGATGATGAAGTGGAGAATTCTGGGAAAGCAAGCTGCAGAAGAGGGGAAAATGCAACTGTTTTCTAGCTGTAGATATGAACTAAGGCTCCAGAGTGCAGGCAGACCCCTGAGGTGCTGCTGCTCCCCCAGCTCCCCATACTCACATATTCCTGGATGGTGTTGGGGTGCTCGATGCCCAGGACCCTCTCGCTCATTAGCACTGCTTTCTGCTGATTGCTTAAGGCCTGAACAGAACACAACAGGACCAGGGCAAGTCACACCACACTGTGAGCTTGAGCAAGCATGGGGAAGGAATGAGAGCACTGAGGAGATCCCCTCAGAGCCCCTGCTCACCTCTGAGTAATCTCCCATGATGTAGTTGAGCCGAGCTAGCAGCCTCAGGCAGGCACAGATTTCTACATGCATAGCACCATACACATTGTTGAACAGGTTTAAGGCTTCATTGATGAGCTCACAGCCCTCCTTCAAGAAACCTGAAAAGAAGGTATGTATATAAAATAACCCCTAACACTGCTGGAGACAGGAGTCAGACCAGCAGTGGGACACACACAGGTCACTGCCCTGGGGGAAGGAGATCACTGCTCTGACTGGTCCTTGCTCATTGCTGGTGGCATTGCAGGAATGTTCCAGATGGTCTTGGAGACCAGCCTGGGGCTGTCAGGGGTGTCCTGGTGGCCATGCCCCACACAGCCAGCTCCTCCCATGACCAGTGATCATCCTGAGGCAGAGGCACGTGGGGTCCATACCTTGCTGAACTTTTGCTTGCCCGCTCTGGAAGAAGTGGAAAGCATCGGAGGCTTTGGGGTTTACATGCTTCACTACAGGGAAGATGTTAAGAATATCCTCTTCTGTGAAAGTGGGCTTGTGCCTGTTGTCGAAGTTGTACTCCTTCAGCAGGATCTGGAGGGACCAGAAAGGGTGCAGGGAGAGTTACCACTGCCATAGGCACACATTCATTTACTCCTCATGTTCCTCAGTAAGAACTCGATGGCAAGGGAGAGAGGATGTGGATCTTACCTGGACTCCAGTTTTGAGGGAGATTTCACGGAGCAGGGTGATTTTCTGCAGATTATACATTTCAGCTGCTTGGTCAGCATTCTCACTGCAGAAAGGACACACAAGCTTCAGCTCTCAGGGGAGTTTCTGCTCAAGGACATTGCTCCACTGTGGGTACCTGAGGCACAGGTCCCTGAACAGCCAGGTGCCAGCTCAAACCCAAGACTAACACTGCAGTTTGCCCATGGTGTGTGAAAGCCTACAGAGCACAGCAGTGCTTCTACAGAGATCCTCCATGTGTTCTCAAAGCCCACTGCAGCACTTGGGCTGAGACCTTCAGCTCTTGGTGAGGAGCAAGCAGTCCCTGACACAAGGGGATATCACTGTCCAATACCACTTGTTGATTTTTCCAAGTAGCCATGGCTTTTCTCTTGGGCCACTTCACTGGTGCTTCAATTCACAATGTGCCCTTTCCTTATTCCCCATCTCTGCTCAGCACAGGAGCAGCTGTCCTTTTTTTGGAACAGAATTTCCCTTCAGCCTGGATCACTGTTGATACAGACAAGTATCTTCTGACTATACTACTTCTGCTTCTCACCTTCTGATCCCCTCTGTACCCTTAGGAAAGGTTTCCTTTCCTCCTCTGCTTTTCATGGCTGCCTTTGTCACAGGTTCCATCTGATTCAAAATTTCACTTCTCTATTCCTACTCTTTCCATTAAAGATCTGTGGAAGTCCCTCAAGGGTACAAATTTTATTTAAGCAGGAAACAAATCAGAAAGGGAGGTCCTGTTAAAGAGCTGCAGAATTTTGGTGAATCCAGGGACAAGCCAGGGTCACCTGCTCCACCTACCATTCAAGACTGAAATCAAAATAGTTCTTTGCTTCTGAGCAAATATTCTTCCATAGCTCCTGAGGGGTCATGCTGGCCCACGCTGTGTTATCAGCATTTCCAAGGTTCCTGTTTTTCCTTTTCTTATTCTTCTTCTTGGAGACCAGCTCATCAGCTGGAAGATGGGCAATGGGATTTGGGAAGGAGCTCAGAAAACAATTGAGGAAGTGGCTGATGGCGGCGGATAAACCTGACAGCTCCACACCCTACAGAGACACAGAGTCAGTCAGGAGAGACACCTGCCATCCCAGAGCCCTGCTCCAGCCCCCAGCCTCACACACATCCTCCAGAAACAGGGGCACCTTCCCCAGAGGGACAGGGAGGCAGTGTGAACAAGTGGCACCAGCACACAGAGTTCTGTCCGTGTAGGATGGGCAGAAATGTGTAGTTAACATTTCAGGCTGCTAGCTGGGACAGAGAAAGAGATTGCAAAGAAGATTTTGGTACTGGAACCAAGCCAGGTGCATTGCTAGGCTGTGTGAACAGGTACAAGGATATATAGTGTTGAGCCAATTAAAAAGGCTTCTTAGAAGGGCAAAAACAACACTGTTTAAGAGGAAAAGGTCTTAGAAGGAAAACAAGCTGTGATTTCACTTTTGAAAGCCTCCAAGACAATGAGTGAGGATCTGGGGAGGAAAAGCATGAATGACTGCTCTCTGAGAAAGCTTTCTTCAAGTGGGAACTTGTTTTCCCTTACACACAGGCCTGCACCTATTTCAGTACTAATGAGCTTGTACTTGTCGTTGCCACGCAACGCCCAGGAACTGCCTAATGAGAGGAGAAGCCCAAACAGCTCTGTTTGTGGGAAAAAGTCATCAGGGAGGACACACAAGGCAAGAGGTCAGACTGCAGGTCATACCTGGAGGTATGTCTTGAAGATGTGTTTGGCTGATCGAGTGATCAATTCGCTGATTCCGATTTTCTGCCCAAAGAATAAAGAATAGACTGAGTCCATTGGCAAGAAAATGGAAAAATACACTTTGAAATGGTTCTTTAGCAAGATCTGCAGAAGATACACTGTTCTCCCTGCAGCACAGAACTGCAAAGGCCTTGGCAGCTCTCCTGGAGCCAGCGAGGAGCCCCTGGCCCTCTGTGCCTGGTGCCCACAAGCCCTGGGTGTGGCTCAGAGCAGCCCCAGCAGTGCTTCAGGGGCTGCCACAGCCCAGCCCTGCCTGCTCCTGGGCAACCACACTCACAACACTTCAGAGTTTGAGCCAAAGCCCACATGTGTCTGAGAGGCTTAAAAAATGCATAGCATAAATCCAACCATGTTACTCCCTGTTACTTTTGGGAATCCCTGATGCAATTCTCTTCCCCAAAAGATACTCACAGTTCCTAACATTAGGAAAGCCATTAAGGATTTGGGAAAAAAACCTCCCCAGCCACCACTTAGAGATCATCCTCCCTCCTCCCCTATTTTTGAAGCTGTTTATTTTTACACAGAGAGAACAACTGGCCAGGTGGGAATCTCCTTGGGACACACGATGGTGGTTTGAGGTGTGATGCCAAGCCTGGTGCTTACAAAGATGTGATCCAGCTGTGCACGGCCGGGGGTCTTGCTGATGAAGGTGACCACCTTGCCCAGGTAGCGCATGTTGATGCCCCTCTGGTGCATGGCCTCGGCCAAGGTGGCCCCGTCCATCGGGAGCACCGTGTGGTCCAGGCAGTCCTTCACCTGCAGGGGGGCACACACACCAAAGACACGGCTGCCATTAAAAAACAAAACGCCAGGAGGCAGGACAGGTGTTCCCTGGTGCCACTGCAGACACCTCGTTACCTGGGGCTGAGGGTCACCCTGAAAGCAGGCACTGACCCCAGACAGGACCCTTGGTGGGTGACACCTGCTCTAACACCACGGTAACACAGGCAGGGGGGCACCTGCAGCAGCCAGCCCAGCCTGGGCCAGGTCCTTGCCACTGGGGCCAGTTTCACTCCTCTCTCAGCAGGGAGGAGCAGCACTACACTGTCAGAGGCAAAACAACTCCTACTTGTGTAAGTAGCAGGCTGACCCTTCTTTAAGGGCCTCACAGTCACTAATTGCCATTTCAAATTAAGAGTACGTGGAGCTGTGCACACATGGCTGATAAGGACAAATGGCACTTGCATGTCAGGCTGTGCTGCAGTGCTGATAAACAGTTGTTTAATTCACGTCATGGAGTCACATCAGCCCCTGTCTGATATGCACAGACTGCTCCAGCAGCTGCTCTGCACCCTGCTCTCACACAGCCCTGTGCAGGGCTTTGGGTTTATACACTGCACTATCAACTACCTTGTCATCAACAATCACCGAGCCCTTTTCTGACTCACCCACCTCCTTTTTTGTTTGAAGACTGAACAGCTGGTTCTGAAGGGTGTGCTGACTACAGAACTAGTGGATTTAGAGTTCAGAAGAAACTATCCAACAAGGAAAACCCTCTCCTACACAAGACCAACGACTCCTAGACCTCTTGGAGTAGAGCTCATGAGTTTTCCCCTGCCAGCTCCAGTGCCTGCTCTGACTGCTGCATTAGCCATCAATTCAGCAAGCATCCCAGGAAGGGAGAAACTGGGATTTCTTATCTGGCTATGTGCATGGGTAACATCCAAAATGCTTAAGACTTACAGAAGGAGTTTTTAATGACTGCTATTAGTAAAAATAATTGCCCAGTTCACTTCAAATTATTAGTCACTGACTGAGTCACAGCCAGGGTCAGCTAAAACAATAAGCTGTGAAGGATGCCCAGGGCTAGGGAGGATAGCTTATGTGGTCTCTATTGTCCCAAACTCTTAGCAATAACTTTAATTAGCAGTGCCAAATTTTTTTTTGTTGGACTGAGGTGAGAAATTTGTGCCATGATGTAAGATGGGAAATGGAAAAACCCTCGAGCCTTGCATGCAATGCTCATGCTGCTCCCTGTGGTCCCACCAGTGCCAGAGCCTGCTCAGGTGAAGCTGGTGTCCCAGAGGTCACCAGTGCCATTGCTTGCTCAGAGCAGCACCACTGCTGCCTCTGGGTTCCTTACCAAGCCTGGGATCTGGCATGACAGCAGGAATGCAGCAGCATCCTTCAGCAGCTGCTTCTGATCCTGCACCTCCTCTTTGCTCGACTCAGGGAAGTGAACGCCTGGGAGAGGAACAGAGACCAAACATCAACCACAGCAACTCACAGAAACAACTCCTCTACACCAAGTACACAGTAAGAGCAGGGAAAAAGTTAAGAGTAAATGTCTCCCTGGAATTAAAATGCTTCAAAAACTTATCTCCAACTATACATGATTTGATGGGAAGAGCATTGGCTGCTGTGTTCAGGCAGTGGCTGGGATGTTCAAACTCAATGGTTTGGCATTCCTCTGCAATGTGAATTCCCCTCACACTGCCCCAGTGTTCCTCTCCAGAAACACTCTGGGAGCCTCTTCTCCATTTCCCAACAAAAAATACTGCTCCAAGTAATGGAAATTCATGTGTGATGCCTGTGCCTGATGTGTGCATGTCAAAGGGCACTGTGCCTGCTCACTGGAATGTTACCTAAACAAACCCAGCCCTTCACTGAGGTCCCAACATCAGCTGTTCAACTACAAGTGTTATTTTTTGTGTAAACTACTACACGAGGATCAAATTTGCTTATTTTTTTCCTCCCTTTGCTTCTTTTCACGGGGTCTCAGGGCTGGGATGCTGGAGAATCACAGGAGGATTGTTGGCAGCAGCCCACAGCCCTGCCCTGAGCACATGGTGCCTGCACTTGGCAGCTCCAGCTCTGCAATCCACTGCTGCCTCCCTCTTCTGCACAGCCCTGCACCCTGCCCAGCAAAGAAAAGCCAGCAACATCACAGCTGCCCTCTGAAGGGCTGCTCCCAGCCCTGGGCACACGTACCTGGTGAGAAAATATCTGGGTTAAACCGAATATCAAACGAGGTGTCACTAATGGAGCCCACAGCCTTGCAAGCATTCCGAATCACTTCTCTGCTTTTGGGATCCACTAGAGCAGGAAGAAAAACAGAATACAAATGAATGTGGAGTTCAGGAAACGACAGACCTAGCTATTAAATTAAGTTTTGTTACTAAAAACAGCAATGATGGCACATTCTGAAGAGATCCATTATAAAAACAATCAATTATAAAGAAGAATTGCTGCAAAGTCTGAAGACAAGCACCTAAGATGATCTAAAAACCCCATGGACGTCCCCACCTCCAAGCCTGGGGTTCCCAGAGGTGCCTGTGCACTGCTGGCCTCCTGCCTGGCCCCAGCACTCCCCTGCCCTCCACAGCCCAGCCTGGCCCGGCTCTTGCACACAGGGAAGAGCTGAGGGGCTGGTGGCCTTGCTGGGTTCCCACACCTCACTCACCCTGGCCCCCAGGGCAAGTCATTCATCAGAGTGAGTGTGAGCAGCTCTAACAACACTGACAGGCAGCAGTGCCTGCGCTGTTCAGCAGCCCCAGCCTGGCGCTGCTCCCAGCAGTGCCAGCCCCCAGCAGCTGCTGCAGAGGTGACATACCTGCTCCATCATCAGATGCCATGGTCTCAGCCAGCTCCTTCACCTGGTCCAGCCCAGTCACGCCATCGTCCAGTTTCCCATCCTCTGCCTCAGGCCGCCCGCTGTCTGCGGCGCCGTTCTCTGCAGAGGCTCCGTTCTCCAGTGCAGCTGAGCTCTCCTGCTTGTTGGCTTTCTGCTGCATCAGCTGCAGCGCAGCCAGCTTCATGAATAACAGATACCTGCAGCCAGGACAGGGAAATTCAGCACTGCAGAACCCCAGAGCACCACATGTCTGGAGCACTCCCCGAGCTCCCCTGCCTCAGCAGCACCAGGTGACCCAAACATCCCACCACACACACCCCTACAGCAGTGCCCACAGGATTTTTTCCAGCTTCTAGGAACACTGGGAAAGTCTTAAAAAGAAGCATAAATGCTTCCCATTCCCTAGTTATCAAGTGGAAAGGATATCTGCAGGCAGAGAAGAACTTCTAAATGTTTGGACACCAATCAACAATAATAGATCTGGAGACTAAAACACAAACCATCTCTTTCACTGGCTCCCTGTCCAAATCCCTACTGCTCTCACCTCTTGTAATTAAGCTTCTGTAACTGCATTTACACAGCAAACAATGGGGCAATTAGCTGCTCACTTCTGGGAGCTCTGCTGGGATGTTCCCAGGACAGTGCAGCAAGGCCATGACTTGACCCATGAGCAGCTGCAGGTGGAGGAAGGGGGGAGCTCTGCTCACCTGTGTTCTACAAAGGCATCAACAAGCTCTTGCCGGAGACAGCAAAGCTTGTGTCTGTGCTGCTTGGGGAACCCCATTTTCTTACATTCCTCTGGCATCTCCTCCCCTTCAACAGGCAGGAAGTTTAGATCTGGAGGGAAAGTGCGTAGCAGGTCCAGGATGTAGTGACGGCCGTCATTGCCAATAATGCCTTTGCACTCTACTGAGGAGCACAGCTCCACCTCCTCGTTCTTGTCGTTGAGAACTTTGTGCTTCTGGATCTTCAGCGGCCTGCTGGTCTTCTCCAGCAGCTCCAGGTACTTGGGGTGTGACACAACTGTCTTGCCAAAGTCTATTGACCCATAGATGACACTCTGTTCCTGCTCCCGCTCCAAGATGCCAGGAATAATAGACTGAGCTGTCACCCTGTAGCCTCTGTAATCCACCACAACAGTCCCCAGCGTGTACAGCCCTTCCACGTCCACGGCGTTGTAGGTCCGCACACCGTTGAGGTCGTTGGTCGGAGCCACGTAAGCGGCAACGTCTCCACCAAAGTCCTTGTAGTGGTCGCGGACGTCGAAGCCCAGGCTGAAGAAAATGTTGTTCCAGATGAACATCTGCATCTTGGTCTCCTCGCTGGGGTTGATGGCCATGACGTTGCCATCGATGACAGCCATAGCACCTCGTGTTGCTGCTGCAGTGAAGTCACTGTGAACCTGGGGGCACGTGGAGAGAAAGCAGGGTCAGCTTCCAGCGCCCTGCTCTAAGCTGCCTGCAAATTCTTCCTTTGCTCCTCCCCTCCCAAGAGCCTTCCAGCAGGCAGGTCTGCTGGCTTTTACTGCTGTGAGCCTGGCTAGTACCTCCAATACAAGCCCCAGGAGGCAGGACGCAGGCAGCAGGGAAGGGGCTGTGTGAGGAGCTGCCTGCATATCCCAGAGTTACCTTGAAAATGGCTCGTTCTCTCAGCAGCCTCTCAGGCAGGTTCTTGCGTGGCAGCTCCCGTGTGGTCTGCAGCTCCTCGTTCCAGTCTCTGGTCTGGAAGAGGGAGGGAAAGCCTCATGGGATGCAATGCATTGTGTGGGAAGGCAGCATCCCTGCTTCACAAGGCATTTTGGGAGGGAAGGGAGAGGAAGGGGCAAGAATTCAGGCTGCTGTGGAGCTCAGAGAAAGTGACTCAGCAGCAGGAACGAACACACCTCGAGAGTGGACTTCACTGAACAGCAGTTTGGGACAGATGTTGCATCAGCCCAGCCAGTGCAGGGCAGTGTCCCTGCAGGGCAGTGTCCCTGCAGGTGTCACTAGCCAGTGCTGTGGCCACACTGCAGGCACGTGCTGGCTATGGCAGCCATTGCTGCCCTGCACCACTCAGTGCTAGAAAGCTGCAGCTGAAGCACTCAGAGCAGTCTGCTCAGAGACACAAGAGCCACTCCAGGCCTGACTGCCTGAGGGAGTGGTCTGCCTCCTGTGCAGTGGCACTCTTCAGAGAAGGGACATGGAATTTATAAACATCCAAGCAGAAGCTGCTCCTCAGTCGCTTCTGTGCTCATGGAGCTGCAGCCTGAGCAGCACAGCCCCTGTAGAACAAGGACTCCTGCAAGTTTTCCCCTGATGACCAAAACCTCCCCCCAAATAACAGGGGTCACTTTTTGGAAGTTAACTTGTTCTCCTGCCATGAGGCAAAGCAAGAGCAGTACCTGTCCAGGTATGTGCTCCTCGTAGCCCAGCCTGGAGGTGTAGGCGTCCTCTGCCCGGACACAGTCCATGGCGTGCTCTGCCTGTGGAGCTGTCCAGCTGTACACTTGGAAAGGAGTGGCTATCCTCTCAAAGGGGTGTCTCTGAACCCTGCCTCAGGAGAAACAACAATTACACATTCATAAAGGAAGAGTCCTTTCTATTCCAAGAGAATTTTCCCTGTGCTTTCACACTGCTCACAATGTCACAGCAGCCCACAGTGGAAACCCAAGCACTGGTGAAGGTCTCTGGTGTAATCTGCCTGTTCTCAGCAGGGGCTGGGGGCTCATCTGTAGCTACTTCTGGCCCAAGAAGCAATACAGCACAGTCATTTTTAAATGGCCAGATAGTCACAGTGGTGGCTGGAGGCCACTGCTAATTTCAGCCCTTGTCTAGTGTCACTTTCATCTCCTTAATGAAGCAGGAGCAGAGCTCTGAAAGCTACACAATGTGCCTGTCAATGCACTCCCTGCTGAGCCAAGGCAGTTCATTAAGTGACTCTGAAGAATGACAGGCTTTTGCACAGGACCCACTGTCCTGGAGCAGAACAAATGGTCCCTGCAGCAAGGACGGGAGAATCAAACAATGCCTTATTGTTGTGTTATTATTATAACAGCTAGAGGAAATTACAGAATATTAACATGCACAGACATGTTTAAAATAACCAACTTCTCTCCACCTTAAGCCTACACAAAGCTCTCTCGTGTTACTTTCACTGATACTTGTGTTTCAGTCTCCTTTGTGGATCGGGGATCCTCAGGGTGCTGCCCTGTTGGTCAGTCAGGTGCTCTGTGCTCCTTGCAGCTTCCACTCACATCCCACCCACCCCTACAGGAGCTCAGAGAACAGGCACTGCTGCAATCCCTGCTGCACCAGTGGCTCCAGCTCCCCAGAACCAGCTCAGCCTGCCCAGCTCCACACTGACTGCTCAAGGAACTAGAGAGGAAGAAGCACTGCTACCGTTTCTTCTGCAGAGCAGAGAAGTTTTTTTTGAAGGTAGGGCTGATCTGGTTAAGTAGTTCCACCAAGGAATGACTGAGAAAACTGGGGTTTGCAGGTTTGGGATTGAAGTTGTATGCAGTAGACCTGCAAGAGAAAAAAAAGAAACAGTCACAGCCATTGTCATACCTGAGACTTTCCACACCTGGAAACGTGGAACATGACTAAATTTTTTAATTTAGACTTTCTTGAGCCATCCCCAGGATCAGGAGAGGTTTCTATTTTTATAACTGGGGAGGACTGATTTCACAGAATTTACCAAACATACCAAAGGTGCCTTTGCTTAACAGAGAACCCCCTCAGCACAGGCACTCCAACAGGCAGAGCCACAACAGCCTCTCAAAGTTACCATTAAAACAAAAAAAAGAAATTATTTGTAGTCATATCTGCACCCAGCTCAGGGAGTTCTGACAGGCTGTGCTTTTGCTTTAGGGCAAAATGAGATAGTTGCAATAGTCAGGGAAGGAATTTCCTCCCGACTCAAAATGCTCTAAATAGCTGATGACATTATGGGATGTTAAAACTTTCCCTAAAGCACCAGGCATTTAGCTGTGGAGAAGTGGTACCAGGCATAACTGAACAGCCCAATCCAGTATAGCAACTCCCACAAACCCATGTGAGCAGCAAATTCAAATAGGCTGTTTCTGCCAAAGGGAAAAAAAAAGCTGCAACTGTTTGTTTGTGGGTTGTTTCCCAGCTGGCTGTGCAGGGCAGCACAGGAGGACTCCCAGTCACTCACTGGTTCAAGTAGAAGCCCCGGGTGGAGGCAGTGATGCTGACGTGCCGATCCTCCACCGTGATGACGTACAAGTACATCAGGTCCCCGTGCATCTTCCTGTTACCCGGGGGAGGGTTCCAGCCACTCATTGTCAACACCTTCAGGCACTGCAAAGGCTGCAGCAGAACACAACAGAAGCAGCTCCATCAGCAGGAGTTAATGTCTGAGTTAGAGGCACTCAGTGCACATGCCAGGTCCCTGCTGCCCTTGCTCGATTCCAGAAACAGCTTACAAACACACCTGGTCTCTAGAGCACAGCTTCCTGAGCCCTCTGCAGTCCACCAGCTTGCCTTTCACCGTGAGACATGGGTGAAACAGACACCCTGGGCCTTTGGGCTGCACAGGGTATGGACTTCTTGCTGTACTTGTTTTCAAATGGCAGCTTCTACACCAGAATCTCGAGTGGGAGGGCATGGGAAAGCTAAGGGCAATCTGCAGTGACCTGCAGATCCTGTCTCCAGGACTTTACAGAGGAATGCTGCTTTCCCTTCTCTGCCACCCATCCCAGCAAGCCTGGCCCTTCCACACTCTGCAGATGTCCAGACTCCATGTCCAGTGTTTTGCACATCAGCTCCTGGACTTTATTCTTTTGGCTAAGCAGTGCTATCCCAGAACTCATTAATCACCAAGCAGAGCAAATCCCAAAGTCCACCTCAGCTCAGCTTTCAATCCCTGACCACCAGTTAGCTGTGAGGAATGTGCCAACAGCTGTTTCAATGACACAGGAGAACTCTACCTTCCAGTCTCTGTTCTGGGGCTGAAGGGCACACAGGGGCCTCTCTTTGCTACCTGGCAGGATATGTTCAGGAGGGGTGCAGTCAATTTGTTCCATTTCGGTACCTTTCTTCTTCCGTTTTCCACTGTCTGGAACAGACAGAGACAAAGTCAGTTCTGAAAAGTGAGCATTCCCTCCTCCAGTCATCATTCAAGGAGGGATGCAGAAGTGCTCCAAGTATTCTCTGCACTCCTGGATGACACAATACAGTGATTGCTGCTGTGTGTTTAACTAAGCAACGACCCAGGGAACGAAACCACTGACCACACCAAGAAGTGTTTTTGACCCGTACCTCCCAGGTCTCCTTCAGTGAAGACACTCAAGAAGGACAGTGAGTTACAGTCCACACCATTGAAAGCATCTGAAGGGTCAAGGCTCTTGAGCAGGTCCCGAATGTGGCGCACGTGTATCCTGGCTTCTCGCACCGTGTACGGCTCTGGTGAGCAGGAAGTGGAGAGAATTAGACACTTGCTTACTCCTTTAGCAGGCCTCAAAATGGAGCCACAGCTGGCCAAAATGCCTCCCTAAGCAAACCCTCACTCATTGCCTCCCAAGGAAGGAACTTGCCTTCCACCACTTTCAGCAGTGAGCCCTCCTGCAGCCCTTCAATGGTCTTCAGCTCAGCGAAGTTATCCAGGACGTTGCCATCCAGCTGCAGGGAGAAGCAGGTCCGGTGGCAGGTGTCCTCCCGGTCCATCAGAACCTGATGGATTTCTTGCACCATCTCTTGAGGAGAAACCTTGAGAAGGTAAGAACCCAGACAATTATTGTTTACCCTCCCACATGCTCTTTACAAACTTTGCCCCTCAGCTGCAGTATCAAAAAGCTCTCAGACCTCTCTCTCCAGGCTCTGCCTCCCTTCCCAGGAAGATCACTCCTGCTGGGAGGGCACTGCCACCTCTGGCAGGGTCAGCATCTGAATTCCACCCCATGGGGCTGGCACCCAGAGCAGTAACAGCCAGGCACTGCTCCAAGCTCTTGGCACTGGACAGAGGTGACAGAGGCCACTGAAGGAACAGAAGGTGGTGGGGGAAACAGGGGGTTCTTCCCTTATCCATTCACATGACATTAGTGGTGAGACCTTGAATGCTGCACATGGAGAACAGCCCAGTTCCTCCTCCTGTCTGTGCCACAGCTCCACACAGCTCAGGGTGAGGCCAGACCCACCCTGGGCACTGGGGCTGCTCCCCCACCTCTGCTCTGCTCCAGCACCACTGACACTGCTGGAAAACCCAGAGGACTCAGGGTAGTTTACATAAGCTGCTGTAAACAACATGGCCTGCTATTATTAGCCTATTAAAACTAACAGCCAGGGGGATTTAAAGGAGACAAAAAGCCAGTCTGAGACACAGCTATTTCCACAGGGGATGGGGTTTGGCTGCACTCTCTGCCAGTCTTGGGAGATAAGAACTTCCCACTGGGTTTAGATTCCAGATGCCTCTCCCCAAAATTAGAGATACTTCATTCAATTAGTTTTTAGTGAAGTATCAAGCTAAATGGGACAATGCACCAGGCCTGTCAGAGCCCATCCTGACCTGGCAGCACATCTCTGTCCACATGACATGAGGCAGAGCTCTCCATGCAGAGGGAAGTAGAGACTGCATTGTTCCCTGAGCTGTGTTAGCACCTGTCATTGTACCAAACCCAGGCTGGCCTGAAGCAGCATCGTGTCATAACTGCTGAGCAAGCAAGGGATTTTCCCTTCCTAACTCAATCCCAGAAATCATGTTTTCACCACACTTCTTTACAACAGCCCAGAAGTGGGAAGGCCATTTTCCCTGTGCTTAGCTCCATACTTGAGCCCCTGTGTGATGGACAAAGAGCTACATCTCAGTGAGTTCTCCTTCCCCTTGCTCCACACCTGGGGTGCAGCACAAAACACCCTCCCTGTCCTTGCAATGCCCAGGAGGCCTGGGCTAGGCAGCCTCTTGCTCATGTCTGTTCTTCCTTCGTTTCTCTCAAGGCACTGGCCAGGCAGACTCCTTCACCCTCCATCCTTTGCTGCCTCCTTCCCCACTTAGTCCTGGTCAGAAGACAGACAGGTCAGGGGGCTGTGAGCAGCCTGAAGTACTGTCCACACTGTGGGGGCTAACAGGGGCCTTCCCAGGCACTGCCTCCTTCCCTGCCTGCAAGATCTGCCTCAAACACTCCCCAGCACCTCTGCTCCCTCCCAGCTGGCGAGGGCGGTACCTGCAGAGAAAAGGGCTCTATCCCCGGTGCACAGATCTTGACAGTGAATCCCGTGTCCTGGATGACGATGACCTCCTGGTCGTTGCCATCCTCTCCCGGCTCAGCCTCCTCGTGGCCGTTCTGCTTGGCATCCTTGTCGCCCTTGAGGCTGTCATGGGGGCCGCCGCCGTTCATCAGTGCCACGCCCGACGGGTGCTCTGGGAGGGAGAGAGGGCTCAGACAAGGTCCTCTCGCACTGACTGGCTGGACACTGGAAAGCCAGAGCCAGTCAGGGGCTGAAAGGCAGGAAGGGTTTCATTCTGCACGTGCTGTTTACTAGACAGAGGTGTGCCAGGCCCTCCCCTTCCTCACAGAACAACTGAGGTGCTCTCGCTCGCCTGCGGTGTTTGCATCTTCCACCAGGCATGTGCACAGAGGGGAGGGAGGGAGAGCAGCAAGGAAGGGTCAGTGTGCACCACACTGAGCTGTCTTAAGAAGCCTCTTAATTAAAAAAAAAAGGTGTGTGGTGCTTTGCTTTGCTGGAGGCAGCTGTAACCTCTGCACCAACACGTTAAAGAGCAGGGAGGAGAGAGAGAGGGAGGGAGGCGAGCGGCAGCGCTGAGCTCACAGGAGCCGGGGACTCCATGGGACACACAGACACACAGCTCCACGGGACACACAGCTCCACGGCCCTGCCGCCCTCTGCATTTCCAAAATGCCTCCCAGAGCTCGGCGGGGCCAGGGCGAGGCTCTGCCCAAGCCATTCTATTCAGGAAAATGGTGACGACATTTTAAGTGCTCATTTACACAGATGCGTCACAGGGCTGGGGAGCTCCGTGCACCCACCTCACGCTCTGAAATGGTTTGTTTTCTTTTCCAGTGAGGTGAGGGGGATGGTGTCAGAGAGCTGATAAGATCTAGGAAGCTGCCAGTCTCCTAGAGGAGCCTACACCCTCCGAACCAGGCTGGGGCCCGCACTAAAGGGGCAGCCGGGAGAAGCTGGAGGAGTGGCAAGAGCTGCTGATTGCAACTCTGGGAGATGGCAGAGTGCCCCTTGCCCCCACCTGCCAGGCCAGTGCCCCAGGGGCACACAGCACCCCCAGTGGCTCTGGAGAGCAGCAGGATCGTGTCCCCCAGGCTGTGCTCCCAGCAGGGCTGGCCCAGCACACTCAGCTGGACCCCAAGGTCACACGCAGCAGCTCCAGCCCGGTGCTGCCAGGCACCCACTGCAGGCAGCACAGATGGAGCAGGTGGGACAGGAGCAGGCACAGGAGCAGGCACAGCACAGCCTTTCTGAGAGGCTGCACAGGGCCAGGACAGCTCCAAGCCAGGCTAATGCCTGGAGCCTGCAGCCAGCTCCATCTGGCTCCATCTCTCCTGCTCCTCACCTCCCAGCAAGGCACCAGTCCCCACTCCAGGGGAAATGGCAGCTCAGCCTCCCTCACAGACTGGCACTGAGGCTTGAGGACCTACAGCTGTCACAGCCAGTCCTTCCCTATCAGCCCCAACTGCTCCTGCAGCCCGGAGAAGTCATCCAGCCTTCCCCAGAACACAGAAAAGGGATGGCAACACCACATCCCCCTGCACACCCCTGGAGCCAAGGTGAGGCTGCAGCAACGAGCCCTGCAAGAACATCTCTGGAGGGTCATGTCCCTGCCCCAGACAACTGCCAACAGCAAACCCTCAGAGGTGACTGTCAGGGCTGACTGAGGACATGTGAAACGGCAAAAAACACAGTGAGAGCACACTCATTCCAAAAGGCAGCAGGTAGCAGAGCTACCTCACACAGCCTCAACCGCCTTCAGCAACCCAGCAGCTGCTGCTCGTGTTCCCTGTCACTGTGCATATGTCCCCAGCACTCACTGCTCATTTCTCTGACAGATGAAGCCATGGGCAAGTCAGACGAGAGGCCTGGCTCTGGCTCCAGCAAACTGCCGTCATGCTAGAAAGGAGGAGGAAAAGCTCCATGCAAGAGTGCCTCAAGAGATGTGGTTTCAGAAAAACCACACCATGCCCAAAGGGCTGGGGAGAGCCCCTCGTCACACCCTACAGCCAGCACAGCCATGCTGCTGGGTGCCTGAACACGTGGGGATCTGCAGGGATGCAGACAGGGCACCACGGAAATGCTGCACCTGGGGCTACTGACTGCAGACAGGCTGACCTGCCAGGTGCCCCAGCCAGCCCTGGCCCTGCCCCTGCCCACCCAACTTCTGTTCCTGCTGTGGCAGCCAGAAAGGAGGCAGAATCGGGCTGAAAGGATGGCTGGCACGGCAACCCATGCACACACCAGCCTGGAGCACAGCAAACACCTTCAGCAGCAAAGTGAAGTGAGACAGGAAAATCTGAACACAGCAAGGGAAGTCACCAGCCAGGACCACACTTCTGCTTTTCACTGCTCAGTGGCGTAAGATCACCCAACTACCTAGTGTTTCAGAAATCAGAATACTGTTCCTAGTCAGCAGAAATACAGGTTCACACCTTCCATCCCTCTTCTCCTGAGAGAAGGCAGGGCCGGCACAGCTCTGCACTTTGTGACAGGAGACATGTAGAGACAAACACCTTCACGTCTCCCTATGCTAGAGGATCCAGCTCCAGCCAGCACAGTCTTCAGTTTAGAAACCAAAGTGAAGTCTGGACTGAGAAAGATCTGCTGTGCAGCAGGTTAACCCTCGGATGTGAGCCAGGCAAGGCTTTCAGAGGGGTTCTGCACAGAATGGGCATGTTTGAAGGAAGCATGAGCCAGCCTGGAGGCCGTGCTGCCTGCTGGATGCTGACTCACCTGGTGCTCCCCAGGGAAGCAGAGCTGCACCCACCTGCCTTAAAGTGGGTCACCAGTTCCTCCCACCCACTGCAGCCTGACTGTGCCACGGCCTCAGCAGTGCCAGCCAGAGGGAGGCACATCATGGGGCACTCGTGGATTTCCAGGATTTCAGCCTACTTCAGACAGCAGCAGGAGGCACAGGAACACCTTAAAGACACCTGCAGGGACGTCTCTCCTGCTCCTCGCTCTCAGCTGAAGCCCCAGCTGTGTGTGCTGCCATGCCCTGCACACCCCGATGGCTCAGGGAAGGTGTCTGAGTCACAGGGAAGCGGCTCCACCCGCTCCTCCCGGCTCACCGCCCTGCGGCTGACGGGGATCCCTGCCCCTCAGCCGGCCCAGATCACGCCTGTGCTCCTC
Source organism: Luscinia megarhynchos (assembly GCA_034336665.1). Taxonomy (NCBI): domain Eukaryota; kingdom Metazoa; phylum Chordata; class Aves; order Passeriformes; family Muscicapidae; genus Luscinia; species Luscinia megarhynchos. The sequence goes on from CM067581.1 coordinate 11,011,379, forward strand.
ACCGACGGCTGCCACCTCTTCTGCCCCCTGCCATTCCAAGGGATGTGCCTGTCCCAGCAAGGACCCTGCTCCTGCACGGCACCTGCAGCTCCCACCCGCGGCTGCGGCGCAGGCGGCCGAGCTGGGACAGATCTGCTCACTGCTGCCCTGAACACGGCAGGGCACAGCAGGGCAGGGCACAGCAGAGCAGGACAGGGCACAGCAGAGCAGGGCACAGCAGAGCAGAGCAGAGCAGGGCACAGCAGAGCAGGACAGGGCACAGCAGAGCAGGGCAGGGCAGAGCGTGGCCGGGCACCGCCGCGCTGACCCGCGCTCGCCTGTCTGCGCTCACACCTGGCACAAAGGATCAGACTGAGGATTAGGTTTCACCTCTGCACCTGGACAAGCAGCTCACACGCCAAGGTGACAGGGCCTGCTGTAATCACCCTTCCTATTTACAGACCGTGGCCGTGGTGGGCACCTGGTGAACCCCAGTGTGAGGGAGGGCACACACCTGAACCCAAAACCTGCACACAGCAACAGACAGCACAGATCCTGGGAAGAGTTAGTTAATAACTGATTTACGTTCAAACAAATCTTCTAAACCTAAGTCAGACACAAATCCTTTTTGAAGATTATCAGATCCAAAAGTCAGCGATATTACATTGCAGGGAGTTAGCCTGGTCTGCAGGGACTGCTCTGTCAGTGAGGAGCTTCCTTCCCTACATTCAGTAACTGGAGAAATTGTTAGAGGGACAAAACTAACAATTAAATTCTCTACCTTCTCCAGCATCAACTTTTGGAATGCATTTCCTATAATAAGCTCCAGTGCCATTTTGAGCAGCCAGCTGGCTGGGACCCACTGTCCCCAGTGCACTGCAATAATGCACCGGGAGAAGGAAGAGAAGGAACATCCCATCCTCAGCTGATGGAGCTGCTCCACCCAATCTCCACCTGCACACAGCTGAAGGAAGCCAAAGGCTCCCTGTGCTGGTCCCTCACAGCTGCACACTCCCACCCAACCTGCTGTAGGCTGGGCTGGGCAGATCTGCTCCCATCCTTTACAAGAACCATGTTTGCACCCACAAACAAAAGAGGGATTTGCCTCATGAACTGAGAAAAAGACAAGCAAAACACCCTTAAGTTTGCTTTGCTGACATGGACAAGGCACAGACACCCCACCTGGGTGTGTGCCACACAGGGACCTATCTTGCCACCTTCCTCCTTCACCTGTGAAGTTAAAATATCACCTCTGCTCCCCTCTCCTCTGTGCTGCCCCATCCCACAGGCACACACAGCCACCCACCCCTGCGAAGGGCACGTGGTGTGGTGGCTCCATGAAGCAGGACAGAGCCCTTGGGACTGAGCACCTGGCAGAGGCAGCTTCTTCTTCTTCCTCTTCTTCTTCTGCTGCTGCTGCTTTGAGAGCAGAACCTGTGCCTGGGAATCAGGGTCACAGCTTGACCTTCTGCTGGGGCAGGCAGTAGGCTCTGTCACAAAACCAGTACTCGTGTCCTGAGCCTTAGGTGACACCTCACCAGGGGGAACAGGCAGCACAACTGCACTTGGAGCTGGCAGGGCCAGCCCTGCACTTGATGGCAGAGCAAAGGATGGTGTCCCAGGGCTCCCTGGGGAGGGAGCAGGAGCTCTGCACTTCAGCACACCGTCCAGAGGCACCGAGGCTGTGTGCAGGCACATGGCCACTCGGCCCTGGCCAGCAGGACGTGCTCCAGGGCCCGCAGTGCCGTCAGCTGCTGCCACGTGCTCCGCCCGGCGGCAGGATCTGTGCGCTAAGCCGCGGTCCTCAGGTTTCACGGGGCTCTGGCAGGCCTCAAGTGGCCGAGCACGATCACCCAGCCCCAGCAGGCTGTCCCCAAGGTCGGCTGGAAGGACAGGCACTGCTCGGGATGCCTCTGTCCGCTGCAGTGGGCTGGCCGCGCCAGCGCCAGCTCTCAAACCGCTCTTATCACAAACTGTCACCATTCCTTCTTCGTCCTTGGTCTCAGACGGCTCTTGGATGTATTCAGTGCCCTTCTGCAGGCTTCCAGTCACTGCCTCACTGGGGATAATGTCTGGGTACAGCCCAGCACAGCGGGCAGCTTCGGGCACCTCCGGGAGGGCAGCGCAGCTTGGGGGAGGCTTTGGAGACTTTGGCAAGAGGGGCGACCTCTCGTCGGGTGAGCCAGAGCTGCGTGGCTGGAAGAGGAGATCGGTGACTTGCCTGCAGCAGTTTGCAAAGAGGCCGTTTCCCATGCCTGGCTCATGCAGCACGGATCAGAAGAGCCAGCTGTGTTTCACGCACACACTGCAGTCCCCACAAGGCACACACCCCGTGCCCTCCGCGGCCCTCTCTCCAAAGAGAATTCCTCCTTGGCCACAGCAGGACCAGCCTCCTGCAGGATCCCACGGCCGTGTGCTCACCAGGACTGGATGCTGGGCTCGCAGCAGTTTCCCCAGAACGCTCCCCAGGATCCTGACCCTGGCGCCGTGCCACGGCCGGGCCGCAGCAGCTCCGCAGGGCAGCGCTGCCCTGCTGCCCCTGCTCCTGCCCCGCAGCCCGGCTCACACGGGCTCACACGGCTCCAGGCACCGGGGGATGCTGGCGGGGCTGGGGCAGTTAAAAATAGCCCATCTCGAGTGCCACAGCAGTGCAGCCTGGGACGGCGGCGTGCCGAGCCCCAGCCAGCGCGGTGCATTGAATTACAAGGCGAGGGCAGTTACTATGGCACGCCCGGGCCCCGCACAGCCATCCATACTAAGCAGGGAGCACAAAGCATTCAGGCACTGAACCACTAAGTAGTTTCTAGACGAATTTTCTCTCCTCTCACGACGCTCTGCCATATAAAACACAAACAAGCCACAAAAGCCACACACACAACCCCCTAATGCTTTTCCTCTCTCCACACTACATAAAGAAAATCACGGAATGAAGCAGAGGTTATGGAGCTGGAGCTTTCTCCAAGCACCAGCTGCCCCAGGAGGCTGTGGCCAAGCTGGCCACTGCTCGCCTCCAGCGAGGCTGTGCCACAGCCACGGGCTCCTCACCCTGCAGGCACCACTCCCTTGGCACAGGACAGGCCTTGGAGCTCTGCAGCCTCATGACTGGGACCCCTCCGTCCCACAGCCAGCACCAGCTTTCAGATTACATAGCATCGTGTTTTTCTTGTGATTTGTGGTTTCTGAAGGACTTCAGATGTACTGACAGCTTCCTCTTCCTCCTCACCAAGAGACCTCTGGGAAGGGGAGGAATCTCCTGGAAGTAGCTGGTCAGGTCTCAAGAAGCTGAGCTGCAATTCTTCCACTCCAGCCAAAGCAAGCTCACAGCAGCGTGCATGTGTTAGCTCTAACCTGTGAAGGCTGGTGTCAGTACAGCAAATGCAAATTAAATTTTAGCTGAAGAATAATAATGATACTAAAAATATAGTTTAATGAATCCAAATAAATTGACTAAATGAATAGGCATTAGCTCCAGCCCTAATGAAAACATTTCTGCAGGACATCCCGTCAGGGGAGGTGGGAGACCTGTGGAAGTGCCTCCCTCTGCCTCCCCTGCGGAAACCACAGCTTCCCAGGAACTCCCCACTTGAGGTACAACAAGGACTTCTTTTAATAAGAGCCCCCAGTGAAACATTAGAGCTGTTTTATTGCCATAATTTAACTCAAATTGGTTCTAAGACATCTGTGGGCAGAGGTACAAGCTCTGCATTTATTTCTCAGCAGCTTCACACCACTGGGACTGGCTGAGAGAGAGCAGAGCAAGGAGAGGCTGCAGCCCGCAGTGCTCTGGGCAGGGCCAAGCCCCAGGACATCCACAGGGTCCCACAGTGCTGCCTCAGGCACCCACAGGTGCTGAAATGCCTTGTGCTTTGTCTGGCACCCTGAGTTACCCACCCTGCACTCTCCACATCTGGGAGATTTACATTTACACCCATCTGTAAATTTTCTGTATGGCCACAACTTTTCAGGAACCTAGCCTTGAAACTGGCTGTCTGGGTGATCCTGCTTACAAGAACATGCAATTCAAACATCACAGAAATCAGGCACAAAGAGTAGGACTAATGCAAAGTGCAAAGATCAGCACCAACAAAAACATTAACGGTGTCAGGAAGAGCACGTTTCTCAAATGTCAAGAGCACCGAAGGAAGGAATTGTATTTCAGACAGAAACCAAGAACCAGCTGATAATTCTACAAGTCTCTGTGCCTTACTCTTGTGCATACCCTAGTTTCAGAAAACTACAGCAAGAGCAGGGTATAACCTGTTGCTCTCTGGGCAGGATTTGCAGGGGAGATCTGACAGCTGTGGTGTCCTCAGCTCTGGCTGTGTCCGCTCACCCAAAGCCTCCTGCCCACGGCTGCCCCGAGCCACACAGCCCTGGGGACAGCCCTGGGGACAGCTCTGCAAGAGCATGCTGTGAGCAGCAGCCTGGGAAACCCGCCTGTCCCACAGGAACCCCAGTGCCAGGGACACAGAGTGACCCCAGCCCAGCTCACACCGTGCCTGACCCGAGCTGCAGCTGAGGCTCCAGGCTGGGGAGACCCTGCAGGGACTCCAACAGCAAACACAGGGCACTCACACGGCACAGCCTGCCAGCAGCCAGGAGCCACATGACCATTCCCAGCCCCATCCAAGCCCAAGGGCAGGAGGTGCCTAGTGGGGAGCCTGGGAAGCAGGGCTGGTCTCCGGCTAATCCGACCTGCTGGAGCTCTGGGCCAGATGCACGATCCTGCAGTTTTATGTCATTGGACACAACCACATACAACTTCTGAGCCTGCAGCCTCTTCAACAGCTTGTAGCAGAGACTTTTTCTTTAAAGTGAAAGACAAACTAAGGAAATGCTTTTTTTGAAAAACATGCCAACCAAAAGCTAATCCTGACACAGCCTTGCTACTATGGCAAAAACCTGACCAGCTGCCAAAAGCGACAGCCTCTGCCACCACAGGAGGAGCCACGCGCTGGTTTTCATCTCTGGCACTCTGTCCAAGCACTGCCCCAAGGATGGCATTGCTTCTCAAATGCAAGGAACAAAATGCATGAACTTCAGTCCTGTAAAGCTTCTAGAAATAACAACTTTCCAGCACAACCAATGGAGCACAATGCAGGAAAGTAAAGCAAGTGCTGGGAAGCTGCGCCAGGAGAGGCTGTGCTGCCAAGTTTAGTCATGTACAGACAATGAAGGTAAACACAGGACTGCAACACAGTGCTGGTTTTACTGTGCACGAGGCAGTTCTGAGTCTGCAGGTGGATTTATCTCAGTGCATGTTCCTGACCTACTTACTTCCACTTTTCAGCTGGGAAACCCAGGAGCGAGGCTGCTGAGGCAGAGCAGAGAGCTTCCAGTGGGAGCTCAGCTCTTATCCCCTGACAGAACCGCCCCCAACACGATCCCCTCGGGATCCCATCCCTCATCTCCCCACACAGATGCTGTGTTATCACACTCCTTTCCTCTTCTTAACCTTGTAGCAGTGATCAGATTTCTCTTGCACAACTTTCCTCTGACCGTCCCCCCCTCCTAGCCTGTTACAGCTGCTTATTAATAAAAACCCCGACTGCCAGCAATTCAGTCCTTTCCAAAACACCAGTGAACCTCCAAGGTTGGGCAACACACGGCGATAGCAGATCCCCAGATTAAGAATCAGCCTTCTGACCTTGTTGCTAATGCACAGCTACACTTGTCTGCACAGCAGTTTTCCATTAACACCTGCATTCTCTGCTGCTCTAACACCAGATGTGTGTGAAAGCAGAGGTGGCTGGGGAGCTCGGGGACAGAGGGACTGAGCCAGGAGAGAACAGATCTGGGCAAGGCAAGAGTGAAAGGCATTTCATGGTAGCTAGAAGCATTGTAAACTTGTGAGAAACTTGTTCTAAGGCAGCAAAGACTGCAGGAACAAAAATAATCCAAGAAACGCTGCACACAATGGCTGTCTCTGATCTCACACCAGCTGATAGGAAAGGTAACTTAACCCAAAACTGTGCCCATCAGAAATCATTACAGGAGCCACAACTGTCCATGCCCTCGTGTTTCTGCGCTCAGAAGGACAGAGCTGTCTCAAGAGTTTCTAGGCTGGGACAAGAGAGCAGCAGCCATCAGCCCTCGCCTGGCACAGAGCCCAGCACGCGGGCTGGGTGCCTGGCACAGCTCAGGGGGGTTTGTGCCGCAAGGAGCCCCCGGCTCCAGGTGCTGAGAGCTGCCCTCAGGCACAGCCCGTGCCTGCCCGCAGGGCTGCTCTGCAGCCGCACACGGCAGGGGGACACCAGAGCCCGTGCGCGGTGCCAAGGCGGCCACGCCGACCCCGCTCCTCCCCACATCCAACAATCGTGCAGTGCCGAAACACAGCAAGGGTTTTTCCACCTCCCACCCTCCCTCAGCAATCAGTTGTGGCTGGAGAGGCAGGGCTTGCACTGCATAACTTTTTAACCCAGTTGCTGGCACCGCAGGCGTGATGCTTGCTTCAAAATCCAGCACGTGGGTGAGAGGGGGAGGCCACCAGCACCGAGCTTCCCACTCTTGAACTGCATCCAACCTGCTCCACTACCAAATGCCGGTGAACTTTGCTTTAGGTGACAAACTTCAAAAATCCACCTTGATACCATAAAATCAGCGGGGGATGGAAGCAACGTGTGGGTCACTCAGGGGACTCACGTGCCTCAGGACGAAGGCCAGCCACAAGCCACGCTGCTTCTACGACGTTTGCTTACATTTTAGAGACCAAAGAAAGGAGCTGAGGGCTGAGATGCTGCTCAGGCTTCTCAGCTCGTGAAGATAAAAACACCAAGCTGGGCAAACCCCGGGCAGGTGGAAGCACCTCGGGGTCGGTGCCAGCGCGGGAGGTGGCACTGAGAACAGTGAGGATGTGGAGCTGCACGCTGCCCCAACACAGAGCAAGCAAATAACCACTTAAAGCTGTAATTTCCAGCTGAGATGGCGAACAAGCCTCTGTCCCCTCCAGGAAGGCTCTCGCTTCTGAGTATTTCCCAACCTGCCAGCGGCGGCCGCAGCCCGAGCCCGCGGGCGGAGCCAGCCCGGCTGCCCACCGCCCCGGGACAGCGTGTCCTTCGCGGGCAGCGCCGGGCCGAGCCCCGCTCCGCTCCCGCACCCGAGCGCCGCCGCCCACGGGCCCACGGGCACGGGCACGGCGCTGCCGGCCCGGGCCCCCCCGCGGCCGCGCGGTGCAGCGGCCCCGTGAAGGTGACCTTCACCGGGCCCGGGGCTCCGCTCCGCCGGGACGGGCCCGCCCAGGCCCGCGGCCCGCCCGACCCGCGGCTCCCCGGGCCGGCCCGGCCCCGCTGCGGCACGGGCGGGCAGCCGGGAGCGGCCTCCGGCCCGGCAGCCAGCGCAGCCCCGGGGCTGCCAGGGGCTGCCCGAGGCGCGGCGGGGCGCGGGGCCCGGCTCGGTGCCCCGCGGAACGGAGCCCCGCCGGCCCCGCGGGGTCGCGCCCGGGCCGCTCCGCCGCCTGTCCCCGGCCGGGACGCGCCGCCCGAACCGCCCCCGGCCCCAGCGCGGCCCCGGCCCCGCAGATCCCCGCGGCCTTTCCGGCGGGCAGCGAGGGCCAGAGCGGGAGCGGAGGGTTCGCACCGCCCGGGCGGGCATCCTCGGGACGGGCATCCCGGCCCCGCCGCCCGGCCCGCGCCCCCGCCGCAGGCCCGGCCCGGCCGCTTACCGGGGCGCTGCTGCGTGTCGGCGGGGCGGCTGGCGCGGGGGGCCGGGTGCTGCTGCTCGGCGCCCTGCGCGGCCGGCACGGCGGCCGGCGGCATGTCGCCCGCTCGGATGACCATGGGCCCGCCGAAGGACAGCGCCGTCCGCCCGCCCGCCCACGTGGTGCGGCCCCGCCGCCGCTACGGCGCCCGCCGCGGCCCAACCCCCGCGCGCCCGCAGCGCCTTAAAGGGGCCGCGCCGCGCCGAGCGCTCCGCCCGCCGCGCGGCACCGGCCCCGCTCCGCGCCGCCCGTGCGGGGTACGGCCCGGGAGGCCCCCCGAGCCCTGGGGAAAGGCTCCGGGCCGCCGCGTCCTTCCCGGGGCCCGCAAGGTCGGCGGGGGCAGCGGGGTGACAGCGGGGTGACAGCGGGCACGGCCGGGACTGACCGCCGGGACCGGCCCGAGCCCCGCTGAGCCCCGTGCGGCAATGAATAATGATTGGTGATGGGTTAAAAAAAAACCAACTAAACAAAACCACAAAAAAACTCAAAACAAACCCCCCCCCTCCCCCAAAAAAAACCCAGTCCAAAAGAAAAGCAAACAACCCCCCCAAGCAAAACAAAAATTCAAACCAAACAAACTTTCTTAAGAAAGGATGTTCTTTAATGTTTGACCTCATCTATAAGAAGAGATATTTAATTCTTGAAACATATAGCAGCTAACAAGCAAGCCGTAAGTGATGTCCGTGTGTCAGAAAAACAAAGTTTAGGGCTTGACATGATTCAGTGGTCTAAGACCTGGGGGTGGAGGTTAACATTGCTTGGGAGGAAGGATGTTATCACTAATGATGGACACAAAGAGTGCAGAATTTTTGGGCCACAAGGACATTTGGCAGGATTCCCAAGATAAGGAATAACTAATAAAAGTGATTCCGTGATTGTGCTGAAATCAGCTCCAAATGGGCAGGAGGTAATTCTGGCAGGGAGGGTCTGTGGCCATCAACCCACAGACCACTGGTGCTAGAAATCAGCCAACCCAAAAGAAGAGAAAGACTCATCGGCATGGGAAGAGGAGAATCATTACCCAATAGAGAATACTAATTAATAAGAGAACTATGTAACTTGTATGAACACTAATTCCTTTGTTTGCTAAAATGTATAAATTGTTAAAAGTTTTGATGATTGCCATCCGTGTTTGGTGGAACAATCCCCCGTGTATCCAGTGCTGAATAATGCCAACTTTCTAACCAAACAAACTCACTGGAGAATTTATTTCCCGTTTCTCTGTGTCACTGTCCAACCTGGCCTTGAACACTTCCAAGAATGGGGCAGCCACAGCTTCTCTGGGCAGCTGTGCCAGGCCCTGCCCACCCTCACGGGGGAGAACCTTCCCAATGTCCCGTCCAAGCTGCCCTCTGGCAGTGGGAAGCCATTCCCCCTTGTCCCTGGCACTGCAGATCCTGGTCAGGATCCCCCACCCACCTGCAGGCCCCCTGTAAGAACTGGGGTGTCACTCTGAGGACTCCCCAGAGCTCTGGGGAGTGAGGCAGGAGCCAGTCCTGCACAGAGACAGAGATTCTGGTTTGTGGCTGGAGGGCCTGCACTCCGGGGTAGGACAGTACCACCCTCTGCAGATTTCAGTCTCTTTATTACGAAAAAGGCATATTACAACAACTCCTAAAGTACAGCTCCATACTCTAGTCTCTGGCTGTTAACACATTTTGAAAAGCACTTGGTTAAAAAGCAGAGTCAACCTGAATATCATCCTGGCAAATAATGGTGACATGTAGCAAAATGAACATTCAAATAAAGCAGAGCAGTGTCAAAGCTTTGGCATCTGTCCCTGTGCGGCGGCGCTCCCCAGCACGAGGCACAGGCGTTTATTGTTCTCGCTGAGCTGCACTCGCTCAGCCAAGGACAATATTTTTGCTCCAGCGAAACCACAGCTGCTCTGGGACCAGGGGAGCCGAGACCGGGGTGCTGCCCTCCCCGTCCCTCTGCTGAGCCCTCCCGGGGGTGCCAGCACGGCTCCGGGCACTCAGGGGTGATGTCCCCACCCCACTGGGTGGCAGTGACCTTGTCCCTGCAGGGCCAGGGGCTGCAGCTCAGGGCTGTACCCGCAGCCCCTGGGCAGGAAGGGTCTGCTGCTTCAGACGTGCGAAGATTTGTCAGCCTGATTCCTGCCATAATTGCAGCAACAGGAAAGGGGAGCTTTCTTGGAAGCTGCGAGATGACTGGAATCTGTCGGGAAGAGCCAGGAGGCACAACCACACCCCGGCCAGGGAGGACAGGCACCGTTGGGTGTGGGTTGGGTGCACCTCTCACTCAGCCCTGCTCCTGCCCGAAGCTGCGGGGAGAGGGAGGGTGAGATGGAGAGAGGGACGGAAGGGGTGGCAGCGCCGAGTGTCACCTGCGTGTCCTGCCCAGAGGCACCGTCCCTTCACGGGGCTGGGACAGCAGCGTCCCTGCAGGGCCAGAGCTGGCAGGGGGACACGGGGGAGCAAAGGGCAGCTCTGAATGTGGGGTCACGGGGCTTTGATCCCCTGTGCTGTAACCGGCCGTGGTGCCTGCTGGCTCCTCCAGAGCCGCTGTGCTCGTCGAAGCTGAGCTGCTCCTGCTCACCCAGCCCGGCACTGCTGATCTTATCCACACACCTCAGATGCTGCATGAGGCAACCCAGAGGCACCAGGGAGTTCTCTCCCGTCCTGTTGCATTCCCCGCAGCACTTGGCAGCCGCAGTGCAGGAGGGTGACAAGAACGGGCGTGCACGGGCGTCACAGCCAGACTGGCTCGTCAGGGCGAGGGACCAGGGGGCTGCTGCTCTGGGAGCAGGGCAGCACGTGTGGCTTCACTGGGCCGCCAGGAGCCAGCTCACACGGCTGTGCACAAGGACTCTGGAAGGTTCACCTAACCCCCAGGAATGAAAGTCCTTTGTCGTGCTGCTGTGTGGAGAGCCTGGGGAGAACTTGGGAGAAGCACAGCAATCCCTTCACACTGCTGGCTGCAGCCCCTTCAGGCAGGAGGTCTCCTGCTGTGTCACTGCCACCTCCCCTGGGCACCCAGGACAGGGCAGCCCTCAGTCCCTCCAGAGCATGGGCATGAACCTGGCTTTGCTTGCCACAAGGCAATTCACAGAAAGCCTCCCCTGGGAAGGCAGCAGGGCCTGGCCCAGTTCAGACCGTCCAGCACAGAGCATGGAGCCGAGGGAAGGTTGGGAGCCTGGTGGGGATGGGAAAGACACGGCTGGGAGTGCTTAGATTAGCCCCAGCAAACACATTCACAAAATATGGCTTTTCAGTGTACAGGGTCAAGAAGGAAAACAGGCTTAAAGTAAGTCCAGGGGAGTGTGCAACCCATTGCCAGGACTGGCTCTGTCACAGCAAGTGCATCTTCCCCCATCCACTGCTCACCTCACACCCGCTGCAAGGTGCATTTCAGACATCACGTTCTCAGACGGCATTAGGAAAAATAATAACAATAATAATAATAATAATAGTAATAATAATAAAAAGGAAAAGAGATATTAGCAAACCAAACACAACAAATCCACAAGCCTCTGCAGCGCTACAGAGCAGCAGGGGGTGCAGAGGAGAGAGCCTGGCTGTTAGTCTGCAGCCAGCCAGCTCTCAGCACGTGGTGGGTCACACACAAGACGTGGTTTAACAGCGAGCATTATTGCTATGCTTCCATTGCCAGTCTAATCATTAAGCTTTACAAGTACACATCAAACAGAGCCCGCTCCACCCCGAGCACGTTGGTGTTGGGGGCTGCTCTCCTCAGCCTGTGCTTTCGGGTGCAGGCCGGGCTGTGTGTGCCCTTTGGACTCCGGGGCAGGGCAGAGCACGGGCTGAACGCACCTCCACATCCCTGGGACACCTTACAGGCCAGCTTACAGTGCCACGGGGAGTCTGTGAGAGCCCCCACTCCAGGAGGGGAGGGCAGGTCCTGCCCGGGCCCCAGTGGCTCTCTGGATCCCAGTGGCTCCAGCAGCCTTCTCAGTAAAAAATAGGAATACTGTCTTTTTGATTTTTTTTTGGATCATTTTGATCTCTTCAATAATTTTATATAAATACAAAGATTAAAATAATTTATCTCAACATTATTTCTATTACAATCATACAGTGTTTTCCCTTCAAAACAAGTGCATGTACGTGTGTGTGTATATATATATATATATATAAGTGTATATATAGTATCTCTAGAGCTTCCCTCCACCCCAAGAAAAGCAGCAGTGACTGAAGCAGGTACAGCACGCAGGAGCTGATCCTTCCTGCTCCAAGGCAAATGTGCCCGAGGAAAAGTGCAGGGCTCAGCCTGGCAGCTCATTTCCAAGCACATTACATTGGCATGAAGGGGGAACTGGGGTGCTCTCTGAACCCCCCTGGCCCAGGGGCTCCAGACCTGCCCAGCTGCCTGGGGAGGGACCAGCTGGGGAATGGAATGACATCAACTCCTTGAGCAAGCTGCTAATTACTGCTGGAGAGGAAAGGGCCCTGCAGCTCAGACAGGGCTGCTTCATTTACATACTAGGCACTACGGATGATGATTGCTAGGAAGGTATTTACACAGGAGAAGGATCGTGCTTCTCCCTCCACTTTTCAATGCTTGGGTCAGCCATAAACACCACGATCTCATGAAGGAGTTTGTAATAAAAACGCAACATACTGTGTCTATCAGGATTGTCTAGGAAGGACAGACAACAGCTGTGCACACCACAGCTGCAGCAGCAGCCAGCACACAGGGACAGGCCCCTTTTGCCCTCAGAGAGGAGAGAAAAATCCACATAGAACCTCCTGAACCTGAGGGGAACAGCGATTTCCAGAGGGCAGCAGCACCTCATGGGCACAGCGCTCCCAGAGCTGCGGCACTGAGCCTGGGGCTGCTCGTGCAGCACGCAGCAAGCTGCCCTCGCTGCGGGTGGGTGACAGCAGGGTGTGCACGGGCAGCACAGCCAGAGCCGGGCCTGGCACTGCAGGGTCACTGGGCAGGGAGGCACTCTGCAGCCCTGCCAGGGGAGCTCCGGGCTTGTCTCCCTCGTTCCTGGTGCTGAGCCCCCCGTGCTGCCCTGCACAGCCTGGGCACAGCCTGGGCACAGCCTGGGCACGTGGAGCTCTGCAGCCATGGCCTGTGAGCGCCCTGCCAGGGCTCCTGCAGCCTCCCTGGCTGTGCCAGTCTGGGGGGACAGCAGGGGCTCTGAGGGCTCTGCTCCAGATCCCTCAGGGGCTGCAGAAATTCCCCCAGGAGCTGCAGCCCTCAGCTCAGCTTCAAGCCAGGCTGTGCCCGAGCCCTGTGAGGGGGCCCTGCCCAGCCAGGCCTTGCTGGGCTCTCTCCCAAGCCCAGGGTGTGTCAGGGACCACGGGAGCAGCTGGGGGGTCCCAGCCCTCAGGGGTGCCCTCCAAAGCCTGACTAGTCACACAACAGCCAAAGAAAAGGTACAAAGCCACTATCTGCCCTGCTAGTGCAGCTCATATGCTTTGGGGTCAGTTTTTACCAAAGAGCTGGCCTGGGTCTGCTGCTGTGAATCTCATAAAGCATTTAATAGAGTATATAAATATTGAACTACAAAAATAGACAGCTCTGCCTGCACGGGCACACAGGGTGAGCGCGGGCAGGCCAGGCCTCGCTAGTCTATGATGTCTTTCAAGAGGTTTCAAACTGAATTGGAAGGAAACAGGGTCTGGTGTCACCCTGCAGCTCCCTGGTGGCCATGCCAGCCGTGGGGGCAGCGAGGGTCCCGGCAGGGCTGGCTGCAGGCAGGGCCCAGGCCCAGCCAGGCCGGCAGCTCAGCCAGGGTGAACCTGCCCTGCTGCCTGAGCAGAGACCTTTGCCCTGCCCAAAGCCCTCCCCTCCTAACGGTGTTTCACAACACCCGGGGTGTAAAGCTGACAGTGTGGTTGGAAATGGGGCAAGGCTGGGGGAAGGCAGCTCTGTGTGGCTGCTGTGCTGGGGAGGCCATGGGGGAGGACCAGGGGCTGCTCAGCCCTCAGCAGCAAACCCAGAGCTGGCTGTGGTGTGACTGAGAGCCCAGTGCTGGTGCTGAGGAGAGCCCTGAGCAGGGGCACGGGGCGCAGCCTGCTCCAGCAGCACATGGAGCCCGGCTGCAGCGGCCCAGGAGCCACGGGGTGTCCAGCAGGGCTGCCAGGACTGCCAGGATGCCAATCTCTGTCCAGCTGCCTCGTCTGAGTCTGAATGTGTTGGGGGGAAAGCCGTGTTGGACACTGACAGACCCCTGCACAGCGGAGTGTGGGACAGGGCCTGGCCAGCACAGCAGCACTGTCCTTGTGCAAGGGGATCCCTCCAGCACCCACAGGATCCACCTTGTCCCGCTGCCTGCGCTCTGGAGAACCTTCCTGGGGGTGTCCTGGCCCTGGCAGTGCCCGGCGCCGGTGATGGCGAGGGCTGGAGGCCGGGCCCAGCCCGTCCCGTGGGGCCAAGCCACGTGCTGCACTGCACACCCACCTCCCAGCGCCAGGGAAAGAAAGCGCCCTGGCACCACTCTGGGGGCAGCAGCAGCAGCAAGATCTCACTTCAAAAATGCTTCCCCTTCTTTCTTCCTCTCGTTCTTTCCTTGCAAGCTCTGGGCAGCTGCTCGGACGTGCCCCCTCACAGCCCGGGGCAGCAGCGCTGCTGGTGACATCCCTGGCTCGGGCCTTTGGGGCAGGGGGCTCCCTCTGGCTGCCGGTGGGTGGGAGGTGTGTGCAGGGCTCTGCTTTCGGCTGCCCCTTCCCCTCACCAAGGGGACGGGGGGAAGAACAGAACCTCGGCCGGGCTCAGGCCTTTCGGGCCGCTCGGGCCACGCCGTCCCCTCGCCGCCTACTCCTGGGCCCGGGGGGCACCGTGGGCACCGTGAGCACTGTGGGCACCATGAGCACCATGAGCACCCTGGGCACCCTGGGCACTGTGGGCACCCTGGGCACTGTGGGCACCGTGGCCACCGGAGCCCTGCCGCTTGCCGGGCTCGCCCTTGGCCGGCCGGGGCCTGGCCGCCGGCTCCGGCGGGGGCTGCCGGGGGTGCCGCTGGCCGCGGCCGGCCGGCTCGGGGCGCTGGGGCCGCGGCGAGTACAGGAACAGCGCGGGGTCGGGCATGGCCTCGTGCTCGTCGGGCGCCGGCTCGCGGGCCCGCGGCGCCCGGTGGCCGCGGCGGCGCGGCCGGGCCTGGCCCGGGCCCGGGGGCGGCTCGGGGCCCGGCAGCCGCTGCGCCGTGGCGTGCAGCTGCAGCGACAGGTAGGCGGCCGCCTCCGTCTGCTTCTGCAGCTCGGTGTCGAGGATGGTGACGCGGTGGCTCCGGCGCTTCAGCTCCTCCAGGAAGCGGCGCTCCTTGCTGCGCAGGCTGGAGCGCAGCGCGGCCACCAGCGTCTCCTTGTGCTGCAGCTCCTTGCGCAGCTCCGCGTTGTCCTTCTCCTTCTGCTGCAGCTGCGCCTCCATCGCCCGGCACTTCTCCTCCAGCTCGCGGTCCAGGACATCTGCGGGCCGAGGCACGGGGGGTCGCAGGGGCAGCGGGGCTCAGCCCAGCGTGGCTGCTGACAGCCCCGTGTCCCAGCCTGTCCCAGCATGTCCCGGCCTGTCCCAGCACATCCCAGCACATCCCAGCCTGTCCCGGCCTGTCCCAGCCTGTCCCAGCATGTCCCAGCCTGTCCCAGCACATCCCAGCACATCCCAGCCTGTCCCAGCCTGTCCCAGCCTGTCCCGGCCTGTCCCAGCACATCCCAGCCTGTCCCAGCCTGTCCCAGCCTGTCCCAGCACATCCCAGCCTGCCCCAGCCTATCCCAGCACATCCCAGCACATCCCAGCCTGTCCCAGCCTGTCCCAGCCTGTCCCAGCACATCCCAGCCTGTCCCAGCATATCCCAGCCTGTCCCAGCCTGTCCCAGCTGGTCCCAGCACATCCCAGCACATCCCAGCCTGTCCCAGCCTGTCCCCACAGTGCTGCTGGGGCTGCTCAGGTGCTGCTCAGAGCTGGCACCCAAAGCTCCCTGGCTGCCCGGGCAGGGCTGGCTGCCAGCGCAGGCACAGGAGCCTGGCACGGTGCCACGTGTAACACCCCAACGGGGGCTGAAAGCAAAAGGCAGCTTCGGTGGAGGGTGTTGTTGCCATGGGACCTGCTGCCTCTACCTTGCTGCAGTTTTTAAATTTCCCTAGGTAAGTAGTTTTTCACGCTTAAAGTGACTTTGAATGTGTGCAGAGGGTGTGGGGGAGCCACATGGGCTGGGAGAGAAAAGGAAATGGTGCAGGGAAACCATCAGCCCAACTTTGCAGGGACTTTTAACCTCAAGGCCCGGCACTCCAAAGCCTGGTTAGTCAGGATGGAGATGCTAATCCAAGACTACGGAGGAGCTGGGCTGTGCTCAGCAGGGAAGGAGCCTCCACCCTGGGAGGGGGAGCAGGTTCTGGGGAATGCTGTCCTGGGGCAGGATGGCCAGGCAGCTTGGGGAACTCACAGCTTGGGGTTCTGGGGCCCAGCCCAGTGGGCAGCAGCAGGACCAGGCTGGACTCCTGGCCCAGCCCTGGCTGCCTGCTCCAGCACCCAGCCCTTGGCAGGGCGCAGGCTGGCACCTCCCTGGCCTGCCCAGGCCTGCTCCTATCCTCTGCAATAATCTGCTTTTTATGATGTGATTGGCAGCTGCTTACAGCCTCAGCTCCTCGGTGCTCCTGCAGCTTTAATGAGGTCTTAGGGAGGCAGTTGCAGGCGGTAATTGTTGCATGAACGGTATTAGGAGAGCAATCATTTGATGGCATCGTAAATGAGGTGCTGCCCCACAAGCTGGCAGAGTGACTGTGCACTCTAGAGGGCTGAGGGTGGCCAGGCTGCTGGTGACACCCCATGGCACGGGAGGGCTGGGCACCAGGCCCTGTGCCAGCCAAGCCCGGGGCGCAGAGAAGGGACCTCAGGCCCGTGGGCAGGGCTGGGAGTTTGGAATCCCCACGGAGGCAGCCCTGCTGGGGCTGCCAGGGGCGAGGCCCTGCTGGCCCCAGAGAGAGCAGCCTGCACCCAGCCTGGCACCTGGGGACAGGGGACAGGCTGGGGCTGGTGCCAGGCCCTGTCCAGGCAGCGCCAGGGAGGAGTTCCAGCTTTGTCTCGGGGACAGAGGAAGGAGAGCAGCCTCTGCCGGCTGTGGGGCTGCTGGGCATGGCCAGCACGCCCTGGGCCGTGCACACGGCCAGTCCTGCCCCCAGGCGAGGCCCTGTCCCCCCTCAGCCCCGCTGTCCCCTCTGGCCGCGCCTCGTGCCCAAAGCTGTGCTCTCACCTTGCTGCCGGGCCTCCAGCTCCTTCATTTCCAGGTCATGGGTGAGCTCTGCAAGAGAAATCCAGCAGGACTGAGGAGGAGCATCCCACCCTTTCTGTGCTCCCCAAGTCTTCCTCTGCTCCCTGTCACGGGACATCGCTGTGGCTGCAGTGCTGTCTCTGCCCAGCCCACACGGGACTGTGGCCATCCTGGAGCACCAGCCACAGGCTGAGCTAAAAATAGGCAGTTCTGGCAATTTATATGTCATTAATCAGCCTCACGGCCAAGACATTGTCTGCAGGAGGCTCTGCTCCTCTGACAATGCCTTTCCTTTTTCCAAGAGTTGCTGAACCATTTTCAGTGCTTTAAACCAGGACAAAGAGCAGAGCAATGGATTGAAAATAGACCAAAGTGTAAGCTGCCACCCAAAGCATTTCATAATTTGCTGCTCCAGGCTGATTGCTGCCTCTGCACGTGATGCAAGCAGGGACAGCCTCGTCCCAGCACGATGTGCCTGCAGAAGGATGCTCCTGCTCCAGGGCAACGTGCAGCTTCCAAATCCCTCCCAAATCTCGGGAGCTGCAGCACCCACCTGCCTGCTCAGCCCCACCGTGCTGCCTCCTCCCTGCTGCTCTTTGCCTGCTCGCTGTCTAGCCCCAGGCAACAGCACCAGGTCACAAAGGGCAGCTCAGGCACCTTCTGGAGTTCACTTTTCCCTGCACTCTTACAGACAGTCCCTTTTGAATTAATCATCACAGCCCACCCAACCGCTAACAGCCCTGAGCAGAGGAGGAGAGTGGCAGCAGCAGCGTTCAGCTGTTTGGGGCTATTTCTTCCCCCTAAAATGAGTTCAAATGGTTAATCTTTGCCCTACATTTTTCTTTTAATCTGCTTTTGTGTTGACTCTAATCCTCATCACTGCCATCCTTCTGAAACAGAACGCTTGGCTCGGGCTGCTCAGCCTGTCTGTCTTGGAAAACAAATCTGTAGTGAGGAGGCAGAAGTACCTGAGAACGTAATGCAGCTTCTGGAGAGCACTCAGCACTCTCGACTGCCCCAGTGGGAATCAGTGGCCATTGTGCTGTATTTCTGAAGCTAAAATAACAGGCTTGCAGTCTCAGGTATATTTCAAATGAAAACCAAAGCAGTTGCCTGTTTCCAAAGACATCATCCTGCTGAGCAAGTGCAGCAATGATGCACAGCCTGGGGTCCCAGTTTCTGTGCTGGAGCCAGGGGCTGGTGCTGATCTGCTTCAGTACCACCCCCATGACCCCTGAGGGGCAGCTGAGGAAGGGAGAGCTTTTTCCACTGGGATACCTCGGAGAGACCACGGGGATAGTGAAAAAGTCAGAAACAACAATGCCAGGGCAGCAGGCAAGGCTCCAGGGGGCCACAGTGGGGAAAAAACTGACTTAGAGACTCTACTCTCCTCCTGCAAACAGCCCCCCAGATAATGACACCCAAATGTCAGCAAAGGCTCCTTAAAACTACCCAGGGGCTGCCCCCATCTGTCCTGGCAGAGCCACACAGCTCACCCAGGAGGACAGGACTGTGGCTGTCCCTGGGTCACACTGGGAAGGGGACATCACCTGTGCAGTGGGCTCATTTCAGCCCGTGGGGACAGACCCCCCACGTCTGATTTAGACAGGAGAACCTGGAGAGGCTGTAGATGAGACCATGAAAACAATGAAATAGAACAGCAAAAGCCCAGAAAGGATGGGGGAAATTAGCCAATTTGATCAGTGCAGACATTTCTTTGTTTCCCAGGAACCTGGGAGAATGCGAGGCTGGAAGACAAGGAGTAATTAGCTGTGGCTGAATTATTGATGAGAGTTGGAACGAGCTGCAGCGGTGGCAGCAGGCTGGGCCATGTCAGTGCTGCAGGGCGGCAGGAGGGAGGGTGGCCCGGCTGCAGAGGGCCGGCTGCAGGGGCAGGCACAGCCTCGCCGCAGCCCTGCGTGCGCACAGCACAGGAGCCGCCCCGCCCCGGAGCAGCCCTCACCTGAGCAGTGCCTCTGCAGGCGCAGGATCTCCAGCTGCAGGCCGTGGAGCAGCTCCATCTGCTCCTTCTTGAGGAAGGCGATGTGGCGCTGCACGCTCTGGATCTGCTGCTCCAGGGACACGGTCTCCATCGCAACCACGTGCACCGGCCAGCTCTGCGGGGATGCAGGGATCAGCACTGCAGCCAGCCCAGCCCTGCAGCCCTCTGAGGGGCACAGCAGGGTGCTGCTCTCTCTCCTCGAGCCCCTCCACGGGCATTGAGGCTGTGGGAAAGCAGCCCTGCTCAGCCAGGCCCCAGGGCACGGCCTCAGCCCCCTCACCTTGCAGCACCTCTGCCGTGCTCCTGTCCTGCCTGCTCTGACACTGACAGGCAGAAAATCCTGCTGCATGAGCCCTGCCTTCACAGCATGCATGGCTGCTCTGAGTCTGGCCCTAGGAAACACTTTATCACTGAGTGGGATGCATCTGGGACAGGACTGCTCCCTGTTGAGCCCAGGTGGGAGTTGCAGCACAGACGGTTTTGGCTGTCTCTTGACAAGCCCCACATTGCACAGCAGCAACTGCAGCCAGCGATCCAGCACATGAAAAATACAATATGCTCTGTCTGACCCGATCAGCACTGCCTGCCTAGGAGAGTCATGTTGTCTTCCAGGAGAAGGAACATCTTCCCTGGTAATCTGCCTGGCAGAGCAGAGCTGCTGGCAGGCTGTGCCAGGCACTGGGGCTGGGCTGGGGGTCCTTTGCCTCAGCAGAGCAGCTGCAAAAACCACCCACCTGTACTGCTGCACACAGAGATAAAAATAACCCCTGAAAGAACCCTTTATCCCAGGAAACACCATTTTGTGGTGTGTGGAATCTGTGCTTGCTCCCTCCACACAGCCCAGAAGGAGAGACGCTGCAGCAAATCAAGGTAACCTGGCAGTGCTGGGTGAGTGCCTGGACTCAGTGACCTGAGAGGTTTTTCCAACCTAAACAATTCTTTAGGGAGATGCTGTGCCACAAGCCTGAGGGATGGAGTGCATCACCCTGTCCCTGAGCAGCTGCTTCCCACATCTGACTCCAGTTTTCTCTCTGCAGAAACGGCAGAACCAAGCGAGCACTGTGACTCACTGTCCCAGCACCCCTGCCACGGTCACACAGGGCATTTGCAATTCCTGCAACCAGAATGCATTTAAGATCAATCCCACAGTGAGTGGTCTTGGCAGTGCCCCAAGGTCAAAGCTGTGTTCCAGCCAGAGGCTCTGCAGACTTGTGACAGCTCTGACAGCGGGGTCTCCCTGTTCCTGTGTTTGGTGAGGTGAAGGGTGCAGCTGAGCACCCAACCTGCTGGCAAAAAAATGATCCAAAGGGCATTGTCCTGTAGCTGTCCCTTACACAAGGTGTCACACCCAGCTGTGCCAGGGCTCCTTGGAGGGCCACATGTCGTGGTGCCAGTGCAAGAGCCTTGGGAGTCACCTGGCATCTGCCAGAGACCAGGAATGCAAACCACACCACAGGCACATCCTCTGCCAGCCCTGGCCGTGGTGGGCTGAGCTTCTTGATGGGAGTTGTGGCACCTCATCTCAGAAAACATCAGAAAGTAGGTTGGCCAAAGCCCAGGGGACACGTACTGCTATTTCCAAGCACTTTGTTCTGTCTAGTTTAAATGTCTTTAGTAAAAATGTCTACAAATTTTCCATTTAACTTTCCTTAAATACGAAATTGCTCACTTTTTAAAACCAATGAAAATGCTTGCCTTTAAAAACAGTCGATAGATTTCAAGCCGCAAAGAAAGTAAAAGAAAAAAATCTGGAATTGAGATTGTTGTCTCTGATTTGGAAGCAAGGAGCTTTCGTAATTTACTGTGTGCATGGGAAAAGAAGTCTCTCTCTAGAATTGCAATGGGAAATCCTCAGTGGATTTGAATCAGCTTTGCCTGTCCAACATAACTTTCACGTTTTTCCTTGAGAAACAGCTTTGAGCTTGTGGCAGGAACATCTGAAGTCCCACATGAGGGAGTGAGCACCTTGTTTTGTTCAGCCATGAACCTCCCACTCTGATCCCTCCGTGGCTGCTGTAGCTGCTCCTTCTCCTTTCCAGACTAGTTCTAAGACCCCAAGGCAGCTGCTGGTGGGAGCTCTCACAGTGACCGTGTGCTCTGTGATTTGGATGAGTTAGGTGCGAGGTCACAACCCCAGAAAACAATGCCACTCATAAGGAAAGCCACGAGTGAGTGACTGCAGTCCCTCTTCAGGGTGAAGAATGCTCCGTGCCCTTGTGCTTCTGAGCTGCACACGTGCACACCCAGCAGCCAAGGAGGCTGCACTCAGCTGAGCTCTGCCCCTGCTCAGAGGTGACACCTCCAGCTGGCCCCTGCTCCCTGCAGAGCTCTGGCTACACAGCTCTCTCCGGTTTTGGAGACTGCACATCCACGGGCTTTGCTCCATCTCCGAGAGCTTTCCAGGAACAAGGTTCCCGTGCTGATCCTCCAAGATTTTGAGCACAGAACGGATGAGGCAGCCCTGGGCTCAGCCCCCTGCATTTCTCCACATGGAGTGACCGTGGGTATGGTCTCTGCTCAGCCTTCCTGTGCACCTGCCTCTAAACCCCTTTTTTCCCCACACTTCTTGTCCTTTCACTGTGCGACCATGGCCTTTGGCACAAGCACATTGGGAGTCCTGATCTCAGCTGCTTCTTTCAAAGTGCCGGTAGAAAATCCCAGTTTTGAAATTTACAATTTCATCCCAACTTATCAGATTCTTATTTCACAAGCCAAAATGACTGAAGCAGCCTCTTGGAGAAGCTGCAATGACCAATTCAGTTGCAAGTCTACCAAGAGCTGATTTCCTTTGCACAGACAGGTCGATTGAGAATTTGCTTCCAGGGCAAAACTCTGCCTAAGGCTGCTGTTCAATGTAAATCAGAATCCCAAAACTCTGACCCAAGGAAACCCCTCCATCCCAATGCTGCATCTGAAAGGGAGATGCAGTATTGCATATCCACGTCTGGGCACGCACTGTCACACCATGGTCTGGCCCTTATCTGTGTGATTATTACTCCCCATAAATAGCAAACTAGCTGGGAGGCAGAGGGCACGAGGTTTGCAGGAACAGGTCGATAATTTGTCCTGCTGTGGCTGCCAGCAACCCCTTCTCCATCCCATTAAAACATACGCAGGAATAAACATGGATACACGCTAGAAATCCAGAGCTCTTGGTATTTTACAGCTCAAGGAATATAAAGATAAACTGCAGCAATGCCACGGAGCTAGTGCATCTTTAAATGCAGGGAAATCAGGCAAGCAGGAAGCTCAGAAACTTGCAGAAGGTCACAGAGGCAGTGGCGACGCCAGGAATAGAAAGTAGAGGTGAAATCCCGGCCTTGGACAGTCAGTGGGAAACCTTCCCTGATCCCAGCAGAGGCAGAATTACACTCGGAGTGCAGTTTGCTACTCGCTAGCTGACAGTATCTATTTACAGATGAAATCGATACAGACGGCGATTATAAATCATTGTGTTTCTCGCGATTCTCTGAGCACGAACGCCCGAGGAGCAGCGATCGCTGCAGGCAAGGCCGAGCCTTCTCCTCCGGCTCGGGGGGATCCAGCTCCGCTCCGGGCGGAGCCGGGCCGGTCCTTCCCCGGCGGGAACCCGCGGTGCCGCCCGCGCTGCGGCTCGGCCCGGCCGCTCCGGTGCCGGCCGCGATCCCGCTCCCGGTGCCGGTGCCGGTGCCGGCCCGGCAGAGCCCGGCGGGGCTCGGGGCCCGCGGGCACGGAGCGCGGCGGGGCGGGCGCGGCGCTGCGCGGGGTCGCGGGCCGGGAGAAGCGGTACCGGACCGGACCGGACCGGGCACGGGGCAGCGCCGGGACCCCGCCCGGCCCGCAGCCCCCGGCGCCGCGCCGCCCCGCACCGCCGCCGCCGCCGCCGCCGCCGCCTTACCTGGGGGGAGCGCCGGGGCCCCGCGGGCCGCCCGCTGGGCGTCATGGGCCGGGCCGGGCCGGGCCGGGCCGGGGCCGCGGCCGCTCCCGCTGCCCGCGCTGCCTGCGGCGGCCCCGCCTCGCCCGGCCCGGCCCCGCGCCCGTAAACAGCGGCAACGTGACCGGAACTGGGAGCTCCGCCGGGCGGCGGGGGACGGGGACAGCCGGGACAGACCGGGACAGAGCGGGCCGGGGATCGGCACCGGGACAGACCCGGGATAGACCCGGGACAGACCGGGCCGGGGACAGCCGGGACAGACCGGGACAGACCCGGGACAGAGCGGGCCGGGGATCGGCACCGGGACAGACCCGGGATAGACCCGGATCGGGGACAACACCGAGACAGACACGGACCGGGGACAACACCGGGACAGACCCGGGATAGACCGGGCCGGGGATCAGCACCGGGACAGACCCTGGCCGGGGACAGAACCGGGACAGACCCGGGCCGGGGATCAGCACCGGGACAAACCGGGACAGACCGGGATAGACCGGGCCGGGGACAGCACCGGGACAGACCCGGGCCGGGGATCGGCACCGGGACAGCACCGGGACAGACCGGGCCGGGGATCAGCACCGGGATAGACCGGGCCGGGGACAGCACCGGGACAAACCGGGCCGGGGACAACACCGGGACAGACCCGGGCTGGGGATCAGCACCGGGACAAACCGGGCCGGGAACTGACACCGGGGCCAGCACCGTGCCCCGGGACCAGCCCTGTACCCCGGGACCGACACTGTACCTCGGGATCAGCACTGTGCCCCGGGACCAGCACCGTGTCCGGGACCGGAACTGTGCCCCGGGACCAGCACCGTGCCCCGGGCCGGGCCGCTGCCGGGGGCATCGGGGCTGCGGCTCCGCTCCCCGACACCCCCGGTGAAGCGGGGCTCAGCTCCCCGGGGCCCCTCCCGCTGCCCTGGACCCTCATTTGGGCTGGGCCCCGCTCCTCGGGGCTCTCGGGGTCCCGCTCCCGGGGACCCCCGTGTCCCGCTCCGGGGCTGCCCGGCCGCCGCTCCCGCCGCTCCCGCCGCTCCCGCCGCTGTCCGCGGTGCTGAAACCGGAGCTGCCCCGGCGGGTCCCGCTCAGCCCCGGGCTGGGTCCCCCCGAGCAGCCCTGGGCTGGGTCCCCCCGAGCCCCCCCGGGCTGGGTTCCCCCGAGCAGCCCCTGGGCTGGGTCCCCCGAGCAGCCCTGGGCTGGGTCCCCCCGAGCAGCCCTGGGCTGGGTCCCCCGAGCCCCCCGGGCTGGGTCCCCCCGAGCAGCCCCGGGCTGGGTCCCCCCGAGCCCCCCGGGCTGGGTCCCCCCGAGCAGCCCCCGGCTGGGCTGTCCCCCGAGCAGCCCCGGGCTGGGTCCCCCTGCTCAGCCCCGGGCTGGGTCCCCCGAGCCCCCCCGGGCTGGGTCCCCCCGAGCAGCCCCCGGCTGGGTCCCCCCGAGCCCCCCTGGGCTGGGTCCCCCCGGGCCCCCCCGGGCTGGGTCCCCCCGAGCCCCCCTGGGCTGGGTCCCCCCGCTCAGCCCCGGGCTGGGTCCCCCCGCTCAGCCCCCGCGGCTCGAGTGGGCTCGGTCTGTGGGGATGGCACCGGCGCCGCGTCCCTGCGGGGCTGCGGTGCCAAACGGGGCCGGCACCGGCCAAACAGCAAAGCTGTGCTCGCAGAGATGGTGAGAAAAACTCGTTTACTCAAGCGGTTACTGATTTTTCATGCCTTTTGTCTGTGGTGCCCAGGCCAGCTGGGGCTGCGCACCGAAGGACGAGGCGATGCTCTGCGCCCCGCGGCGGCAGGAGCCCGGCTGCGGCGGCTGCTCCGCCTCACGGTGACGGCACAGGGAAATGGCAGCGCCCTCCCGTCAGCTGACAGTCTGCTGGTTCCTGCTCCCTGGAACCCCAGGGTGCCTGCAGGGTGCAGCGCTCCTGCTCCGGTGCGGAGCTGTGCTGCCGTCTCCCCGCAAAGCTGCTGCAATCCCTGCACATCCCAGCACGCACGGGAGTTGTAGGGGAGCTCACAGAGTATTGTTGTTGCATTTGAGCTATGGGAGAGCGGCGAAAAGAATAATGCAACATAATTATTCCTGTAATGGAGAAGCAAAAGGAGAGCTTTTATTTAAAGGAACACTACACTTATATAGTTTGTGCAATACAGAATAGAAAAGACTCATTGGTCCAAGAAGGCAACACCTCTTTGAAAACATGCTTTTATGAAAAAATCATGTCTCTCATGTCTCCAGCAGGTGTTTAATCATTGTCATAATTCCTTGTCCTTGAGCAACCTGCTTTCCTGGCTCCCAGCAGTGTCCTAACGACATATTGTCTGTGGTATCATTCTGCCATCCCACATCCTTCCCCCCCCGAATGCTTCCAGGCTCTGAGTGAGTGCTGGTGCTCCACAGATGCAGCGAGGCCGTGCTGTGCCCAATAGACTGTGCCTGCAGCAAAGCACATGCTCCAGGTGCGATACAGAAGGTTTGTGACATCTCTGTGCAGTGACAGCCAAGGACTGGACCCTCCCCTGATGCACAGTGGTGGGGTCCAGCCTGGCCTGTTGTTTCTGGTGGCAGAGAAAGGCTGGGCTTGGTATTAGGGCTCGTCTGTGGAGACTAAGTTTGGTTTACACAGAGAAAGAAATCATTAAATCAGGAGGAGAGATGAGCAGTGTGATCTGAACGTCTGTGCATGCACACACAAGAAGCTCATTTGCAATAAGTTATTCAGACAGATCTGCTTGCAGCCCCAGACAGCACAACAGAGAGTTTCAGGGCCTACAAATGCTCACCGGGCCATGGCAACTCCAATGTGGTGCTCCTCTCAAGTTGTGTTCTCTGAAAAATGAGTTCTTGAAAGAAGCTGATGAGAGGCCACAGATGCCGGTGTGGAGGGGGAGAGTGCAGCCTCTCCTGTTCGGAGCAGCACTGTCTCTCTCTGACGCACTCGTGACCTCAGGCCAGCGTGTCCCAAGGTCTCACTCGTCCCTCTCGGGGCAGAGTGCCGTGTTTGGGCTGTGTGGATGTTCTCAATGTCTCCCTGTGTCTGCTCCTAACTTGTGTGCTAACCTGGGCAGCAGCGAGCTACGGACGGGAGGTGGGGGGAGGAGAGAGGGGGAATGTCTGGGTGCCTCATGTTTCACAAGGTTTGTACAATTTTCATTGATTTTCCACTGGATAGGAGACAGGCCTGCCAGCAGCCAAGGTCAGGCGCTGGGGGACGGAGAGCTGCTCTGTGAGTGAGGTCATCGCTCGGATGCGCTGCCGGGCGGGGCAGCGGCGGAGCGGAATCCCGCACCCGGCACGGCGCGGGGAGCGCCGGCTGCTCCCCAGCGACCTTGGGGCCACTCCGGGGCGCACAGGCTGCCCGTGCTCCCCATCACCACAATTAACACAATCCCGCAGTTCCTGCTGGATGGGCTCCACCGTGAACTGGTTTCACTGGCGGCTTTCTTGAGCGGGACATGACGTGGCCGTCCCTTTGCTGATGCTTCCAGCCACCGTGATGTCCTGCACTGCAATCGTGCTGCAACTCTTCCCCACTCCCTGCTTGCTCCGAGAGACAGGAGACTGCAGCTCCTTCTCAAACAAGTTTGAGGTTACAATACAGTGGGGCAACACCAGCATGAATACTGATTCGGGAGGAATTGGGGGTCCCTGCTGCCGCCTCAGATGCGGGACGGGGCTGCAGAGACTGGAGCAGAGGCAGCCAGCTCCTTGTGCCCTGCTGGGACACACCTCGGCCGTGCGCCCCGGTGGGGGCACCGCCAGCCCGCGGGACAGCGCCCGTGGGGACACCCGCCGGGCGCCTCAGCCCCGGCTTCTGCTGCAGCAGCGCGGCTTTGCCCCGGCTGGCGGCTGGCGGCGGCTGTGGGGATGGAGCATGGAGGATGCGGGGGTGTGAGGATGTAGGGATGCAGCGTCCGGGGCGCGCAGACCTGGGATGGGAGATGCGGGCACTGCGGATGGGGCTGCGGGCAGCAGTCCTGGAGCGGGGCTGGGCGCCGGCGCTGCCGCTGCTGCTGCTCCGTGCCGGCACTGACCTCTAGTAGCACCGGCACCGGCACCGGCACCGGCAGCGTGGGGACAGTGTACCGGCACCGGTAAGGACAAAGCGGTACCGGCACCAGCGCCGGTAGAGGCAGCACCCGTGCGGCCGTGTGTGTGTGTGTATGTGTGTACGAGTGTGTGTGTGTACGAGTGTGTGTACCTGTGTGTGTTGTCTGTGTTTGTGTGTGTGTTATCTCTGTGTGTGTGTGTGTTATCTGTGTACGTGTTATCTGTGTTTATGTGTGTGTGTGTGTGTGTGTGATCTCTGTTTATGTGTGTGTGCTATCTGTGTTTCTGTGTGTGTGTTATCTGTGTACGTGTTATCTGTGTTTCTGTGTGTGTGTTATCTGTGTGTTTGTGTGTGCGTGTTATCTCTGTGTGTGTGCGTATTATCTGTGTACGTGTTACCTGTGTTTCTGTGTGTGTGTTATCTGTGTGTGTGTGTGTTATCTCTGTGTGTGTGTTATCTGTGTACGTGTTACCTGTGTTTCTGTGTGTGTATGTTTGTGTGTGTGTGCTATCTCTCCGTGTGTATGTGTGTGTGTGTGTGTGTGTGTGTGTTATCCGTGTACCTGTTACCTGTGTTTCTGTGTGTGTTATCTCTGTGTGTGTTATCTCTGTGTGTGTGTGTGTGTTATCTCTGTGCGTGTGTGTGTATCCGTGTACCTGTTACCTGTGTTTATGTGTGTGTTATCTGTGTGTGTGTGTGTGTTATCTCTCTGTGTGTGTGTGTTATCTGTGTACGTGTTACCTGTGTTTATGTGTGCGTGTTATCTGTGTTTCTCTGTGTGTGTATCCGTGTACCTGTTACCTGTGTTCCTGTGTGTATGTCTGTGTGTGTGCTGGTCCCTCCGGTGGTGATGATTCCCGGACCCAAGAGCAGATTCGCAGCGGGAGCTGCATCCCACGTGCACCGGAGTTAACCTGGATGCTGTGCCCTTCCAGGGCGCCTACGGGAGTGCTTTGAGACCAGAGCTTTCTCCCCAGTCCCGAGTTAATAATTAGGGGGATTTTTGCATTTAATTTATAAATGAGTTTAACTTTGCCTCAGATATTATTTTTCAACCTAATTGAAATGTAGTGTCTGTGTGCTTTCTAATTGCTTTGAAGAACCTAATAAGAAGCTCCTTAAACTCTAAAGGCTAAAAGCTGGAGGGTTTTAATAAATTTAACATTAGCTTAACATTTCCACAGGGATTGGAAAATATCTACTCATAAGGATATTTGCTTGAGCTAAGCAATGCAATTTGTTCCTTTGCATTAGTGCATATGTGATATGCGAACAGTCCAATTTTAAATTTTAGACGTGGACATGTCCTCTCTGGGCAGGTTGTTCTCTGCAGCTTTAGCCCTTAGCCTGTAGGAGATGACAGCCCCCCTGGAGGGCAGGTCGGTGCCCAGGGATCTGAATTCGCTTTCTGTGGCCCAGGCAAGCACAGCCTCTCCAGCCAGCACGGACACAGCCAATTACCGATACTAGGAATTTACTTGAGTAATTAACCACTTGCTTTAAATAAAGCTGCTGGCCTGTGGATGCAGTACCTGGGATTGCTGAGCTGTGAAAGTAAGTTCTCAAAGATCAGAAAAGTGAGGATTTGGGGCAGAATCCCACTTTTGGGAAGCATCTTTCAGTGTGGTTTGAATCTTGAAGTAACCCCTGACGGCGTGCGTGGTGTGCTGCCCGAGCGCGCTGCGGCGCCCAGGGCTCTGGGAGGGAACCTCCGGCTCAGGCAGGTTTCCCTCTGGATTTACGGGAGAACAGCGCTGCCGGCTCTGCCGGGTGGGTCGGGCGGGCGCTCCCACAGCGAGCGGGGACCGTGCCAGGGCCGGGGCGGGGTCCAGCCCGCCCGTGCGGGTGCGGGAGGGGTTGGTGAGCGGGGGGCTCGGGGGCCGGGAGGACAGGGCCCGTTTTGGGGTTCCCTTCCCCCGGTGGTGCCCCGAGGCACTTCGGGATGCTCAGCGCGGACTCGCTCGGAGTGTTTGAAAGGCCGGGAAATGCTCGTTCCTCTGGAGCCGCGGCCGGGGCTCGGGTCCGCAGGGGGGTCCCGGGCTGCTGTGTGCCCCTCGGGGCCGCCCCGCCGGGGCAATTGCGTAACGCTTTACATAACCGGGCAGAGCGGAGCGGCCCCCCCGCACCTGCCCGGGCCAGGCCCCCCCGGGCCCCGGGACCGGAGGGGGCGGGAGCGCGGAACCGGCGCAGGGACCGGCGCAGGGACCGGCGCAGGAACCGCCGCATCCCGACATCCTCACACCCCGGGGCCGGTGCGGAGGAGCCGCCGCCGGCTCCGAGCGGGGTGTGCGGGTCCCCCCGCCCGGCGGGACCCCGGGATGGCCTCGGGCAAGGCGGCGGGGGAGCGGCGCTGGGAGCTGGTGCGCTGGTGAGCGCGGCGGGCCCGGGAGCGGGAGAGCGGCAGGGGCTCGGCTTGGGGTGGGGCTGGGCCCTGCCGGGGGCTGGGAGCACCCCGGGTAGGGCTGAGGGGACACGGGACCTCCCCCGGGATCGGGGACCGTGCGGGATGCTCCGAGGGCGCCGCGGGTCCCGGTGGAGCGGGGGGTCCCGGCTGGAGCAGGGGGGTCCCGGTGGAGCGGGGGGTCCCGGCTGGATCGGGGGGAATCCCGGTTGGAGTGGGGGGTCCCGGCTGGAGCAGGGGGGTCCCGGCGGGGGGGCTGCTCCAGCCGGGGGGCTCGTGGGGGTGCAGGGAGGGAGCGGGTGGGTGCTGGGAGGGGATCGCTGGCAGAGGTACAAAGTCGGGTCCCGAAGAGTTTTTGCCCTCGGGAAAGGGTCCTGCCCGCTGAGGGGAAGCGTGGGAGCGGCGGCGTGCCGGGGATGCCGAGATCTCCTCCCGGGGTTTTCTCGGTCCGGGGGAGTCCTCGGGACCCGCGTGGCGTGCCGAGCGCTGGCGAGCGGGGACGGGGCTCGAACAGGGCACTGTCTGTGCCCGCAGCAGCCGGGACGGGCTGACATTGAGAACAAGCTTTGTCTGTGCTCTTTTATGTTGGATTGTGCAGTTTGTGACGTCCGAAGCTTGTGACTTTTGAGCAGGGCGCTGCGGCGATGCCAGGCCGTGGCTGGGTGGCTCCCGGGCTGCGCCCCAGCTGCGGCCGGAGCCCCTCGAGCCGGGGCGGGCAGGCACAGCGCGAGTCACTTTTCCTTCCCTCCCTCCCTCCTTTCCCCGCTCCTCGCAGCCAAGGACGCTGTTTTCCCTCAGGCATTTGGACAAACTGTAATAGCAGCTGCCTGGCCCGGCTGTTCCGCATCCCCTCACCCCTTCCCGAGACCCCCGGCTGCCCCGCCCTGCCCTGCACGGCTGTCGCTTTCCAGAGCTGCGGGGAGCGTTGGCGCTGCTTTTAACCAGAAACTGGCAGGTCACTGTGTGCTGGAGGTGCTCAGGGAGGCTTTCAGGTTTCATTTAGCTGCAGTTCCTGCTCTGTCACTGCCCCCAGCCCCGCAGTGCTGGTCACAGCAGGTCACAGAGCCCAGCGCAGCCCGTGGGGAGCTCCCGCACTCTGGAACATCCCCCTGGCCCCATCCAGGCAGCGTGGACACATCCCTGCAGTGAACATTGAGAATGAACTTCCTGGAGCATCCATCAGCAGAGGAAGGGACAGGAGCTCCCTCCAGCTCTGCTGAGGTTCATGGATGCTGCAGCTGTGCGTGTGTGTGTCTAACCTGTACTACAGGGGCTTTACCTTATTCATTACTTGCTGATAAAATTTCATGTTCAGAGGAGTGTGTGTGAAGTGCAGCTGGCATCTGGGATGGAAGCAGGCAGCAGGATTTTGTTCCAAAAGATGGAAACAGCCGCAGTTACCAGAATTTTGTTCACTTAGCAGGGCACCTATACCTTTCTAATCAAATTCATAACTATAAATTCTCTCGACTATTACTTGATAAGCCTCAGCATCTGGCGTGGCATTTGAAGTGATGCTGGAACAGCCCCAGCTTGGCCTTGGGGCCAGTGATGGGCTGGGGCTGGGCTGGGGCTGGGCTGGGGCTGGGGCTGGGCTGGGGCTGGGGGCAGGCTGTACCCCGAGACGATGGTGCTGAGCAGGGGGAGCTGCACCCCCGGGCTGTTACAGGGCAATGTCCTGTGCTGCTCTGGAAATGTTTGTTCTTTGTTTTCCTGCACTTGGTGGTTACGGGGGCCTGAGGGTCTGGTCCGTGTGGGCTGGAGGCTGTGCAGGGGTTGTGTGCAGGGGTTGTGTGCAGGGGTGTGTTGTGTGCAGGGTTGTATGCTCATGTTGTGTTGTGTGCTGGGGTTGTGTGCAGGGGTTGCAGCTGATCCCCAGATCCCCATGGAGGTGCAGGGACCCTCCCTGAGGGTGCGGGGTGGCACAGGGGGGGCAGTGAGAGGGGCAGTGAGGATGGGGGTGGCACAGGAGACACTCAGACGGGCTCTGAGGGCGGGGGTGGCACAGGACACACTCAGACGTGCTCCGAGGTGATTTCCTGCCCGTGAGCAGCGCGGTGCTGCAGGACGCGCGGCTCCAGCCCAGCCGCCCCTGCCGCTCCCCCCGCAGCCCGGCGCTGATGAATATTTCAGTCTCTCCGCGTTTATTTTTAGGTACGTGCGGGAAGGGCGCTTTCGCATCGAGGAGAGGACGCTGACGGCGTTCCAGTGGCTCCACTCGCCGCAGCAGCACCGCATCGTCAGCCGGGCGGACCTGGGCTCCCCCAGCAGGTACGGGGGGCTGGGGCAGCTCGGGATTGCTCCCGTGGTTTTGGGGCCGCAGAGCCCCAGCCTGCCTGGGAGCCCTGTGCTACATGAACATCTTTAAAACAAAGTTCCGGGCGCGGCGGTTGCACCAGAGGCTGCAAACACCCCATGAGCGCTGGTCAGTTTAAAGCAGAGGAAAGGACAAATCACCACCTGGCTGCCCAAACTTTTCTTGTAATCCCCCCCTTGCTTTTGGTTGAGGATCTGCTTTATGCTTGCAGCACTTGAGATTCACTTAAAAAACAGATGGGAGGCAGGGGCTGTGCTTCCCCCGGCCGTCAGTGATCAGAGAGTATCTGCTCTGATCCCCTGGTTTTGTTCGGTGCTTAAACATCCCTTGGCAGCCGCATCCCGGGATGTGCTGCGGCTCTCCCTGCTGGTGCACATGCATTGCTGTCAGTCCCATCCCGTGTTTGATGATAAAACGCCATTAACAGAAAAGCCTCGTGGGCCCCCAGACGCACGGAGAGCAGCATCTGCTGCTGGGCCTGCGAAGAGCTCGAGACCGCGCAGAGTCCCTGAGGGGCTGTGACACCCAAAGCTCCTCCCGCTCCTTTCAGCAGCAGTTCTGCTCCTTAAAGCCCTGAAGTATTTATCTGCCTGGAATGGGAGGGTGGCTGCAGAGGAAGGGGGTGCCCAAAAGACTGGGATTTCCCAGAAAAGGAAGAGCTGGGGGTGCTCTTCATGCAGAGAGCAGCGTGGGGACGGGGGAGGTGACACTCACACCTGGAGGAGACTCCGAGGGGCAGGAGGGAGGTGCCAGCACTTGCTGCTTCTGCCACGGGAATTCCTCTGCCTGCCGCTGGAGAGGCTTTCCAGAAACGGGAACGGCTGTTTAGTGATTTTAACTAATTTTTGCAAATTACTTTCAGAGGTTGTGTTAGCCTCACCCGTGATGTGCATGTTTCATTTGGCACATGCAACTGAAATGCGTGTAACATCATTTATAATTAATGTTGAGTGCTGTCGGGGTTGATTTCACTAGATTAATTTGGTTTCCCGAGGGGGTCAATTCCACTGGATTCATCTGATTTCCCAGAGGAAAAGTTACCTGGAAGTTTCCCCTGGGAAGTTACCTGGAGCTGGAGACGACACCAGCGACCAGTTATGCCTGGTGTCTGTATCTCTGTCATTGGGATAAAATCTTTGTCTCCCAAAGCAGCCCAAGTGCGAACTGGCTGGGCAAGAGCAGCACGGGGATGCTGCGGTCGGGAGCGGGGATGTTGGAGCACGGGGATGTTGGAACACGGGGGTACAGAGGGTCGGGGAGCGGATACTGGAGCACGGGGATCCTGGAGCACGGGGATGCTGCGGTCGGGAGCGGGGATGTTGGAGCACGGGGATGCTGGAGCACGGGGATACAGAGGATCGGGGAGCGGGGATGTTGGAGCGCAGGGATGTTGGAGCACGGGGATACAGAGGGTCAGGGATGTTGGATTCTGGAGCACGGGGATGCTGCCGTCGGGAGGGGGATCCCGGAGCACGGGGATGTTGGAGCACGGGGATCCTGGAGCACGGGGATGCTGCGGGTCGGGGATGCTGCGGGTCGGGGATGCTGGATCCGGAGCACGGGGATGCTGCGGGTCGGGGATGCTGGATCCGGAGCACGGGGAGCTGCGGGCCGGGCTCCTGCTCGCTGGGATGGAAATGAGCCACGGCCAGGGCGCGTTCCTGCCTTTCGGCCCCCCGGACAGGGCAGGGCTGTGGGAAGGACACGGGCAGAGCTTTAGGCAGGACCGGGCGGCGAGAGGCGGCTCTGCCCGCGCAGCCTGCGGGATCCCGGGGCCGCGGCGGGCGGGGAGCGCGCACGGCCCGGCACGGACCCGCCTGGACCCGCCTGGACCCGCACGGCCCCGCACGGCCCGGTACAGCCCGGTACAGCTCGGTACAGCTCGGTACAGCCCGGTACAGCCCCGCACTGCCGGGTACAGCCCGGTACAGCCCGGTACAGCCCGGTACAGCCCGGTACAGCCCCGCACGGCCCCGCACGGTCCCGGTACGGCCCGGTACAGCCCGGTACAGCCCGGTACAGCCCCGCACGGCCCGGTACAGCCCCGTACTGCCCCGCACTGCCCGGTACAGCCCCGCACGGCCCCGGTACGGCCCCGCACGGCCCCGCACGGCCCCGCACAGACCCGCACAGATCCACACAGCCCCGCACGGCCCGGTACAGCCCCGCACTGTGCAGTACAGCCCCGCACGAACCCGCACGGCCCCGCACGGCCCGGTATAGTCACGCACTGCCCCGGTACAGCCCCACATGGACCCGCACGGCCCCGCACGGCCCGGTATAGTCACACACTGCCCCGGTACAGCCCCGCATGGCCCGGTACAGCCCCGCACGGAGCGGTACAGCCCGGTACAGCCCCACATGGACCCGCACGGCTCGGTACAGCCCCGCACGGACCCGCACTGCCCCGGTACAGCCCCGTACGGCCCCGGTACAGCCCCGTACTGCCCCGCACGGCCTGGTGCAGCCCCGCACGGCCCCGCATTGCCCGGCACAGCCCCGCACTGCCCCGGTACAGCCCCGCACGGTGCAGTACAGCCCCGCACGGAGCGGTACAGCCCGGTACAGCCCCACATGGACCCGCACTGCCCCGGTACAGCTCCGCACGGCCCCGCACGGCGCGGTACAGCCCCGCACAGCCCCTCACGGCCCCGCATGTCCCGGTACAGCCCCGCACGGACCAGCACGGACCCGCACGGCCCGGCACAGCCCCGCACTGCCCCAGTACAGCCCCGCACGGCCCCGCACAGCCCCGCACGGCCCGGCACAGCCCCGCACGGCCCCGCACGGCCCCGCACGGCGCGGTACAGCCCCGCACGGCCCTGCACCGCCCCTGCTGGCCCCGCTCCGCCCCGCACCGCCCCGCGCGGGGCCGGCTCCGCCACCGAGGCGGGATCGGCGGGCGGCGAGCGGCGGGCACGGCGCGGGGCTGCGGGCTCCATCCTCGGTACGTGCGGGCTGGGTAGGGACCGGGGCCGGGAGCGGGAGCCGGGGGCTGCGCGGAGCCCCAGGGCTGGGGCCGGGGGACCCGTGTGCGGGAGGAGGGTGCGGAGCTGCCGGCACCGCTCTTAGCGATCATTGCAGCCCGTGCGGGGCTGGGCTGCGCTGCTGTCCCGGGGGTCGCGGGGGCCGGAGCCAGGCGGGGGCTTTGTCCTGCCTCCCCCGGGCACCTCCCGGGCTGGGAGCCCCGGTGTTTGCACACAAGGAAAGAGGCGTCTGAGCCTGTCTGCGCCCCCGCCAGCCTGCGGGGCGATGTCCCCGGCGCTGTCCCTGCGCGGGGCTGCAGCTCGGCCCTGTCTGCTCACTGAGCATTCCCCCGTCCCACCGGCCTGGGGCTGCGCAGAGCCGGCCGGGGCTGGGGCAAATTCGCACCCCTGGCCAATGCAGCTGTGAGATGGATCCTGCCAGGTTCTGCTGCTCCCTGCACGCTCTAGGCGCTGCTGCTTGGCTTAAGACTGCTTGTTGTTTTGGTAGCAGAAGGGACATAATATCTGTCCACAAGGCACGGTCTATTGAGGGCTGGGATGACGCCAAGGAGTTTAAATTCAGATCCAACACGCAGTGTGACTGCAGGCACAGGCTCCCTCTTGCACACACCACGTTCACAGATACTGCTCTCTCCCTCTGCTGCCGGTTCCTCCCACTGGGGACGATAACCATAGCAGCAAAAACGCCTTTTCATTTGCTTGTTTGTTTTATCATCCTCCTTTCCCTTCATCCCCGAGCGAGTCTGAATGGCAGCGAGGTGCTGAGGGCTGCTCAGAGGGGCCCTCTGCTGCTGCTGCTGCCGCCTACCTGGGCAGATGCTCTGCTGCTGCTGCTGCTGCTGTGGAAACAGGAACAGGACTTCAGCAGCAACAGGAGGAGAGACGTTTTTTTCCAGGAGCTAAAAACAGCTCGCTCTCCACAGACAGTTTTACAGTGCTGTGGGGGTAGATGGATCCCTGCTTGGAGTTAACATCTGCCTCCAAGCTGGGTGCCAGAATGACTGTTTCCCGACTGGGGCTTGATTTCAGCCTGGCTCTCGCAAAACCCACCCAAAATGGACGAAAAATACAGGTGATGTTGGCAAGAGGCAGCAGGGTTTGGAGAAGCCCAAATCTGAGCCCCGTGTGCCTTGTTTGCAACGTTCAGGGTGCCCCATGCAGGGGTTTGGCCTCTAACCTAGCCCTGGCTGCTGGAGTCTGACCCGTGCCAGCACAGCTCAGCCTCGGGCAGCCGCTGAGCCCCGAGAGCTGCTGAGGCCAGGGCAGGGCCTGAGAGGAGCAGCCCCCGCCAGGGGAAGGAGCCAGGACTGCTGGGTCAGTGCTCTGCTGCTCTGGGCATCCCAGAATCACAGAATGGGTTGGGTTGGGGGGACTGCAGGGGTCACCCAGCTCCAAACCCCCTCCTACGGACAGAACCAGCTCCCACTGGGCTTTGCCCTCTTGTGTAACATCTTCACAAACGTTCTGAGTCTCAGTTAGGGCACTGGGGTTCTTTGGTTCCTTCATTTCCCTTCTTAGGAAGCTGTTCCAGGGATTGACTGTACTGAAGATTAGAACCCTCCTAATTCCCAGCCAAGCATGTTCAGGTCTCTCTCATTCCCAGGCTTCCATCCCGCCCCCACGTTCTCCCAGCCCTGCTTTTCAGTTTAAGCTGTTCTTTTTCTGTCTCTCCACGGTTTCTTCGCTGGCTGCAGCCGCCCCCCCTCTCCCCGTTTGTTGTGTGAATTGGGCCAAACTCTCCCTGGCTCCTGGTGCAGCTGCCAGCGCCAGCCTGCCACTGGGAGCAGGTTTGAGTGGGAGGGCTGAGCAGGTTTGAGTGGGAGGGCTGCCCCCGAGCCCCCTCCTGCACGCAGGGCTGTGAGCCCGGCGTGGCTGTGCCGTGGATGTGCAGGTGGCCACGGCGACAGTGGCAGTGCCCGGGGACCTGGGCTGGCTCCTGTGGCTGCAGCAGGGACGCACAGGCACACAGAGGTGCCTGCCCTGCTCAGGTGGGCACTGCCTTCCTGCTGGGCCCTGGGCGGGCAGAGAGCACGAGGATGAGCCTCGGCTGCTTCCCTGCAGCCTCCTCACAGGGTGGCACACAGGGTGGCACACAGGGTGACACACAGGGGTGACACAGAGGGTGGCACACAGGGTGACACACAGCGTGGCACACAGGGGGTGGCACACAGAGGGTGACACACAGCGGTGGCACACAGGGGTGGCACACAGGGAGTGGCACACACGGTGGCACACAGAGGGTGGCACACAGGGGTGGCACACAGGGATGACACACAGGGCTGGCACACAGAGGGTGACACACAGGGTGGCACACAGAGGGTGGCACACAGGGTGGCACACAGGGTGGCACACAGAGGGTGGCACACAGGGTGGCACACAGGGTGGCACACACAGGGCTGGCACACAGGGTGGCACACAGGGTGGCACACAGTGTGGCACACAGGGGTGGCACACAGGGGTTGACACACAGGGGTGACACACAGGGGTGGCACACAGAGGTGACACACAGGGTGACACACAGGGGTGACACACAGGGTGGCACACAGAGGTGACACAGAGGGTGACACACAGGGGTGACACACAGGGGTGGCACACAGAGGTGACACAGAGGGTGACACACAGGGGTGACACACAGGGTGGCACACAGGGGGGTGGCACACAGGGGGGTAGCATACAAGGTGGCACACAGAGGGTGGCACACAGAGGGTGACACACAGGGTGGCACACAGGGGTGGCACACAGGATGACACACAGGGTGGCACACAGGGTGGCACACAGGGTGACACACAGGGGGTGACACACAGAGGGTGACACACAGGATGACACACAGGGTGGCACACAGGGTGACATACAGGGTGACATACAGGGGGTGACACAGAGGGTGGCACACAGGGGTGGCACACAGGGTGGCACACAGAGGGTGGCACACAAGGTGGCACACAGGGGGTGACACACAGGGCTGGCACACAGGGCGACACACAGGGGTGGCACACAGGGGTGGCACACAGGGCTAGCACACACAGGGTGGCACACAGGGTGGCACACAGGGTGGCACACAGAGGGTGACACACAGGGCTGGCACACAGGGCGACACACAGGGTGGCACACAGGGTGGCACACAGAGGGTGGCACACAGGGTGGCACACAGGGCGACACACAGGGTGGCACACAGGGCTGGCACACACAGGGTGGCACACAGGGTGGCACACAGGGTGGCACACAGAGGGTGACACACAGGGTGGCACACAGGGCGACACACAGGGGTGGCACACAGAGGGTGACACACAGGGTGGCACACGGGGTGACACACAGGGTGGCACACAAGGTGGCACACAGGGGTGGCACACAGGGTGGCACACAGGGCTGGCACACAGGGTGGGACACAGGGCTGGCACACAGGGTGGCACACAGGGATGACACACAGAGTGGCACACACAGGGTGGCACACAGGGGGTGGCATACAAGGTGGCACACAGGGGGTGGCACACAGGGGTGGCACACAGGGTGACACACAGGGGTGACACACAGGGTGACACACAGGGGTGACACAGAGGGTGGCACACAGGGTGGCACACAGGATGACACACAGAGTGGCACACACAGGGTGGCACACAGGGGGTGGCATACAAGGTGGCACACAGGGGGTAGCATACAAGGTGACACACAGGGGTGACACACAGGGCTGGCACACACTCCCCTCCCCTCAGCCCCTGGTCCGAAGCTGCTGAGCAGGGAAGAGCCACCCCTGAGAGCAAGCTGGGCTTTGTGGGGAGCTGCAGTTAAGACGCAGAGTTTCTGTTTTCTCTTCAGCAGTACCAAAAGGGGAGAAAACGGTGTTTAAAATATTCTGTGAAATGAGCCAGAGGTAATTTGGACACTGTTTTCCTTGGCTGTGTAGGTCAAGCTGATGATGTGCATGGCATGTTCTCCCTGTCAGGCAAAATCTAATAGTTCTGGGTGCCCACAGCCTTCTTTAGAACCATGATAGGAAGCTGGCTGCCCTCAGAGCGCTGCAGACGATATTAGAGCACTAATGATGCAATCAGTCTGACCCCGGAGAGAAGGGGAAGGGCTCTGCTGCCCTTGCTGGGCACAGTCCTGCTCCGAGCTGCACTGCTCCCCGTGGGCAGGGCCTGCCTGCCAGGCTGGGCCAGAGCTGGGATCCTGTTCTGGCACAGCCTGCGAGCTGCTGATTCAGGCTGCTGCAGATGGCACCGAGGAGTTGTCCTCCCCCAGGGCCTTGTTCCCTAATTTTGGCTGCTCGGTGACGATGTGCCTGTGGCTGCTCTGAAAGGAGGAAGGTTTTCTCCTGCTTGTTTTTGAGCCTGTGTGAAACAGCTCGGGGGAAGAGGGGAAGTGAGAGGATGCCATTGCAGAGGCAGTTTCTGGAGGCACGGCCCTGCCAGGAGATGCTGCTGGGCAGGAGGGGCTGTGGGGCTGGGAGGGGGCCTGGGGGAGCTGGGCTTGGGCCCTTGGTGCCTTTTTCACCTGGTTCACGTGCAGTTTGTCACCTGGATCTGGGGCGGGGGCTGTGTGGGCATGGGGAGCAGCAAGGGCTGCACTGCCAGCACTGCCAGCCCGGGCTTGCCCAGGTGCTGTGCCAGCCCCTGCCCAGCAGGAAAGGGAGACGTTTCCCCATGGCCATCCCAGTCCTGCCCTCCTGGGGTTGCCCTGTGCTTCAGAGCTGCAGCAGAGGCTGTCACCTGCTGGCTCAGGTGCCCTCCAGGCAGAGGGGAGCCGGGTCCTGCCCTGCTGAGCCTGTCCCTGTCACCCTTCCTGCGTCCATGCAGCCCTGGGCTCAGCCAGGGCTGGAGAGCAGAACAGCAGGTGGTGCTGCAAGGGGCAGATCCAGAGCTGGAGTTTCTCTGGGATGCTCTCTGGAGCTGGAGTTTCTCTGGGATGCTCCAAGCTGCTCCTGGCGTGGCTCCAGCCGAGGCCAGCACTTCCCACAGCCGCTCCTGTCCCTCACCTCTGCACACACAGCAGCAGGTGGCTCTCGTTCCAGCACCTGGCTGTAAGCAAGGCTTTTATTCAGACATGCTAATGGCGAGCAGCTCAGAGGAGGTGGGCAGAAACGGAGTGGGAGGAGTGTAAGGAGGACATGACCCGGGGGAGGATGGAGCAGAGGATAGCGTCACGCTGCTGTGGATGCAGAGCTCTGACACAGATCATGCAGGCCAGGAGCAAATGTGCTCCAAGCAAGTGACTGCTCCAGATATTTTGCAGTACCTGAATTACGGCTTCAAAGCCTACAGCATTTTTTTTTTAAATAATGTCCTTAAGAGCTCTAAAATTCAAAGAATTTCCATCGTTTCATCCCTTTAAGGCTGTGGGCAGAAGAGTAGGAGTTGAAATAGCTGGATTTCAGTCCAGGTTTTTTTCCCTGGAGTTGAGTGATTTCTCTCTCCAGCTCCCCATACCCCTTTCTTTTGCACATCAGACACAACTCAAATGCCTCTCAGTTTAAATTAATGTTCACTGCCAAGGGGTGCTCGGTGTTCCCACCCCTCCTCCCCACCTGGGCTGGGGGAGATCCCCTGCTGAAGCCCAGCTCTGAGCGGGTGCAGGTGGGTGCTGGTGGTTGGTTTGGGGAGGTGAAAGGCGTGAGGACACCTGGGCACCACACTCAGCCCCGGGGCACCATGCCAGGCTCGCCTCCCCACAGTGCCCGAGCCGCGGTGCAGGGAGCAGCCTCTGCCTTCTGGGGATGTGACGGGTGGGAGCTCCCACGCGGCTGGAGGTCAGCGTTTCCATTCCCGTGGGGGTGCTGGAGCCGGGCTGTTGGAGGACAGGGGGTTGGGTGGTGGTCGGGCTGCAGGGGCCAGTTCAGCCTTACGGAGCTGCTGGGGAGGCAGAGGACAGAAATCCTGCCGGGAGCAGGTGGAGATGCCTCGCTGGGCTCTGGGAGGATGGCGTCTGCTCTCAGTCGGTGATGGAGGGCTGGAGTTTTTGCCCACTCGGGTTCAGCGGGATGTCCCCGAGGGGCACTGAGGGGCGGGTGGGGTTCCCCTTCCAGGGAGCCAGCCGGGCGCCGTGCCTGCAGCGCTAACATTTTGGGACAGAGGCAGAGGCAGACCCGCCCCCAGCGATGCCCTGTCCCGCCCCAGGACGCGACACGGTGACACTGGGCCAGCCACTAGGAGAAATACGATATTCGCAGCGTGAGCTTGCGAAAAGCCTGTGGCCGCCGAAAGAAGAGGAAATGACTTTTTTTCCGTGGTGTTGGTGTGTGCGCGTGTGCGTGCGCTGCTGCGCTGGGGTCCGCAAGAGCGGCTGCGGCGTGCCCGGGGCCAGCGCTGCCCCTGTCCCCTGTCCCTTGTCCCTGCCCCTGTCCCCGCCGCAGCGCCCCGGCAGCACCGAGCCGCCAGCATGTTCCAGAGGAAGCGCAGCGTCTCCTTCGGCGGCTACGGCTGGTGGGTGCCTTCCCTCCCCTCCCCTTTCCGCGGGCACTGAGGGGGTCCCGGGGCACTGAGGGGGTCCGGGGGCACTGAGGGGGTCCCGCGGGCACTGAGGGGGGTCCCGCGGGCACTGAGGGGGTCCCTGGCACTGAGGGGGTCCCGCGGCACTGAGGGGGTCCCGCGGGCACTGAGGGGGGTCCCCTGGCACTGAGGGGGTCCCGGGGCAGTGAAGGGGTCCCTGGGCACTGAGGGGGTCCCTGGGCAGTGAGGGGGTCCCGGGGCACTGAGGGGGTCCCGCGGCACTGAGGGGGTCCCTGGCACTGAGGGGGTCCCGCGGGCACTGAGGGGGTCCCTGGGCAGTGATGGGGTCCCGCGGCACTGAGGGGTCTCTCCCAGAGCTCCTGGTGGCACCCGTGCGCGGTTACCCGCAGCTCTCTGCCCTGCGCCTTTCTCTCCCCACTTTCCCCGCTCCTCCCGCACCCAGCGATGCTCGCGGGCACCTCGGGGTGCGCAGCTGGCCCAGGGCAGCTCCCAGCCCCGCTGCCCCCGGGCTCAGCGCTCCCTGCCTGTCCCGACAGAGCAGCGCGGCGGGACCCGCTCCCGTCCCTGCGCTCGGGAGCGGCAGAAACGCGCCCCGCTCTCTGCTCTGCTCCCTCGGGGCTCCTCTCCGAGGCGCTTTGTGCCCGTTCGCCGGCCCTGTGGCTGTGGCGGTGCTCGGTGTCCGGGCAGGGGCTGCGGGGCTGGGCCGGACCGGGGCTCGGGGGATGCTGAGCGGCCCCGGGGCTGCGGGGCTGGGCCGGACCGGGGATTTGGGGATGCTGAGCGGCCCCGGGGCTGCGGGACCCCGCGGAGGCGCTGGCAGGGCACGGAGAGCGCGGAAGTTGCGGGAGCTGCCTCGGCCGGGTCGGGTTTTTCTGCCGAAGGGGAAGGAGCGCTGGACAGACCTCAGTGCCAATGAGTTGGTGATACGTGGGCTCGTTTCGTGGCGGCCAAATCGCAGCCCTGGGGCAGCTCTGGCCCACAGCGGCTCTGGGGGCACCCCAGGGTGCTCCTGCCCGGGGGGCAGAGCCCTGACCCTCCTGGGGACATCCAGGGCCCTCGCTCTGCTTTCTTCTTGCCGAGCCTCGGCAGTTGCAGGAGAAAGGAAACCACGAGCCGGAAAGTCACTGAGGAAAACGGGGGGGCTGCCCTGGCTCTTGGGGGCTGTGGCCGGTTGTTGGGGGCTGTGGCCGGTTTTGGGGGGCTGTGGCAGGTTTCGGGGGGCTGTGGCCGGTTTCGGGGGGCTGTGGCAGGTTTCGGGGGACTGTGGCCGGTTTTGGGGGGCTGTGGCCGGTTTCGGGGGCTGCCCCGCAGGGAGAGCCGTTCCCTGGCCCTCCCTGCAGCAGGAGGGACCTGCCCCAGCCCCAGCCCCGCACCTGCACCTTCCCACGGCCCGGCCGGCCCGCCCTTCCTGTGGGGCTGCGAGGTGCCGGGCGCGCCCAGCCGCCTCCTGCTGTGGCTGCACTCGCTGTTTCCAGTCTCTGCTGGGCTGGAAATCGCTGCTTTTTAGCTCTCCACCAGCCGCATCTGCTGCCAGCGAGGTCCCGGAGCAGATGGGTGCCCCCAGTCTGGCTGTAGGGATGCCCCAAAGGGTGCAGAGCATGTCTGGGTGCTCCCCTCGGGGTGCAGAGCATTTCTGGGCGCTCCCCTCGGGGTGCAGAGCATTTCTGGGTGTTCCCCTCGGGGTGCAGAGCATTTCTGGGTGCTCCCCTCGGGGTGCAGAGCATTTCTGGGCGCTGCCCTCGGGGTGCAGAGCATTTCTGGGTGCTCCCCATGGGGTGCAGAGCATTTCTGGGCGCTGCCCTCGGGGTGCAGAGCATTTCTGGGTGCTCCCCATGGGGTGCAGAGCATTTCTGGGCGCTCCCCTCGGGGTGCAGAGCATTTCTGGGTGCTCCCCTCGGGGTGCAGAGCATTTCTGGGCGCTGCCCTCGGGGTGCAGAGCATTTCTGGGTGCTCCCCATGGGGTGCAGAGCATTTCTGGGCGCTGCCCTCGGGGTGCAGATCATTTCTGGGTGTTCCCCTCGGGGTGCAGAGCATTTCTGGGCGCTGCCCTCGGGGTGCAGATCATTTCTGGGCGCTGCCCTCGGGGTGCAGAGCATTTCTGGGCGCTGCCCTCGGGGTGCAGAGCATTTCTGGGCGCTGCCCGGCCGGAGCCCCAGCTCTGCAGTTTCATTTTGCCGCCCTCGCAGCCGGGCAGGGCAGGGCAGACAAACGGTCTCACGGTCACGCTGCAACTGCGGTTTCCCAAACATGGGAGTTTATTTCCTGTGTGGTTTCTAAACTTTTTTTTTGTTGTTGTTTGTTTGTTTGTTTGTTTTTCTCCTCTTCCCACTCTAAAAGGCCAAATAACAACAATTGTTTTTTCTTCCCGTGGCTGTGGATGGAGCCACTCGTGCAGCCCCCACTCAGGACAGGTCCCGTGGGATCCTCCCCAGCCACGCCTCGAGCTGTGCCCGAGCTGCGCCCGAGCTGTCCCCGAGCTGCGCCCGTGCTGTCCCCTGAGCTGTCCCCGGGCTGTCCCCGAGCTGTGCCCGAGCTGTCCCCGAGCTGTGCCCGAGCTGTCCCCGAGC
The DNA here is from genome assembly GCA_034336665.1 of Luscinia megarhynchos. NCBI lineage: Eukaryota > Metazoa > Chordata > Aves > Passeriformes > Muscicapidae > Luscinia > Luscinia megarhynchos. Next base: position 11,054,913 of record CM067581.1, read on the forward strand.
TGTGCCCGTGCTGTGCCCGTGCTGTGCCCGAGCTGTCCCCGAGCTGTCCCCGTGCTGTGCCCGTGCTGTGCCCGAGCTGTCCCGAGCTGTCCCCGTGCTGTGCCCGAGCTGTCCCCGGGCTGTCCCCGGGCTGTCCCCGAGCTGTCCCCGAGCTGTCCCCGAGCTGCTCTGCTCTGCCTCTGCCTCTGGGAGCTCTGCTCTCCAGCACGCTCTGCTGCTCAAATGATTTCATGATCAGCGAGGTCTGGGCAGGCCTGTCAGGTATTAGGTCACAGCAGGTGCCTTAGATCTGTTTTTGGGAGCAGCATGTGCTGGCTCTCCAGGGCAGGGCCGGGAAGGTGATGTGGGGGAATGCCTGCAGCAGAGCTCCGTGGCCGCAGGGTGAGGGTCTGCAGGTGAGGGTCTGGGAAAGGAGATGGGGCTGTGCCCAGTCCTGCCAGGCTCAGCCCCTCCTGCCAGTGGGGAATGCAAAGCTGCAGCTGGCTGGGAGCTGCGTTTCTGTGGCCATGCTGTGTCCTCTGCCACCACAGTGCAAACCAAGAGCTGGGCGTGTGATTTTGCTGTTTGGTCTTTTTCTGAGGTGTGGAATTGATCCCGCGTGGCAGATAACAGAGCATTTTCAGGGACTGCCAAAAAGAATTTGTTTTGCACTTCGGGACATCACTATGATTTACATTAATCAATATTAGTACGACTATAGCCACAGTGGCTCTGAGGGGGCGAGCACTCGTTACCAGCGCCAGGGACAGCAGTGAAGCCCCCGAGGCTCCCACACGAGCCAGCGGGGGCTGAGCCCCGGGGCTGCTCTGCTCTGTGCCTGGGGCTGGGCTCGGTGGGACGCCCCAGCCCCTCAGGGCAGTCACAGTGATCTGTAATTATCTGTGGTAGGTGCTTTGTGCAGCTGTGCGGGGGGAGAGCTGGACACGGGCGGTGCCCTCCTCACCTCTGGCCCTCCAGACCGGGGGCAGCAGTTCTGCACCTGCAGAGAGCTGGGGGGATGTTTCCTTGCTTGCTGCCAGGCTACATTTTGGGTTAAATCTTGGCTGGTTTTGTCTTCTGGTGAAGTCTTTCTGTGGCGATCATCGTGTCAGCCGGAGCTGGCAGCTCTGGAGGGAGTGCTGAGGCCGTGCTGGGCAGCAGCCCCCAGCACCCCACCCTGGCACACTGGAGCCCTGTGCCTGCACTAACACCCTCCTCTGCTCTCTCCCCAGGATCGACAAGACCATGCTGGCCAGCCTGAAGATCAAGTGAGTGCCTGGCTCTTCTGCCTTGCCGTGGGATGTGTGGGGATGGGAGCTGGCTCAGTGTGTGGGGATGGGAGCTGGGAGCTGGCTGGCTGTTGTGGGGATGATTTCCCTGGTGTTGGGAGCTGGCTGGGTGTGTGGGGATGATTTCTGGGAGCTGGGAGCTGCCTCAGTGTGTGGGGATGGGAGCTGGGAGCTGCCTCAGTGTGTGGGGATGATTTCTGGGAGCTGGCTGGCTGTTGTGGGGATGCTTTCTGGGGTGCTGGGAGCTGGCTCAGTGTGTGGGGATTATTTCTGCGACCTGGCTGGCTGTTGTGGGGATGATTTCTGGGAGCTGGGCTCCAGCTGGAGCAGTGAGTCCAGCCATGCCCGCCCACCCCAGGACAGATTCGTGCGTGTCCCGCGGTCTGTGCTGGGAGCCTGCAGTGACTCAGGCGCTGGCAGAGCACAGCAAACGTGGGCTGGGCTGGGCTGGGCTGGGCTGGCTGTGGGATCAGTGGGCTGAGCTGAGCTCACAGGGCACCAGCTCTGCTCGGGGGACCCGGGGTGGGAAGCAGCAGGTCAGGCTGGCGCTGAGCTGCTGGGTGTACTTGCAGTCGAGTCTGCAGGTTTTGGGGTTTGCTTTTCAATCTGGAGAGGTGGTGACTCAGTGCAGAGTGGGTGCCTGTGGCCCAGCCCCCCCGTGCTGCTGAGGGGCTCTGGGCACTGCTTGGAAGGGCTGCGGGTGCTGCTGGGGCCCGGGAGGGGCCGTGGGCTGGCAGTGCTCCCGGCGGGTCCGTTTTGGTTTGGCACAGCCTTGCCGGACACTGCTGGGGTGTGGCTGGCGTGGCTCTGGCTGGTGCTGTGCTTGGTGGAGTGAGCTGTGGGGTCACCATCCCTGCTGGGCTGCGTGCTCGGCTGGCGGCAGGAGGAGGCGGCACCGCCTCTGCCCCCGGACCTGCCTCCTGCTCCCCAGCTCTGTCCCCCCCGCACATCCCTCCTCCCGCTGATCCTCCTCCCCTCCTGATCCGGGTGAGCCCCCGGGCCGGGCCCCCCTCGCTGGGCTGCGCAGGAACCAGCCCGAGCCTCCCCTCGGGGTGACGGCTCGGGCGTTCTCTCCGTAATCACCCTGCTAATTGCTCATTAACGGGAGAGCGCCCCGGCGGCCCGGGAGCTGCTGCCTGAGCCCGCTCGCTGCTCGGGCTGCGCTGGGCTAAGGACGAGTTTAAAGGAGGAGTTTAAATCCACGTCTGCCGCTCGGGGGGCGCGGGGACTCTCCGCGGACCCTCCTGGGGCTGAGAGGGGCTGAGCTGCTGCTGTGCTGGGGCTGTGCCCGGGTTCCCCGAGGCTGTGGCAGCACTCTGCAGCAGAGCCCGCTCCATCCCTGCCGTGGGGCTGTGTGTGCGCCAGGGGCTCGTTTCTCTCTCTGTCTCCTCCTTCCTGCCCTGACCGAGCAGGGAGTTTATTGCAGCTTCCCATGGCCATTTGCAGCTCAGGCTTCCCTCGCCCCGCGGCGCTCCTGGTCCCTGCTCAGGCTGCTGCGTTAACGGGTTCCGTCATTTGGGCTCGGCCAGAGCCACCTTTCATATCTGTAAAAGCTTCTAAGATTATAAAAAAATGATAGACCCGAACTTCTGGGTTTTTAGCGCCCTCTTGTTCGTGCTGCAGCCTCTGTCGGAGTGTCCTGGTTTAACCCAGAGATAAACTCACCCTCAGAGAGTCGGGATAAACTCACCCACACTCAGAGTCGGGATAAACTCACCCACACACAGAATCGGGATAAATTCACTCACACTCAGAGTCGGGATAAACTCACCCAGGCAGAGTCGGGATAAACTCACCCACACACAGAGTCGGGATAAACTCACCCACACTCAGAGTCGGGATAAACTCACCCTCAGAGAGTCGGGATAAACTCACCCACACAGAGTCGGGATAAACTCACCCATAGAGAGTCGGGATAAACTCACCCATAGAGAGTCGGGATAAACTCACCCACACAGAGTCGGGATAAACTCACCCACACAGAGTCGGGATAAACTCACCCACACAGAGTCGGGATAAACTCACCCATAGAGAGTCGGGATAAACTCACCCACACTGAGAGTCGGGATAAACTCACCCACACAGAGTCGGGATAAACTCACCCACAGAGTCGGGATAAACTCACCCACACTGAGAGTCGGGATAAACTCACCCACACTGAGAGTCGGGATAAACTCACCCTCAGAGAGTCGGGACAAACTCACCCATAGAGAGTCGGGATAAACTCACCCACACTCAGAGTCGGGATAAACTCACCCACCCTCAGAGAGTCGGGATAAACTCACCCTCAGAGAGTCGGGACAAACTCACCCATAGAGAGTCGGGATAAACTCACCCACACTCAGAGTCGGGATAAACTCACCCACACTCAGAGTCGAGATAAACTCACCCATAGAGAGTCGGGATAAACTCACCCACTCTGAGTCGGGATAAACTCACCCACACTCAGAGTCGGGATAAACTCACCCACTCAGAGTCGGGATAAACTCACCCACACTCAGAGTCGGGATAAACTCACCCACAGAGTCGGGATAAACTCACCCACACAGAGTCGGGATAAACTCACCCATAGAGAGTCGGGATAAACTCACCCACACTGAGAGTCGGGATAAACTCACCCACACTGAGAGTCGGGATAAACTCACCCACAGAGAGTCGGGATAAACTCACCCACAGAGTCGGGATAAACTCACCCACACTGAGAGTCGGGATAAACTCACCCTCAGAGAGTCGGGACAAACTCACCCACACTCTGAGTCGGGATAAACTCACCCATAGAGAGTCGGGATAAACTCACCCACACTCTGAGTCGGGATAAACTCACCCACCCTCAGAGAGTCGGGATAAACTCACCCCTCAGAGAGTCGGGACAAACTCACCCATAGAGAGTCGGGATAAACTCACCCACACTCAGAGTCGGGATAAACTCACCCACACTCAGAGTCGAGATAAACTCACCCATAGAGAGTCCGGGATAAACTCACCCACTCTGAGTCGGGATAAACTCACCCACACTCAGAGTCGGGATAAACTCACCCACAGAGTCGGGATAAACTCACCCACACAGTCGGGACAAACTCACCCACACTCAGAGTCGGGATAAACTCACCCACAGAGTCGGGATAAACTCACCCACACACAAAGTCGGGATAAACTCACCCACACACAAAGTCGGGATAAACTCACCCACACAGAGTCGGGATAAACTCACCCACACACAGAGTCGGGATAAACTCACCCACAGAGAGTCGGGATAAACTCACCCACACACAGAGTCGGGATAAACTCACCCACACTCAGAGTCGGGATAAACTCACCCTCAGAGAGTCGGGACAAACTCACCCACACTCAGAGTCGGGATAAACTCACCCACAGAGAGTCGGGATAAACTCACCCATAGAGAGTCGGGATAAACTCACCCACAGAGTCGGGATAAACTCACCCACAGAGAGTCGGGATAAACTCACCCACACTCAGAGTCGGGATAAACTCACCCACAGAGTCGGGATAAACTCACCCTCAGAGAGTCGGGACAAACTCACCCACACTCAGAGTCGGGATAAACTCACCCATAGAGAGTCGGGATAAACTCACCCACTCAGAGTCGGGATAAACTCACCCACACTCAGAGTCGGGATAAACTCACCCACTCAGAGTCGGGATAAACTCACCCATAGAGAGTCGGGATTAACTCACCCACACTCAGAGTCGGGATAAGCTCACCCACAGTCAGAGTCGGGATAAACTCACCCACACACCCCACACACAGTCGGGATAAATTCACCCACTGGGGCATCACAGCCCTTTTCCCTCTGCCTGTCTCTCCCTTCTCCTCTCCAGCCCGGGTTTCGTTGGTTCCTATGGTAACTGTGGATGTGTCTGAGGGGCTGCAGAGCTGGGCAGGGACTGGCAGAGTCGGGACAGGGGAGGCTGGGAGCCCCGGCAGCATCGGCAGGGCTCAGGTGAGCCCCCGGTGACCTGGCAGGGCTCAGGTGACCCCCCAGATGACCTGGCAGGGCTCAGGTGAGCCCCCAGGTGACCGGGCAGGGCTCAGCTGGGGAGCTGTGGGGTGGAGACTGAGACACTCGGGCAGTCAGTGGGATCTGGCACATGCAGACCCGGGGTTTGGTTTGGATCCGTTGCGATCCCGACTCTTCTGTTACATTTTTTATTCCTTACCCACTCCGGGGAAAGGCGCTCGGAGCAGCCCAGCCCCTCGGGATGTGTCCGGGGGCTGCTCCCCAGCCGCGGCTCGGTGTTTTCCCGTGCAGGGAGCTGAGGGTCTCCGGTCCCCGTGGCTCTCGCTGCTCGGGCAGGCTCCTGAGCCGGCTGTGCTGCTGGCAGGGCAGCCCGGGCCGGGCAGCTGGGCTGCTCCCCAGGAAGGTGCCCCGGGGAGGCAGCAGCCTGCAGAGGGTCTGCATGCCAGAGGGCAGCTCTGGCCAGGTGGGATTGTTTGCAAGGGCAGGGTCCCCGAGAAAGCAGGCAGAGCCCCTTGGCCTGGGAAATCCTTGTTTTGGGGATGCTGCAGGGGAAAAGTGGGGTGGGGGCTCTTGGCCCTTCCTCCTCTCCTGTGGAGCCAGCTGGCAGAGAGATGCCAGGGGCTTCAGCAGCCTTTACCTGCTGGCAGCTCCTCGGCCTTTGTGCTCTGGTTACCTGCTCTTCGGGGTGTACTGAGAAACCTCAGTGCTAAACAAAAAAAATCAGTAAAAAACCCCTCCTTCAGGCAGTCACACCTCTCCTTTCAGCCCTACAGAGCAAAAATAGCACTGGAATAGTCATGTCTCTGTGGAATGGAGGAGCCGTGTAGAGCAATCACTGAGAGCAGTGTGTGTGCAGGCAGAGCTCACATGAGAGAGCATGTGATGCTCCTCTGATGGCAGCAGGATGAAGGTGGGAAGAGATGAAAGATGTGCTCGACCTTCGTACAAAGAGCTGTGTCCAGGCTTGAGGCTCTTTAATATTTGATGGGCTGGAGCTGAGTTAATGGGAAGATGTGGGAATGATTTAGCATCTTGAGGTGGCTGCACTGATCCTGGGGGTTTGTGCCTGGGTCCTGTGAGGACAAGGTCTGGTGAGCAGATTGCATCTAAGTAAATTCCTTTGGCTTACTAGCACTTCATAAATGGATAATTGCATGTAAATGTACGTTTTGCAATTATATTCGGCCAGGGGAGCACATGCAGAGGAAATGCTGTCAGAGCTGCTGCAAGGCAGTTCTGTCTCTGCTCTCTGGAGCTGCTCCTCTCCACTCTGCCAGGTGTGAGCCCAGCAGTGACCCCCAGCCTTTCCTGGTGCCATGCCAGCTCTGGGCCAGGGTGCAGGGAGTGCCCTGGGCTGCAGAAACTGGGCCCAGTCAGGCCCAGTGCTGGGCTGGAGGGGCAGAGCCAGGCTGGGCTGTGTCCCCTGGGCCAGCGCAGGTTGTGCAGGGCCGTGCCTGGGCACAGCAGGACGAGCGCCTGTGCTGGCAGCAGCTCCTGAGCTGGGCTGAGCTCCTTGCAGTGCCAGGGAGCTGCAGCGTGCCCAGGGATGTGACAGCTCCCTGCAGCGTGCCCAGGGATGTCACAGGTCCCTGCTGCTGCCGCAGGAGGGTGACAGGTCCCTGCTGCTGCCATCAGGACGGTGACAGGTCCCTGCTGCTGCCGCAGGACGGTGGCAGGTCCCTCCTGCTGCTGCCATAGGAGGGTGGCAGGTCCCTGCTGCTGGCACAGGACGGTGGCAGGTCCCTGCAGCATGCCCAGGGGTGTCGCAGGTCCCTGCTGCTGCTGCAGGACGGTGACAGGTCCCTGCTGCTGCCGCAGGAGGGTGGCAGGTCCCTGCTGCTGCCACAGGACGGTGGCAGGTCCCTGCTGCTGGCACAGAAGGGTGGCAGGTCCCTGCTGCTGCTGTCCCTGCAGCATGCCCAGGGATGTGACAGGTCCCTGCTGCTGGCACAGGACGCTGCAGGGCCGCGGGCAGCCCGGGGCTGCGGGACGTGCAGCAGCCCAGCCCGGCTGCAGCGCTGCTATCTGCGGCGGGCAGGCAGGAGCGCTTCCCCTCGGGGCAGGGCAGTTATCGCCCTGCTGCCCACGCCCAGCTGCAGCCTGTGCCTGGCAGCAGCGAGCGCCGGCCGCAGCACGGGCTCAGCTCCGGGGCGCTCCGGCCGCTGGACCTGGTAAGCCTCAGCCGAAATGCCAGCCTGGGGAATGGGCGCTGGGTGTCTGACCGTGCTCGGTGGCCTCTGTGGGTGTCTGAGGGCTCCTCAGAACGCCCAGCGGGGGTCGGGAGGGCTGGGCTGGATCTGGTGACGTCTGGGTGACGTTCCGTCCATATGCCGAAATGTTGTTGCTGCTGTCAGACTGCCTCCCCACGTTTAAAGCCAGATTATCCACAATTACATCTGCCCAGAGGACTGAGCAGCCCCACGTGGGGCTATTTTTAGCTCCGTCTCGGGCTAATGAGCGGCGCTGCCTTTCCCTGCGGCCGCGCTTGGAGCTGTCGGGCTGTTGGCAGCCGGAGGGGACGGGAGCTCACCCTGCGAGGGGTGGAGGGGCCCTGGGGAGCGGCTGAGGCAGCAGCTGCCCTGGTTCCTGCTGCCCGCACTGTCCCTGTGTCCCCGGCAGGCTGGGCAGTGCTCCTGTCCCCGTGCCCCCTTCCCCTGTGCCCACCCTGTGCCCACCCTGTGCCCACCCTGTGCCCCAGGCAGGTGTGCTGAGGGGACAGGGCACAGGGAGCTCTGAGCAAACCCTCTGTGAGGAGTGACTGAGGCAGCCCCTGCCCGTGTCCCTGCTGCCTGCGCTGTCCCTGTGTCCCAGGCAGGCTGGGCGGTGCTCCTGTCCCCGTGCCCCCTGCCCCTGAGCCCACCCTGAGCCCACCCTGTGCCCCAGGCAGGTGTGCTGAGGGTTTGAGCAGCCCCATCTCTGAGCCTGGAGCAGGGCTGGCCTGGCGGGGCACTGTCCTGCCAAGGCCTGCGCTCCGCTCCTGACGATAATTTCGTTAATTGGCGCCGGCTGTCGCCTCTCCCGAGAGCTGGCAGGGCGCGGGCAGCGCTGGCACCAGCGGCACTGCTGTGCCACCGGAGCTCCTGCCCTGCCAGCGGCCTCTCCGTCCCTGCGGGGGCTCCTGGTGCTCTCGGGGACCCACGCAGCCCCGAGGCACTCGCATGGGCTGGTGTGGAAGGGAGCTCAGCTCGGGCTGCCCCGGCAGAGGCTTGGCAGGTCCCTGGGCAGGTCAGAGCTGCTCTGAGTCTCTGGGAAGCCTCAAAGGTCAGTCCTGTCAGGCACTGTCCTGTCTGGTTCCTCTCAAATGTCGCTGGTGTCACTCTGGCAGCTCCTTTCTCCCGCAACAACGGAGTGTTAATCCTTCCAGTCTGGAGTGCAGAGTCCCCTCCCCGCAGCCCTGGCGAGCTGTTCTGGGTCTCTTGTTCCCACCACCCGTGGGGCTGCAGAGTGAGAGGTGATTTGGGGAGGAAGATGGTGGTGCTGCTAAAAACTGCTTCGTTTTCCATCTTTTCTTATTCGGAGCAAGAGGCAAGGAAAATTCTGCAGAGCAGCAGAACCGCTGGGTGTGATTGACTTCAAGCGTTCCCCGTGGTGTGGCTGTGTCAGAGATAACACCTGTGTTGTAGCTCCACAAATTACACTCTTGTGATGCTTTCCCATCAAACAGGGCGTGTGGGGGAGGCTGTGGCTGAGGTGTCTCGGGGTGCTGGGGGGGCACTGCTGCTGCTGCCAGCCCCGTGGCACCGGGACTGCCCCAGGGCACAGCCTGGGCCCAGCCCGGGTTCCTGGCTGGACCCCGGTGGGGGCTGGCTGGGAGCCAGGGATGCCTTTGCTGTGCTGGGAGCTGGTGCTGCACGCCCGGGGTGAGCGGCCCATGCTCAGCCTGTGCATCCCAAACCTGCTGTGTTAGTGATGCTGCTGATGAACGGTGACATTTAGCTCACTGATCCACCAGTAAAACTCAGAGGATCTGCTCCTGCTGCAAAGACTAATTTCCTCTGCCGATTTGATCTGATTTAATTGGATGCTGAAATCTTGGAGCTCATCTTTCAGGAGGTTTGTGTTCTCAGGGAGAAATACCCCACATCATCAGGAGGACAATTTCCATGTAACTGTGCTGCTGTGACTTCCCCGTTCTGCCTCAGCTGTGGCCACGGCCAGCACACGGCCAGGCTGGGCAGGGAGAGCCCAAGGGTCCCACTGGGGCTGTCTCAGTTCCAGGAGGGAGCTGGGCTCCCAGCCAGTGGCACAGAACGGGTGCAGAGGTGTACAAGAGACTCCTGGTACCCACGGCTTGCTTTGCTCCTTGCTAAATGAGTTTTGGAAAGCCAGCCGCTGCTGTGCTGGTGTTGATGGCAGGGTCAGTGCCCCAGGCTCTGCCCCGGTGCTCTGGGCCAGCTGCAGCGCAGGGCTGACCCCTCTGCAGCTCTGAGTGTGTCTGTCCTCACTCACTGGGCTGCTCTGGGGCTGGGCCAGCCTGGGGTGCACAGGGGCTGCTCCAGCCCCTGCCCCAGCTCTGCTCCTCAGCATCCCCCTGCCCAGGGCAGGGCACAGCCCCCTGCCCCCAGCTGCCCTCGGCACCGAGAATCCTGCGTGGGTTTGTTCTTTGGTTCAGCTCTGACCACGGCTCCTGCCCTTGCTGGGAGGGGAGGTGCTGGGCAGAGGGGCACCCGTGGGCCCTGCAGCTGCTGGGCTGCAGAGGGGCAGCCCTCACAGGGCTGGGCTGCACAGCTGAGCCCACGCTGCTGCTCCTCCTCGGGCTCAGCACGGAATCTCTGCCTGCAGCCCTGCTGCTCTGCCGGGGGGCACAGGAGCCACCAGGGCTGTGCCAGGGCAGTGCCCTCTGCCAGGGTGGGCTGCCCCACACCCGTCCCATCCCTCAGAGCTGTGTGGGGGTGCTGCTGGTGCTCTCTCCCCGTTTCAGTGCTCTGTCTCTCCTTGCCTGCATGGCTCTGCGCTTCCCTGGGATTTCCTTCATGTCTCTCTAACTGAAGCCATAAAATAAATTTCTAATCAGATTACTTGGGGCTAGATAAAATGCAATCTAGAGCTCTATTTCTTGTGATACTTCTGTAAAAGTGGATGCCCTCTTCTCCTCCTCCTGCAGTCACCTTCTCCCTCGTTTGCAAGCTCCCAAATCCGTTTCTGCCGTGCCAGGGAAATCGGGATGTCACTGCTCCTTTGCAGGGACACAGTTGCTATTTTTGGGTTTTTGGGTTTTGCTGCATTGTCTGCTTTTGTTCCTCTCTGGCTCCCAGTGCTGGAGCAGCTGCCCCGTCTCAGCTCTCCCACCTGGGCAGTGCAGGTGCCCTGCTCAGGTGAGGCAGAGCCCAGAGGGGCCCTGGGGGAGCACCTGGGCACTGGCCAGGGGGCCCAGGGTGCTGGGGAAGGGCCCAGGCAGATCTCTGGATTTCTCCCATGGCAGATCTGTGCTCCCAGAGCAGATCTCTGTGTTCTCTGAGCAGATCTCTGTGCTCCCAAAGCAGATCTCTGTGTTCCCATGGCTGATCTCTGTTCCCTGAGCAGATCTCTGGATTTTTGCAGATCTCTGTGTTCCCTGTGCAAATCTCTGGATTTTTGGCAGATCTCTGTGTTCCCATGGCAGATCTGTGCTCCCAGAGCAGATCTCTGTGCTCCCAGAGCAGATCTCTGTGTTCCCTGTGCAAATCTCTGTGTTCCCTGTGCAGATCTCTGGGTTTTTGCAGATCTGTGTGTTCCCTGGGCAGATCTGTGTGTTCCCTGTGCAGATCTGTGTGTTCCCTGTGCAGATCTCTGGGTTTTTGCAGATCTCTGTGTTCCCTGGGCAGATCTCTGTGTTCCCTGGGCAGATCTCTGTGTTCCCTGGGCAGATCTCTGGGTTTTTTGCAGATCTCTGTGTTCCCTGGGCAGATCTCTGTGCTCCCAGAGCAGATCTCTGTGCTCCCAGAGCAGATCTCTGTGTTCCCTGGGCAGCTCTCTGGGTTTTTGCAGCTCTCTGGCTCCCCAGCAGCTCAGGCACGGTGCCAGGGGCTGGGCTGGGCTCTTGGCAGGTGCCTGGCATAGCTGGTGCATTCCTGGCACTGCCCCTGCTCAGGAGGGAACCAGAAATATCTGGTGCCCAGGGAGGCTCGGGGGGTGGCAGGGACGGGTCTGCTCTGCCCGAGAGCTCTGGGTCTGCAGAGCTGGGCTCAGCTGTGCCTGCAGCTCGGGTGTGAGCACAGGCCTGGGCTGGGCAGCTGGAAGGGCCCCGCAGGTGGGTGGGGAAGGTGGGTGGGCTGCTCCCCTGTGGGGATTTCATCTCATCAGCACCTATAAAAAGCCAACGTTATTAATAAATTAATGGCCTAATGATAATAATGTTAATGGTGTCAGTTATTGCTGGCAGATTCAGCACTCCCAGGGCTAAAGGCTCAGTCTGCTCCTGCTCTGGTGTTCTCAGGCCCCTCTCCCAGCAGTGTCCAGGCAGCTGATGTGTTAACCAGGGGCTGTAATTGTGCTGACCTGTCCTGGGCTCCCTGCAGCCCCTCAGGCTTCCTCAGCCGCTGCCAGCTGCTCTCTCTGCTGCAAAAATGTCAGGGCATTCTCCAAGAGATCTGTATTTCTTCATAAAACAGGGGCAACTGCTTACCCTGGAGTAATTCAGAGACTGAAGGGTGATGCTGATGTTTGATGGGGTCTCTTTAGTGCAGGGTTCTGTTCTGGAGGTGTCCTTTGGGACATGTCAGAGCTCCTGGCACCCCTGGCAGCCTGCCCTGCCCCATCCTGCAGCAGCACAGCCCAGAGCTGCAGGGTTCTGGTTTGGAGGTGTCCTCTGGGACATGTCAGAGCTCCTGGCACCCCTGGCAGCCTGCCCTGCCCCATCCTGCAGCAGCACAGCCCAGAGCTGCAGGGTTCTGGTTTGGAGGTGTCCTCTGGGACATGTCAGAGCTCCTGGCACCCCTGCCCTGCCCCATCCTGCAGCAGCACAGCCCAGAGCTGCAGGGCAGGACCTGCAGGGCTGCCCCAGCCCCAGGGATGCCCTGTGGAGCAGCAGGACCCGGCTCCCTTTCCCTGTGTGAGCCCCTGGGAGCCCCCAGCCCACCTCAGCCCCTCAGCACCCGCTGTGGTGCCCTCGGGCTGTAAATCACAAACCAGCTGCAGCCAGCCCAGATGCAGTTCCTCCCACTGTGGGCTGGGCCATGTCTGGCTGGAGAGGGAGCCTGGCTGAATTTCTGCTCGCAGTGTTTGCCTGTTTCCAAACAGGAGGGAATTGAACATCTTTAAAAATCAATACAGAGCCACTTCAGCATAAACCAAGGGGAGATTAATACTCAACTTGCCTGGAAAAGGGGAGGGGAGACGTGGAAAACGTCTCCAGAGACAGAGACTCAATGAAATTCGAATCTGCCTGTTTAATGTGAGAGCTAAAAGATTTTAAATTAACCCCCTCCCCCTCCATTAACTGGAAACTAATGAGGTGCTGGAGAATTGGTGTAATTTGGCACAGAAATAAGATCTAATTTTTCTTTCTATGCCTGAGACATTTGTCAGACTGATAGCTTCAGCCTGAAGGAAAGCAGACAGGTATTTTCTGCAGGAAGAGATCTGTTGATCTACCACAAACTTTATTGAAAGGCCTGGCAGTGCAGGGAGCACTCAGCTTTAGCAGGACTCGTTCCTCTTACCCACTTGCATTCACCACCATTCAGAATTCAGCATCATCTGCTGCTCTGAGGAGACAGAAATGCATTTCAGAATTTTTGGAGAGCGAGTTGGACTTTTCCCTGTGAGGAAGTGAATCCCTTGGCATTTGTCTGCTGCCTCAGTCCCCCAGCGACCCCGAGGTGTGGTGAAATACAAAAATCCTGATCGTGGGTTCACGTTTGGGTCTTGACTCTCTGGAGTGGCCCACGTGCTCGGTGGGGTCAGGATGGGTGCTGTGGTGACACTGAAATGCTGTCTGGTTCATCTGGGGTGAATTCATGTGGTCTGCAGACAAAAATAACATCAGGCCTGTTTTTATCTGATTTACAGAAAGAGATTACGGTGGTGATAGGGATTTTGTTGTCGTTGCATTTAAAGAATCCATCTGATGAGGGATTCTGCTGAAACCTTTATCTAGAGAGGGCCGGGGTGAGGCTGCTTCTCTCCTGGGGTGGCAGCCAGGAGGGAGGGCAGGGGAGGTGGGCGAGGCAGCAGGAGCGGCTGTCCCTGCCAGATGTGCTCTGTGCCCTCTGCAAGCTGTTTCTCCTGAGCAAACACATTTATTACAGGCTCTGCCAGGGGAGCCCCACGCATGTTAATGATTGACTGCCCGGCTGGGGGTGTCCAGGAGCTCCTGCTCTTGGTGGGGAGCCTCTCCCACCTTTCCCACCTCTCCCACCTTTCCCACCGTTCCCCTGCTCAGCTCCTGCTCCAGGGGACGGTGCATGTGGCTGCTGCAGCCCGGGTGTGCCAGGCAGGCTCCCGGCTGTGGCAGGGACAAACCCAGAGCCTGAGCCGTGCCCTGGGTGCCCTGGGTGCCCCTGCCCTGGGTGCCGAGGCCCTGCTCACACCCACCCCGGGCAGGGGATGCTTTCCCCCGTGCCGGTGGCTGCGGGGATAAGCAGAGCTTTGGGCAGGTGCCAGCAGCCCGAGCTGGGTGGGTGCTCTCAGGTGTGAGCTCACACCTGCTGGGATGGCGCTTTCACCCCTCGGACCGGGGAGCTGCTCCGAGTGCTGCAGCTTGTGCCGTGCCTAGTTCCTGCGAAAACTCGGCGGGCACGGAGGGAAGGCGAGGAAGGGGGCAGAGGGACCCGGGTTTTATCACCACGGCAACAAGGACTTCCAGGGAAAGGGGCTGAGGTGAGAAGTAGATAATTTACACTTTACTTCAAAAAAGAATTCGTGTCAGCTCGGGGCCCGGCGCTCGGGGGCGGGATGCCCGGGCCGGGCCGGGGGTCCTGCGGGGGTCGCCGGGGCAGGAGCGAATCCCCCTGCGCGGGGCTTGGCGGGGCTGCGCTGCCGGGAAAGCCCCGGTACCGGGGCACCCGGAGGCTGAGCCCGCCGGTGCCCGGGCCCGTGACGCGCTCGGGGCCCCGCCCGCCCGCAGAGCCGGCCCGGGGTGTCCGGGGGGCTGCGGACACACCCCCGGCCCGCGGGGAGGGGGCAGAGCTGCGCCCGTTCTCATCCGCTCCCGCGGGGCTCCGGTACCGCCCGGGGCTCATTTACCGGCCCCGCTCTCCGGTACCGCCCGGGGCTCCGGTACCGGCCCGGACTCGGTTACCGACCGGAGCTCCGTTACCGACCCCGCTCTCCGTTACCGGCCTGGACTCCGTTACCGGCCTGGACTCGGTTACCGACCGGAGCTCCGTTACCGGCCCCGCTCTCCGTTACCGGCCCGCTCTCCGTTACCGGCCCGGAGCTCCGTTATCGCCCCGCTCTCCGTTACCGGCGCCGCTCTCCGTTACCGGCCCGGAGCTCCGTTATCGCCCCGCTCTCCGTTACCGGCGCCGCTCTCCGTTACCGGCCCGGAGCTCCGTTACCGGCCCCGCTCTCCGTTACCGGCGCCGCGCTCGTTACCGGCGGCGCGGGGCGCGCGCGGGGCGGGGGCGGTCGCGGCCGGGGACGCGCCGCCGCCCCCGCTGGTGCCGGTGCCGGTGCTGGTGCCGGTGCCGGCGCTCGGGAGGCGGCGGCGGCCGCGATGTCCCGCGCGGGCGGCAGGACGCGGTCCCGGCGCGCGGGGGTGCGGGCGGCCGTGGTGCTGATCGGGCTCCTGCACCGCTCCCGGCAGAGCAGCGAGAGAAGGTGACGGGCAGCGCTCGGTGCGCCGGGCGGGGAGCGGGGGGCGGGTGGGATTGCCGAGCGGGGGGCCGGCGGAGGTACCGGGAGCTGGGAAACGCGCGCCGGGATAACCGTGACCGCTCGGGGTGCGCTGTGTGCCGGAGCGGTGCTGAGCACCCGGTACCGGGATAACCGTGACCGCTCGGGGTGCGCTGTGTGCCGGAGCGGTGCCGGGGACCCGGTACCGGGATAACCGTGACCGCTCGGGGTGCGCTGTGTGCCGGAGCGGTGCTGGGCACCCGGTACCGGGATAACCGTGACCGCTCGGGGTGCGCTGTGTGCCGGGCGGTGCTGAGCACCCGGTACCGGGATAACCGTGACCCGCTCGGGGTGCGCTGTGTGCCGGAGCGGTGCCAGGGAACCCGGTACCGGGATAACCGTGACCGCTCGGGGTGCGCTGTGTGCCGGAGCGGTGCCGGGCACCCGGTACCGGGATAACCGTGACCCGCTCGGGGTGCGCTGTGTGCCGGAGCGGTGCCGGGGACCCGGTACCGGGATAACCGTGATAGCTCGGGGTGCGCTGTGCCCTGGCACCGGTACCGGCATTACCGTGAGTGCCCGGTGCGTGTGTGCGGGGCAGCGCTCCCCGGGCAGAGCCCCCGGGGTGCCCTGAGCAGCCTGAGTGCTCGAGGGGTGCCTGCTCGGGGTGCTCAGGGGTGCTCGCGCTCGGGGGTGCTCGGGATGCTCGGGGTGCTCGGGGTGCTCGGGGTGCTCGGGGGTGCTCGGGGTGCTCAGGGGTGCTCAGGGGTGCTCAGGGGTGCTCAGGGGTGCTCGGGGGGTGCTCAGGGGTGCTCGGGGGTGCTCGCGCTCGGGGGTGCTCGGGGGTGCTCGGGGGTGCTCGGGGTGCTCGGGGCCCCTCGGCTCCCGTTCCCCCGGATCTGCCGGAGCGCGGCCCCGCAGCTTTGTCCCAACAGCTGACAAGCGGTTTCATCTTTCGCTGCCGAAACCTCGGGCCGTGCCTGGTGCCCGACTTGGCGCCTGCCCGCGGGGCCGGGCTGGGTCGCTCCCCCGCCCCGCACGGCAGCGCTGCTGCCCCGGCAGGAGCTTTCTGCTCCAGGACTCTGCTGCTCTGGCAACTCTGGGCGTTAAAAATAGTCAGAAATATGCACCCGGAGCTCAGAGTGTGCACCTCTGCTTCGGGGTGGAAGCAAATATGGGCACTGCTGCGGGCTGAGGGCTTTTTTCTTTCTTTTTTCTTGGTTCAATTTGTGATTTTGTACCAAACTCGAATGAAGAGTTGATTATTTGGAATCGTTATTGTAAAATATTCTCCTACTCCCTAATCTATAGGCATGAAAAGTCAGAGTGAGGTGCCTGAGGATGAGGGTTTTGCCTGCCACCAGCTGAGGATTGCAGGGTTTGTACCCGTTTTTTCACAGTTTCTGGTGCAGGGGCTTGGCCAGCTGGGCACATGGAGAGCAGGATTTCAGTGATGCTCTAAGGACTGAGCACTGGCACTCCTGGGGAGTTCCTGGGTCACTGCCTTTGGGATATTTTCTTCTCCCTTGCTGGGGTATTAGGTAGATCATGGAAGCAGAACAGCTGGAAAGAACCAACCTGCAGGTCCTGGGCGAGCAGCAGTGGTGGCTGGGGTGACCTGAAGTCTCTCCTGCTTTCTGTGTGGTGGAGACCCCCCTGTCGGGGCCTGCCTGGGTGCAGAGTGACGCTGGTGGGGGCCCAAATGATCCTCTGGGTGTTGTACCCACTGGAACCAATCCTGCATTGCCTCAAGGGCAGGGGTTGCTTTACTAACCACACTGAGCAAGACTTTGCCAAAGATTGTCCTTCCCCCAGGTACCAGGTTTCTATGAATGGGCTCAGCAGGACGCTGGAGTGCTCAGAAAAAACCTGGCTCTGAACTTGCACAGGAATCTGCCCCGTGATGTGCGAATCTGCTTTTCCTTTTTGTTTTTTCCCCAGCACCATGCTGTGCACAAAACCTCCCGGTGTGCCTCTTGCTGGGGGTTCGCTGAGTACGAGAATCACACAGGCACCTCAAGGGGAGAGCAGGACCCCGGGGAGGTTTTTCCTGTCTGCCTGGGCTGAGCAGCCTCCACGGGAGTGATTGCAGGAATCCCAGCAGTGCTGCACGGTGCCTGTTCCCTCTTATGCAAGCTGCCAGGGCCAGGGAGTGACATAATCCGCAGGAAAGGGAAGGGACTGCTAGCGGCAGCGTCAAAGGGACTCTGTTCCTCCACCTGCTCCTGTTTGCTTTTTTCCCTCCTACATTCAGCCTTTGTTCTGCGTTTGCAATTGAATTTTGCTTTCCATGAGCCGTATGCAAGCCTGGCAGGATCAGTGGCAGCTGCCGAGCCCGTGTGGCCCGTGTCCCTCCCTGCCAGCAGCCCAGCAAAGAGCTCCCACACCTGCACAGCTGGGCCGTGCCGACCTGCCCCTGCACCGCAGCCTCTCACCTGGGCCTGCCCTGCACACCTGAGCAGGGAGGGCTGGGGGCGGCTGCTCTCCTGTTCTGCTCTGGAAGGTGACATCTGGAGCTGTGTCTGTGTCTAGCTGAATTTCCCCGGCTGTGCCAGGGCAGGTGAGGGGAGCTCCGGCGTGTGCCCTCCCAGGCAGAGCTGCTGGGTGGGGTGGGTGCCCTGGTGCGGGGCACTTCTCCACCCGCAGCCTCCCTTTGCCCTCTGGCACCGGAGCCAGGGCGTTTCTGGAGCTGCTCTCTGCAATTTGCGAGTGATTGAATCAGCTCAAAGCGGCTCCCGGGGCTGCGGCTGGGCTTTGGCAGGAGCAGGATCAGACGAGCCTTCTGCTCTGAAGCGTCTGCAGGAGCCTGGGCTGATTTACCCAGACCTGCAGGAAATTGCCACTCTCTGTTCCTGCGAGGGAGAGTGGGCAGCACGTTTGGGAAAAGCTGAAAGGTTCTTTTCAGCATTGCTTGCCTGTGCAGCCTGTCCTGGGCTGGCCTGGGGGGTGGCAGTGCTGCAGAGGGGCAGGCAGGGTCGGGGCACGGGCTGGGAGGGCAGCAGGGATCCCGCCTGCCCGCTGTGGGACTCTGAACCGTTCAGCGGTGTTTATTCACTGCTCACGGGGGCAATTAAAGCCCAGCCCGCTGGCAGTTAGTCTCCTTTCTCTGAGCAGGGCTGTGGGCAGCGTGTGTGCAGGTGCAGCCTGGCAGTTTGCAAACACAGAATTTATTGCAAGAAAGGTGGATGAGAAAATGCTGCACCCTTTTTTGTTTGTTTTTTTTTGCTGACTCTCAGGCTGTGATGTGAGAAGCAGCAGTGCTGAGCAGGGCTAGGCTGAGCCAGGACATAACGAGGTAAAATCAGCTTGCTGAGCACTGCAGCACTGAGGGCCTGGCTGGACCCCCAGTGTGGGGGGACTCTGGAGCCCCCCAGGACTGTGTGCCACGAGTGGGAGCTGCAGCAGTGCCTGTCCTCTGCTGGTGTCCCTGGGATGAGTGATGATGCAGCAGCGAGATCCTGCCTGCCTGGCATCCTGGGATTGGGTGGAGAGCTGCTCAAAGTCAGGGCAAGGTGCTTCACCCAGGCACTCACTGCAGATTTCCAGGTGTGAACTCACAGCAAGGTGCCCTTGCAAAAAACCCACAGGCTTGTTGAGTTTGGGTTTTTTTCAATTTGTGAGCAGCTGGCAAGGGCTCCTGGCCGCTCTGCCGTGCTGGTGTCTGCAGGTGCTCGTGTCCCAGAGCCAGGGCTGGTCCCGGTGGTTGGGGGTGGAGAGGGGGGACAGCAGCCTGTGCCCCCTCCCACTGCGGGCAGGGCTAAACCAGGCAGGGGGAGGAGGGAAAGGGGTGTGGGAGCTGAGTCCCCTCTGAAAACTTGCGGGGCTGGGCACGGAATGTTACACAAACTGGAAAGGAAGCAGCTGGCAAGGTGGTGGCCATCAAGGATAAGGAATGGTGAGTCCAAAAATAGAGGCTGTTAATTTGCAGGAGAGTCGCTGCTGCCCTTGCCGAGAGTGAGGCCCCTGACAGCACAGCTCGCTGCTGCAGGGATGTGCCTGCTCGGGCCGGGTTTGTCTGTGGCATGAGCACAGACACGGAACCTGGGGGGCTCCCGTCTCCCCTGCACGCCTGGCAGAGCTGGGAGCTTTTCACCACGTCAGGAAATGGGCTGGCATCTCCCCTCCCCAGCTGATTTATTGAAACGGCTGGTCTAGAGCCTGCCTGGCAAATAATCAGAGGGACAAAATGAGCAGGTGGGATGCACCAGGGGCTTTCCATGGGGCTCTGGGGCAGCCAGGGTCTGGCTGGGAGCCCGGCCAGGGGCAGGCAGCCTCGGCTCTGTGCTGAGCTGCACTTTCCAGTCAGAATTTCAGCGTGTCTGTGGGGTGCACCGAACACAGGATATCGATGTGAAGGTGCTTCAGGACTGTGCCAGGGATGCTTTGAAGAGAAATAACTCACCTGCCCTTGCTGTGTTGGGAGCTCACCCGTGCCCACACTGCCCCTCAAAATGGGGGGAAATGCCCATTTCCTCCCCTCTGGGAGGAGGCAGGAGCCTGGCAGTGGGATTTGCCTCCCTGAGAGCTGGTGCCAGGAGGGGCTGGCTGATCTCACAGCCCCTGCAGTCAGCCCTGCCATAACCACATTAAGGTATTTCCTTAATTCCATTTACTAAGTATGCAGGATTCTAATTCTCTCTTTTCCTCCTCTCTTAATTTGCCTAACGAGCAAAACAAAGAAATGAAATTAGGAAAGTGATGCCCACGTTTCCTCCTGGACAGGCTGGTGCCCAGCTCTGGGGGATGCTCTGGCCCTTCCTGTGCTGGGGCCTGGCTGTGCCCAGGGGGCACTGGGGGCATTTGGGGGCATTTAGGGGTGGGCAGAGCCCCTGGTACCTGCCAGGTGCCCCTTAGGGAGCGAGCACAGCCCTGGGATTCTTGGTTAGGTCAGTGCTGGAGCTGTGGTGCCAGGGAGAGGCGAGTGTGGGCAGCTGCCCAGTGTCCCCAGTGTCCCCAGTGTCCCCTGTGCCCATCCTCACTGGTCTGAGATGTCCCCAGTGCCCATCCTCGCTGCCCAGGGCTGTCCCCAGTGCCCATCCTCGCTGGTCAGGGATGTCCTCAGTGCCCATCCTCGCTGCCCAGTGTCCCCAGTGCCCATCCTCACTGGCTGGGCTGTCCCCAGTGCCCATCCTCGCTGCCCAGTGTCCCCATTGCCCATCCTCGCTGGTCAGGGCTGTCCCCAGTGCCCATCCTCGCTGCCCAGTGTCCCCAGTGCCCATCCTCGCTGGCCTGGGCTGTCCCCAGTGCCCATCCTCACTGGCCTGGGCTGTCCCCAGTGCCCATCCTCGCTGCCCAGTGTCCCCATTGCCCCCAGTGTCCCCAGTGCCATCCCCGCTGCTCCGGGCATGCCGCCCCTGCTTGCCCCGGGCTTTGCCGGCGCTCTCGCCCCCGGTGCCGGCGGGGCCCGGGTCGCTGAGCCCCGGGGCTGCGCGCACAAAGACATCCCGATCTCCCCGATTCAGGTGGCCCCGGGGGCGGTCGCTGGCGGCCCCGGGCGGATGGAGGGCTGACTCACGGCGTCTGTGCCGGGCTGGCGCGGCAGCCCCGCTCCAGCAGGCGCTGGGACCGGCTTGTTTTGCTCTCCCGGAACTGCAGGAGCAGTTCCAGCAGTTTGGCCCCAGAGAAGCAGCCAGCATGTGACAGAGGAACATGTTGTTAAGTTGGGTGATTTTATAATACTAGAATATGATGCTATGGCAACCCACTACAAATCCCAGATCGAATCAAATTATTTGTGCGCATCCCTGGAACTTTCATCCTTTCCAAGTCGTGTCTGCTTCATGCCTTTGAGGCCACTGAGAGCAATCAGAGCTCAGGGTTCAAAGCAGGGAGAGCAGCGGATGAGTGTTTGCTGCAGATCAGGCTGTGCTTTAGTGTCCTAGAAAGTCAAAGAGCAAACGAGGAGAGTCTGTCAGACAAGGAGAGTGACTCTGCCATCCCCGGCGTTTGTCAGCAGCACAGACTCGGGAGGTTGTGGGGAGCAGAAGGGGAAGGAGCCTGACAAACAGCACGGCTGGGCAGGACAGGAATTCTGCTGTTGCCCCACACTGCCCCGAGTAATTTCTTGCACTGGAAAACTGGCAGATGCCAGGAGTTCAAACGAGGTGCAGCAATGTAAGTTTGACCTGCTCTGATACGAAAAAGAGAGAAAGAAGATTCGTCATCAGCTCCTGGTCTGGGTTCGGGTTTGGACACAGCGCCGTGGGTGTCCCCCGGTGCTCTCCCCTTCTCCTGCGGCTCTCCTGGCTGTGAGAGGATGGTGCTGCTGGGCCCCCTCTGCCTCCCCAGCGTCCCTGCTCCCTCCTTTCTGCCTTCCCACCTCACCCCTGCTGGGGGGGGGCTGCAGGCAGCGCGATTCCCGTGACTGCCACCGGTGTCACCAGCGCCGGGGCTCGGAGGGGAGGGGAGGGCAGCGGTGGGGCTGGTGGCAAGGGCAGAGCTCGGGGTGGTGAGGGCAGGAGCTGGCACAGCTCAGGATGGTGAGGGCAGGTGCTTTGCAGAGCTCAGGGCACCCCTGGCAGGTGTTTGCAGAGCTCAGGATGGTGAGGGCAGGTGCTGGCAGAGCTCAGGACCCCTGGCAGGTGTTTGCAGAGCTCAGGATGGTGAGGGCAGGTGTTGGCACAGCTCGGCACCCCCGGCAGGGGCTGGCACAGCTCGGGATGGTGAGGACAGGTGTTTGCAGAGCTCAGGACCCCCGGCAGGGGCCGGGCGCCCCGCAGAGCCCCGCAGGGAGCGGTGCCGGTGCCGGTGCCGGTGCCGGTGCCGGTGCCGCGCTCGGCGGAGCCACCCCGGGGCGCTGCCATGGGAACCAAACCTCGTTACCCAGAGACAAACAGTTGGACATTTTGGCCCGGTTTCTGCAGGACTAACCTGGCAGGGACGAGAGGAAACGAAATGGAATGTGGGATTTTGTGACTCCGGGAGGAGCAGCTGGCGGCGGCGCTGCGGGGCGCGGCGGGCGGGGAGGGAGCCGTGCGCGGGGAGGGGGCCCCGCTTCTCCAGCGCCCGGGGGGCTTTGGGGGGAGCTGTCTTGACGGCTCCGCGGCACAGGGGCTGATTTCTGCTTTCCTGGGCCCTTGCATCTTCACGGTGGCTCTTGGTACTTCCAAGTCTGGTGCCAGGTGCTGTGTTGGCAAAGGCGCCTCAGCTGGGGTGCTGGGGCGCCCCTGGGTGTCCCTGGGGTGTCCCTGAGTGTCCCTGGGTGTCCCTGGGCGTCCCTGGGTGTCCCTGATCGTCCTTGGGGTGTCCCTGGGTGTCCCTGAGTGTCCCCTGGGGGGCGTCCCTGGGGTGTCCCTGGGTGTTCCTGGGGGTCCCTGTGTGTCCCTGTGTGTCCCTGTGTGTCCCTGGGGGTCCCTGGGGTGTCCTGAGTCCCTGGGTGTCTCTGATCGTCCTTGGGGTGTCCTGAGTGTCCCCTGGGGTGTCCCTGGGTGTCCCTGGGTGTCCCTGATCTCCCTGGGGTGTCCCTGGGGCGTCCCTGGGTGTCCCTGAGTGTCCCTGAGTGTCCCTGGGTGTCCCTGGGTGTCCTTGGGTGTCCCTGGGTGTCCCTGATCGTCCCTGGGGTGTCCCTGGGTGTCCCTGTGTGTCCCTGGGTGTCCCTGAGTGTCCCTGGGTGTCCCTGGGCATCCCTGGGTGTCCCTGATCGTCCCTGGGGTGTCCCTGGGTGTCCCTGGGTGTCCCTGTGTGTCCCTGTATGTCCCTGGGTGTCCCTGGGGGTCCCTGGGTGTCCCTGATCGTCCCTGGGGTGTCCCTGGGTGTCCCTGAGTGTCCCTGGGTGTCCCTGGGTGTCCCTGGGGGCGTCCCTGGGGTGTCCCTGAGGCGTCCCTGGGGTGTCCCTGGGTGTCCCTGTGTGTCCCTGAAGGCGTCCCTGGGTGTCCCTGAGGCGTCCCTGGGGGCGTCCCTGGGGTGTCCCTGAGCGTCCCTGGGTGCCCCTGGGTGTCCCTGGGTGTCCTTGGGGTGCCCCTGGGGTGTCCCTGGGGTGTCCCTGAGCCTCCTGCTGAGCCGCGGCTGGGGATGGGCTGTGGTGGGAGCGCAGCCCCGCTGTCCCCGCTGTCCCCGGGGCTGTCCCCGCTGTCCCCGCTGTCCCCGGGGTTGTCCCCGCTGTCCCTGTCCCTGCTGTCCCTGATGTCCCCCCTGTCCCCGGGGCTGTCCCCGCTGCCCCCGGGGCTGTCCCTACTGCCTCTGCGGGGCTGTCCCCGCTGTCCCCGCTGTCCCGGGGGTTGTCCCGCTGTCCCGCTGTCCCGCTGTCCCTGCTGTCCCGCTGTCCCCGGGGCTGTCCCTGCTGTCCCCTCGCTGTCCCCGCTGTCCCTGCTGTCCCCGCTGTCCCCGGGGCTGTCCCCGCTGTCCCCGCTGTCCCGCTGTCCCGCTGTCCCCGCTGTCCCCGCTGTCCCCGCTGTCCCCGGGGCTGTGCTCCGGCTGCAGCTGCGGCTGTGCCCGCCGGGCGATGATCCCTCAGCCCCGTGCGTGTGCCGTGCGGGGAGCTGAGGCCCGTTCGCCCCCGCAGGAAGCAGGAGCTGCTGGGCAGCGCGGATGCGCCGGTGCCGGCCCCGGAGCGACCCCTGTCCCCGCCGCTCACGGCCCCGCCGACCATGAAGGTGAGCGCGGGCGGGCTGGGGCGGCGGGCTGGCGGGCAGGAGCCAAACCCGCCCAGACCGAGGAAAAGGCCTTCTAAAGAGCGCCCAGCTGCGGGCGCGGAGCTGTGTGAGCTGCGGTTCTGTTTCAGGCTGCCCCAGGGCAGCGGGTGGGGACAGGCCGGTCTGGAGCCGGGAGCAGCCAGCCTGTGTCCCGGGCAGCTGCCCCGCCTGCGCTGGCCGTGCTGCAAACCCGACCTCTGCCCACCACAAACACTAAGGGAAAAACCTCTCTCAGGCTTTTCTTTTCCTTCCATTTTCATTCCTTCATCCCCTCCTCTGTTATTTCCTCTATTTTTTTTGTCTTTTGAGAAATTCAGTCTATCCTAAGAGCTCACTGAAAGTCATCCCCCATACCTTTCCCCTTACCATGACCCCCTTTTTTTTTTTGCCCCAAAATCATGTCTGTCTCTCCTTCAAGCTGGGATGGAGCATGGATGGATGGATGGATGGATGGATGGATGATGGATGGATGATGGATGGATGGATGGATGGATGGATACTGCTTCAGCTTCACCAATGCTGCTGTGATGAGTTGTTCAAGATCCCCGAACAAACCGTGCACAAAGCTCAGCTCTTGTGGGGGTCCAGCAGGGGTGCCGAGCTCCAGCTGGGCTGGGTGCCAGCCCCTGGTGCCACATTGGGGGGCAGGATGGTGCTCGGGCGGGCCCTGTGTCCCTGCTGGGGCCTGGCTGGGACTGGCTTGCCTCGTGTCTGCTTTTATTGGAAAGTAGATTGCCTCCTTTTCTTTTCAGTCGGCAGAATTCTTCGAAATGCTGGAGAAGATGCAGGTGAGCAGCAGTGTGCATGGCAGTGAGGCGGGGTGTTTGCCCCAGCAGAGCCCTGGGGGCTGTCCCGGGGCAGAGCCACCTCCAGCCCCTGGTCCCCACGCAGCAAAAGTCCCTCGTGCTGGTGGACAGACCCCCTGTGTTGGTGAAAGCATTGCCACATTATTGCTGCGTTATTTGATGCATTCCTTCTGTTCCAAACAGGCGCCGAAACTGGAGGAACAGAAGTCTGGAAGCCAGAAACACAAGGTTGGTTGATTTTTGTTTCTGGAGGGGATCTCGTCAAGTGTCCCCCCCATCTCAGAGGTTTAATGTGATGGCCAGAGACGGTCACAGGCAGGGCTGGAAAGGAGCGAGGTGCAGCCTCAGAGCAGGGCACGGCTGGTGGCAGGGGTGGGAGCGGGGTGGGCAGGGCGGGGGTTTAAGGGTGAGCAGGGCCGGGTTTAAGGTGGGCGGGGCCGGGGTTTAAGGGTGAGCAGGGCTGGGTTTAAGGATGGGCAGGGCGGGGTTTAAGGATGGGCAGGGCCGGGTTTAAGGATGGGCAGGGCGGGGTTTGGGATGGGCAGGGCGGGGTTTAAGGATGGGCAGGGCCGGGTTTAAGGATGGGCAGGGCCGGGTTTAAGGGTGGGCAGGGCGGGGGTTTAAGGATGGGCAGGGCCGGGTTTAAGGATGGGCAGGGGCGGGGTTTAAGGATGGGCAGGGGCCGGGTTTAAGGATGAGCAGGGCCGGGTTTAAGGGTGAGCAGGGCCGGGTTTAAGGGTGAGCAGGGCCGGGTTTAAGGATGAGCAGGGCGGGGTTTAAGGGCGAGCAGGGCTGGGGTTTCTTGGTGAGCAGGGCTGGGTTTAAGGATGGGCAGGGCTGGTTTCAGGGACAGCTGCTGGGCAGCAGATGGTCACAGCTCTGTTTTGGTTCCTTTTTCAGGAAGACTACATCCCGTACCCCAGCATCGATGAGGTGGGTGCCCCGAACCCCCGGGGAACGCCTTTCCAAAGCTGCTGGTGGCAGAGGAGCTGCTGGGGGTTCCGTTTCATGCATAGAGCCTGTTCCCCCTCCCCGCCTTTGTGGTTTTGGCTTTTCCTCGGGCGCAGGTGCCCTGCTCTGCGGCAGGGGAGTCAGGAGGGGCCGAGCACGGGGCGGTGAGCTCTGCCCCCCGTGCTGCCCGAGCCCCCTGTCCCCCCAGGTGCTGGAGAAGGGCAGCCCCTACCCGCTGGTCATCCTGCCCCAGTTCGGGGGGTACTGGATAGAGGACCCCGAGAACCTGGGCACGCCCACCTCGTCCGACAGCAGCATCGGCGAGGAGGAGGAGGAGGGTCTGAGCCCCAGCAGCTACGGCTACAGGCTGGAGTGCAAGGGGGAGGCCAGAGCCTACCGCAGGCACTTCCTGGGCAAGGTGGGTCCCGCCGGGCTGGCACACCTGTGGGCACCCTGCAGCCCCCCCTGTGCAGGGCTGGAGGCACTGCTTGCCAGCGTGACACCGGTGGGACACTGCTCTGAGCCTGTCCCTGTGTCCCCAGGCAGGGGTGGAGAGTGGGGGTGCCGGGGGTCCCGCTGGCAGCTCGGTGTCCAGGTTGTGTCCTTGCCATGGGCCAGCGTGGCACCTGTGACACCGGTGGGACACTGCTCTGAGCCTGTCCCTGTGCCCAGCCGGGGTGAAGAGTGGGGGGTGCTGGGGGGTGCGGGGGTGCAGGGGGTGCTGGGGGGTGCGGATGGCAGTTCAGGGTGTCCAGGCTGTGCCCTTGCCATGGGCCAGCGTGGCACCTGTGACACCGGTGGGACACTGCTCTGAGCCTGTCCCTGTGCCCAGCCGGGGTGAAGAGTGGGGGTGCTGGGGGTGCCGGGGGTGCAGGGGGTGCTGGGGGTGCCGGGTGGCAGCTCGGTGTCCAGGCTGTGCCCTTGCCATGGGCCAGCTGCCCCCCAGCTGCTAACGTGCTGTGTTCTATTTTTAGGACCATTTGAATTTCTACTGTACAGGCAGCAGCCTGGGAAACCTGATCCTCTCTGTTAAGTGCGAGGAGACAGATGGCACGGAATATTTGAGGGTTATACTCAGGTATGGGGAGAAGAAGCTTTGTTTGAGAAGATGTTCCCTCTTTGGGAGTCCCTGGGTGTGTTTCTGCTGGCAGGGGCGCAGGGGGCAGCTGGCGTGGGAGGCAGTGGCAGCATCCCTGTGGTTCTGTGCTGGGCACTGCCTGAAGCCTGATAATGAACGAGAGGCTTTGATC
Source organism: Luscinia megarhynchos (assembly GCA_034336665.1). Lineage (NCBI taxonomy): Eukaryota > Metazoa > Chordata > Aves > Passeriformes > Muscicapidae > Luscinia > Luscinia megarhynchos. The sequence continues at coordinate 11,081,554 of CM067581.1, forward strand.
TGCTGCTAAAGCTGCTGGAACTGGATGTAAACAATGTCCTTCCTGCATCTTTTGAATTTGTCTAGCTAGAACTTGTAGCTGTTTACTTCTTGTGTCTTTTCTGATAGGTTAAAGACTCCTTACGTACCTGGTATTTTCTGTGATGGTACTTATCCATCATGATCAAATCATCCCTTGGAGCTAAACAGATTGACCTCTTTAAGGCTGTAGCCCTAATGAAGAAAAACCCCAAACATTTCTTGCTACAGCTCATTTTTGAGTCTCTTCTCTGTACATTCTTAATTAAACCTCTGTGGGTTAATCCTCCCTGGGGTAGCACCAGCCACGTCCCTCCACGAGCTGACAGGACCCAGCATGTCTGAGCCCTTGTGCCATCCCCCCAGGCTGTGAATATCTGAGGAGCTGCAGAGATGAGAAGACAAGTGCAGCCCTTGCTCACTGACCAGGCCCCACAAGCACAGCAGCTTTCCCAGCAGTGGCTGGTGCTGTGCACTCTGACATCTCTGCTGTTTCCTTGCCAGGTCCAAAGTGAAGACATTGCACGAAAGGATTCCCCTGGCAGGACTCAGCAAGCTCCCCAGTATCCCCCAGATTGCAAAGGTGAGCTGGCTGGAGCAGGGGGCAGGGCGTGTGCCAGTGCACAGCAGGCTGTGCTGGGGCAGTGCTGGGATGTGCTGGGGCAGTGCTGGGATGTGCTGGGATGTGCTGGGATGTGCTGAGATGCATTGGCCAGTGCTGGGGCCAGTGCTGGGGCAGTGCTGGGCAGTGCTGGGGCAGTGCTGGGATGTGCTGGGGCAGTGCTGGGGCATGTGCTGGGACAGTGCTGGGCAGTGCTGGGGTAGCACTGGGATGCATTGGGCAGTGTGGGGATGTGTTAGGATGTGTTATTGGGCAGTGTGGGGATGTGCTGGGCAGCACTGGGATGTGCTGGGATGCATTGTTCAGTGCTGGGATGCATTGTTCAGTGCTGGGATGCATTGTTCAGCATTGGGATGTGCTGGGCTGTGTTGGGCAGTTTTGGGCTGTGCTGGGCAGGGTTGGGATGCATTGGGCAGCGCTGGGATGTGTTGGGATGCATTGTTCAGCATTGTTCAGTGCTGGGATGTGCTGGGCAGTGTGGGGATGTGCTGGGCCATGTTGGGCAGCACTGGGATGTGCTGGGATGCATTGTTCAGTGCTGGGATGCATTGTTCAGTGTTGGGCTGTGCTGGGCTGGGCTGGGCAGCACTGGGCTGTGCTGGGCAATGTTGGGATGCATTGGTCAGTGCTGGGCAGCTTTGGGCTGTGCTGGGCAGGGTTGGGATGCATTGGGCAGCACTGGGCTGTGTTGGGCAATGTTGGGATGCACTGGTCAGTGCTGGGCAGCTTTGGGCTGTGCTGGGCAGGGCTGGGGCAGCAGTGCCTGGGCTCTCAGGCCAAGGGGCACGTGGCTGGTGCTGTGTGCTGGCCCTGCTGTTGGTTTCCTGCTGGTCCCAGGCAAGGAGAGGAACGGGCACTCCTTTGACGTGGAGAGACGTGGGGCTGTCTTGCTGCAGCCTCAGGCAGGCCGTGGGGCGCCCAGGGGAGGGTGTGGGGTGGGAGCTGCTGCTCCGGGGGCTGTCTGGCCTCTGTGAGAGGCACTGCTGAGGTGTGGCCCAGGTGTGGCACTGACTGCCTCTCCCCTTGCCCTCAGGCCTTCTGTGACGACGCCTCTGGGCTGAAGTTCAACCCAGTTCTCTACCCCAAGGTGAGGCAACCTGGTTGTGTTGTGCAGAGAGCCACACCCAGGCCACTGCTGAAAACCTTTTAGCCTAATTATGTCTGAATTTGGCTTCTCTCCCCCTTCCCTGCCCTGGTGCTGCCCAGCTGCTGTCACACCCTGCTGCACTCTGGGCTCTCCTCACCCCTCACATCCCACTTTGAACCAGGTGAAGCAAGTGGCATTTTGCTTTCCTGCAGGCATCCCAGATGATAGTGTCCTATGACGAGCACGAGGTCAACAACACGTTCAAGTTTGGGGTGATCTATCAGAAGTTCAGGCAGGTGAGCTGGCCCCAGGTCCTGTCAGACCCAGCTCTGGGTTCATTCTGCCACGTGCAGCCCCTGTGCCACTGGCTGTCCTTTCCCCACTCATTGAAAAATGACAGGGCAGGAAAGTCTGGCTGTGGGGAGCAGCCCAAGCTGCTGTGGGGAAAAGTGGATGTGAAGGGGATTCCAGCAGGCGTGGTGCTTTAATCAGACAGAGGTTTAGACAGCCCTGTCTGTCTGCAGGGACTGTGATTGCTGAACACTCTGCATTAGACAGCTCTGGGTGGGGAGTGCAGGGCTCACTCAGAACTCACTGAGAGTAATCCAGCAGGCACTAATTACCCTGCACACTGCATTTTGGGATGGATGGGGTGACTCATGCAGGACCGTAATTGGGCTCTCATTGTTCTGAAACACAGCAAGTGGGAGATGCTGAGGGATTTCCCGGCACAGGGTTCACTTCTGGTTTGGTGTTCCCCAGGTGTTATCCTGAGCTCCTTGGGGAGAGGCTCTCAGCTTTACCTGGGCACTGAGCAGCCAGGATGGGGCTGGGGCAGAGCTGGGGGCAGCCCGTGCAGCATGGGGCAGGGGCAGGAACCTGGGGCTGTCAGCAGGGGCTCCCCGTTTTTGTAGACACAGGAGGAGGAGCTGTTTGGCAATAATGAAGAGAGCACTGCCTTCAAGGACTTCCTCAGCTTCCTGGGAGACACCATAACTCTGCAGGACTTCAAAGGGTAAGTTAGATAAAGGGCTGATTTTACGGAGACATTAGCAAGAGACCATGTCCTGTGTAAAAATATCTTTGTGTGAGAACAGAAGTGATCTCGCTTCTGAGCGGGATGTGCGGAGCAGGAGCAAATATAGCTTTGGCTTGTGTTTCAGAGCTGGGGGAGTTAAAAAAAAATTGGGCTGCCAAGAGAGACAAACTTCTTTTCCTGCAGCTTTGAGGTTGTGGTAAAGTCTGGCTGTGTTCAGGCACGGGTGGAAGGCAGTCTGTGGGGACGGGCTGTGCCCGGGGTCGCCTCTGGGCAGTCCCTGCAGAGACCCCAGGGCTGGGGAGGGCTGGGGGGGCACGGCTGGTGCCCCTGGCTGTGCCCAGCCCTGCTCTCTGGGCAGCCCTGCTGTGTGCCCATCCCCGGCTCTGTGTGTGTGCCCGTCCCCGGCTCTGTGTGTGTGTGCCCATCCCCTGGCTCTGTGTATGTGCCCATCCCCGGCTCTCTGTGCCCATCCCCTGGCTCTGTATGTCCATCCCCTGGCTCTGTATGTCCATCCCTGGCTCTCTGTATGTCCATCCCTGGCTCTGTATGTCCATCCCTGTCTCTGTATGTCCATCCCTGGCTCTGTATGTCCATCCCTGCTCTCTCTGCCCAGCCCCACTCTGTGCCCAGCCCCACTCTGTGCCCGTCCCTGGCTCTGTGTGTGTGCCCATCCCTGGCTCTCTGTGCCCATCCCTGCTCTCTCCCAGCCCCACTCTCTGCCCAGCCCCACCTCAGCCGTTCCAGGCGGCGCTGCTGCCGCAGCCCGTGGCTCACGGTTTGCGCTGTGCCATTGCTGCCGCAGCCCGTGGCTCACGGTTTGCCCTGTGCCATTGCTGCCGCAGCCCGTGGCTCACGGTCTGTGCTGTGCCATTGCTGCCGCAGCCCGTGGCTCACGGTCTGTGCTGTGCCATTGCTGCCGCAGCCCGTGGCTCACGGTTTGCGCTGTGCCATTGCTGCCGCAGCCCGTGGCTCACGGTCTGTGCTGTGCCATTGCTGCCGCAGCCCGTGGCTCACGGTCTGCGCTGTGCCATTGCTGCCGCAGCCCGTGGCTCACGGTCTGTGCTGTGCCATTGCTGCCGCAGCCCGTGGCTCACAGTTTGCCCTGTGCCATTGCTGCCGCAGCCCGTGGCTCACGGTCTGTGCTGTGCCATTGCTGCCGCAGCCCGTGGCTCACGGTCTGTGCTGTGCCATTGCTGCCGCAGCCCGTGGCTCCGCGGTCTGTGCTGTGCCATTGCTGCGCAGCCCGTGGCTCCGCGGTTTGCCCTGTGCCATTGCTGCCGCGGCCCGTGGCTCCGCGGTTTGCCCTGTGCCATTGCTGCGCAGCCCGTGGCTCCGCGGTTTGCCCTGTGCCATTGCTGCGCAGCCCGTGGCTCCGCGGTCTGCGCTGTGCCATTGCTGCCGCAGCCCGTGGCTCCACGGTTTGCCCTGTGCCATTGCTGCGCAGCCCGTGGCTCCACGGTTTGCGCTGTGCCATTGCTGCCGCAGCCCGTGGCTCACGGTTTGCGCTGTGCCATTGCTGCCGCAGCCCGTGGCTCACGGTTTGCCCTGTGCCATTGCTGCCGCAGCCCGTGGCTCACGGTTTGCCCTGTGCCATTGCTGCCGCAGCCCGTGGCTCACGGTTTGCCCTGTGCCATTGCTGCTGCCCCTGCAGAAGGCTGGCAGGGCTGTGCCCAGCCTGCCCTGGCGCTCTGTGCCGCTCCCGGCTCACCCCACTGGTCTCTCCCTGGCCCGGCAGGTTTCGGGGGGGCCTGGACGTCAGCCACGGGCAGACGGGGGCCGAGTCGGTGTACACGGTGTTCAGGGACAGGGAGATCATGTTCCACGTCTCCACAAAGCTGCCCTTCACCGAGGGGGACGCGCAGCAGGTGAGGGGCCTGCGCGGGCGCGGGGGTGCCCCGGCCGCGTGGCTGCCCTGACCCGGCTCTGCCTTTGGCCCCAGCTCCAGAGGAAGAGGCACATTGGCAACGACATCGTGGCGATCATCTTCCAGGAGGAGAACACGCCCTTCGTGCCAGACATGATTGCCTCCAACTTCCTGCACGCCTACGTGGTGGTGCAGGCCGAGAGGCCCGAGGGGGACGCGGCCTACAGGGTGAGCGGGCAGCAGAGGGACAGCGGGGCTGGGGGCTGAGGGGAAACCTGCCCTGAGGGGTGTGAGGCCCTGGCACAGCTTGGGCTGTGCTCGGGGGTGCAGGCAGTGTCAGTCCTGCGGGGGGCTGGTGCCTGTGTGCTGAGCACACACACCTGCACCGTGTGAGCACTGTCACATCCTTTGTGGGGCCTGCACACAGGTGTGTGTGTGCCCTGCCACATAATGTGTGTGTACAGTGCATTAAATGCACGTTTGTAGGGAACCTGCACACAGGTGTGTGTGTGCCCTGCCACATAATGTGTGTGTACAGTGCATTAAATGCACGTTTGTAGAACCTGCACACAGGTGTGTGTGTGCCCTGTCACATAATGTGTGTGTACAGTGCATTAAATGCACGTTTGTGGAACCTGCACACAGGTGTGTGTGTGGCCCTGCCACATAATGTGTGTGTACAGTGCATTAAATGCATGTTTGTAGACCCTGCACACAGGTGTGTGTGTGGGCTCTGTGATATCCTGTGTGTGTACAGCAGTGCATTAAATCAATGTTTGTAGAACCTGCACCCAGGTGTGTGTGTGTGCCCTGTCACATCCTTTGTGGAATCTGCACACAGGTGTGTGTGTGCCCTGTAACACCCTGTGTGTGTACAGCAGTGCATTAAATGCACGTTTGTAGAACCTGCACACAGGTGTGCTGTGTGGGCACTGTGACATTCTTTCTAGAACCTGCACACAGAGTGTGTGTGTGTGGGCACTGTCACACACTGTGTGTATACATTAAATCAATGTTTGTAGAACCTGCACACAGGTGTGTGTGCCCTGTCACATCCTTTGCAGAACCTGCACACAGGTGTGTGTGCCCTGTCACACCCTGTCTGTGCACAGCAGTGCATTAAATCAATGTTTGTGGAACCTGCACACAGGTGTGTGTGTGCCCTGTCACACCCTGTCTGTGCACAGTGCATTAGGTGCATGTTTGCAGGACAGTTGGTGCTCCCCAGGGCCTGAGCGTGCCCCGGAGCAGTCTGACACGTCCCCCGGGGCGGGTGGCCCGAGCCCTGCTGTCCCGTGCTCCTGACAAGTGTCTCTGCCCTCCCCAGGTGTCAGTCACAGCCAGGGAGGACGTGCCCTCCTTTGGGCCACCCCTGCCCAGCCCACCCGTGTTCCAGAAGGTAGGAGCTGGGGGAAAGCTTGTTCCAAAAAAAAGTAGATGTGCGTGTCCGAGATGTTTCCATGGCTTGGGGAAAACAGGACTTCTGGAAGTGACCTGCTTTAGTTTTGGCATTGCTTGAGCCGGGCAGGACGCTGCTCTGGGCTGGGACCCCGTGCTGGTGCAGGGAGCACCTCAAAGCCATCTGGGGCTCTCCCTGGGTGCTCCCAGGCCTGGGGGCTGCTGGGTGCTGTGAGCTGGGTTTGGGGCTGGCACAGAGGGGCAGAGGCGGGGTGGTGAGTGCTGTCCCTGCAGAGCCCCGAGTTCCGGGAGTTCCTGCTGACCAAGCTCATCAACGCCGAGAACGCCTGCTGCAAGTCGGACAAGTTTGCCAAGCTGGAGGTAACCCTGCCCCGTGTCCCTGCAGGGCAGGGCTGGGCAGCTCCCAGTCCTCCCAGAGCCACCTCTCCCCGTTGGGCTGGGTCACTGCTGGCGGGGACGGGGGCATGGGTGACATGGGCAGGGTGACCATGGGCAGGGGGACATGGGGGGGGCACGGTGACCATGGGCAGGGCAGGGTGACCATGGGCAGGGCATGGGGACCGTGGGGGGACCATGGTGACCATGGGCAGGGCAGGGTGACCATGGGGAGGGCAGGGTGACCGTGGGCAGGGCACTGCCCTGCAGGAGGGCACGGTGGCCGTGGGCAGGGCAGGGTGACCGTGGGGGGAGCACAGTGACCGTGGGCAGGGCACTGCCCTGCAGGAGGGCACGGTGGCCGTGGGCAGGGCACGGTGGCCGTGGGCAGGGCACGGTGGCCGTGGGCAGGGCACTGCCCTGCAGGAGGGCACGGTGGCCGTGGGCAGGGCACGGTGGCCGTGGGCAGGGCACAGTGGCCGTGGGCAGGGCGCTGCCCTGTCCATCAGGAGTGTGCCAGGGTCGCTGCTGCTCCTGGGCCTGGCTCAGCCCTGCGGTGCCCGGCAGGACCGGACCCGGGCTGCCCTGCTGGACAACCTGCACGACGAGCTGCACGGGCACACGCAGGCCATGCTGGGGCTGGGCCCCGAGGAGGACAGGCTGGAGAACGGGGGGCACGGCGGCTTCCTGGAGTCCTTCAAGGTACAGCCTGCCCTGCCAGCAGAGCCAAAAGGCCCCTGGGGCTGGCAGCGACCAGAGGTGTCCCCAGGGCAGGGGCAGCAGGAGGTGGGGGCTGCTGCCAGCGCTGCCTGCTCAGCCTGCCAGCTGCCCCAGTGTCCCCGTGGGGACAAGCAGGAGCTGGCACGGGCACTCTGAGCACCCCTCCTCCAGTGCTGCAGCGTTTCTTGTTCCCCAGAGGGGTCCCAGTCCCGGCGCTGCTGTGGCAGGGCCTGTCCTGCTCCCGTTCTGGCTGCCCCTGCTGGCATCAGGAGGTGCCCCTGGCAGGGCTGTGGGTGTGATGCCCTCTGTCCCTGTGCCACAGAGAGCCATCCGTGTGCGCAGCCACTCGATGGAGACCATGGTGGGCAGCCAGAGGCGGCACCACGGCGGCATCCCGGGCAGCCTGAGCGGGGGCATCGCGCACGGCGGCGAGCTCAGCAAGGGCACCTTCTCGGTGAGCCTGTCCCTCTGTCCTTCTGTCCTTCTGTCCCTCTGTCCCTGTATCCTCCTGTCCTCCTGTTCCTCTGTCCCTGTGTCCTTCTGTCCCTCTGAGCGGGGGCATCGCGCACGGCGGCGAGCTCAGCAAGGGCACCTTCTCGGTGAGCCTGTCCCTCTGTCCCTCTGTCACTGTGTCCCTCTGTCGCTGTGTCCTCCTGTCCTCCTGTACTTGTGTCCCTCTGTCCCTGTGTGCCTGTGTCCATGTGTCCCTGTGTCCCTCTGTCTATCCCGGGCAGCCTGAGCGGGGGCATCGCGCACGGCGGCGAGCTCAGCAAGGGCACCTTCTCGGTGAGCCTGTCCCTGTGTCCTTCTGTCCTCCTGTCCCTGTGTCCTCCTGTCTCTGTGTCCCTCTGTCCCTGTATGCCTGTGTCCTTGTGTCCTTGTGTCCCTGTGTCCCTGTGCCCTTCCCGGGCAGCCTGAGCGGGGGCATCGCGCACGGCGGCGAGCTCAGCAAGGGCACCTTCTCGGTGAGCCTGTCCCTCTGTCCCTTGTCCCTCGTCCCTCAGTCCCTCTGTCCCTTGCCCTTGTCCCTGCCTCTCCCCACCCCTCACAGCCCGCAGGTCACTGCTGCTGCAGCCTGGCTGTCACCTGCAGGGGCAGCAGGGGTAAGGCTGAGGGGGAAATTGAGCAGGCTGTGGGTTTGGATGCCTTGTTCAAGCTGGGCTCGTTTTGTGTGAGAACTGGATAAAATCCTCCTGGGGTTTTGGTCCCAAGGTAGAGGAGGGGGAAGGTGAACTCTGGCATTCTGTGGGTTGGGATGTGCAGGCACACAGCCCCTTGCAGGTGTTGGGGCTCTGAGCTCTCTGACCAGGCTGCTCTCTGCTCCAGCCCCCTGTCCCCGCAGCTGCTGCCAAGAGCCAGTCCAGGAGCCCCATCAAGCGCCGCTCAGGGCTGTTCCCCCGGCTGCACACGGCCTCGGAGAGCCAGGCCGAGGGCAGGACGAGGTGGTGAGTGTGTGCTGGGGCTGGAGCTCCTGCAGAAACCTCACAGCTCGTATTTTATTGCTGGTGCAATCTGACCGTCCCTTTTCAGCCTCTGGTATAACTCGTGCAACCTCTCCCTTTGTGCCCCCAGTGACAGCGTCTCTGGAGCCCAGAAGACACCAGATTTAGGACATTCCTCCCAAGAGATGAAATCTGAAACCTCATCCAACCCCAGCTCCCCTGAAATATGCCCCAACAAAGACAGGTGAGCCAGGAGGAGCCCACCCTCCTCCCACCACAGCTCAGCAGACATCAAGGAACTTGCCAAAGAAAACCCTGTCTAAACTTGACTGTAAATAAGTTTGATATCAAGGGAGAAAAGATTCTGGTGAGCACAGCTCCTTTTTGGTCTTTCCAAAGAAGTGCAAAAAAAAAAAAAAAAAAACAAAAAACAATTTGCCCTGCCCAGATTCCCAGGGCACAGAAGGCTGTGCCTGTCCCTGTCCCTGTGGGTGTCAGGAGGCTGTGTGGCTGTCACCCCAAGGGCTGTTCCCGTGTGACTGTCACCCCAAGGGCTGTTCCTGTGTGGCTGTCACAGGCTGTCCCTGTGGGTGTCGCAGGCTGTTCCCGCGGGTGTCAGGAGGGTCAGTCCCTGTCCCTGTCAGTCCCGGGGACCCCGCCCCGGTGACACCCCCCGCCCTTCCTTCCGCCGCCTCTCCCCAGGCCGTTTCTCAAGCTGAGAGAGAACGGGCGCTCGAACATCTCCCGTTCCTCCTCCAGCACCAGCAGCTTCAGCAGCACGGCGGGGGAGGGCGAGACCCTGGAGGAGTGCGACAGCGTGGTGGGTGCCAGCCCCCGGGTCCCTCCCTGCTGCCCCCAGACCCCTGCAGTGCCTGCCAGCCCCCGGGGTCCCGCTGCCCCCAGACCCCGCAGTGCCTGCCAGCCCCCGGGTCCCTCCCTGCTGCCCCCAGACCCTGCAGTGCCTGCCAGCCCCCGGGTCCCTCCCTGCTGCCCCCAGACCCCGCAGTGCCTGCCAGCCCCCGGGTCCCTCCCTGCTGCCCCCAGACCCTGCAGTGCCTGCCAGCCCCCCGGGTCCCTCCCTGCTGCCCCCAGACCCCTGCAGTGCCTGCCAGCCCCCGGGTCCCTCCCTGCTGCCCCCAGACCCCTGGCTTTGCAGACCCCCGGGTCCCTGCTGCCCCCAGACCCCTGGCTCTGCAGCCCCCGGGGCTCTCCCTGCTGCCGTGAGGGGCCTCACCCCGCTCTGGTGTGGGAGGAGGGTGGGGGTCCCGGTGGGACACTGGGGTGCAGCGGCTGCCTCATCCCTGGAGGTGTCCAGGGCCAGGGTGGACAGAGCTGGGAGCAGCCGGTGGAAGCTGTCACTGCCGTGGCAGCGACTGGATGGTCTTTAAATCCCTTCCCCAGCAAGAGCCCAAAGCATCCTGTGACTGGCACCCCAGGGATGCCCGGGCGCTGCTCGGTGGGCTGCAGGGGCGGGGCAGGGCTGGCGGCAGGAGAAGCTGTGCTGACTCTGTGTGTGTGGCAGGGGAGCCAGCCCTCCACGGCGTCACCCTTCCGGCAGGACGTGTTCGTGTACAGCGACAGCCCCGGCGGGGCGGCGGCCACGCCCGTCATCATGAGCAGGAGCCCCACAGGTGGGACAGGGCAGTGCCCGGCAGCCCCGAGCCCCTAGCGGGGCTGGGCTGGGCTGGGATGGGATGGGGGCTGGGATGGGGCTGTGGCTCTGGGATGGGGCTGGGATGGGGCTGTGGCTCGGGGATGGGGCTGGGATGGGGCTGGGCTGGGGCTGTGGCTCTGGGATGGGGCTGTGGCTGTGGGATGGGGCTGTGGCTCTGGGATGGGGCTGTGGCTCTGGGATGGGGCTGGGATGGGGCTGGGATGGGGCTGTGGCTCTGGGATGGGGCTGGGATGGGGCTGTGGCTCTGGGATGGGGCTGTGGCTCGGGGATGGGGCTGGGATGGGGCTGTGGCTCTGGGATGGGGCTGTGGCTGTGGGATGGGGCTGTGGCTCTGGGCTGGGGCTGTGGCTCGGGGATGGGGGCTGGGATGGGGCTGGGCTGGGGCTGTGGCTCTGGGATGGGGGCTGGGATGGGGGCTGTGGCTCTGGGATGGGGCTGTGGCTCTGGGATGGGGGCTGTGGCTCTGGGATGGGGCTGGGATGGGGGCTGGGATGGGGCTGTGGCTCTGGGATGGGGGCTGTGGCTCTGGGATGGGGGCTGGGATGGGGCTGTGGCTCTGGGATGGGGGCTGTGGCTCTGGGATGGGGGCTGGGATGGGGGCTGTGGCTCTGGGATGGGGGCTGTGGCTGTGGGATGGGGCTGTGGCTCTGGGATGGGGCTGGGATGGGGCTGTGGCTCTGGGATGGGGCTGTGGCTCTGGGATGGGGGCTGGGATGGGGGCTGGGATGGGGGCTGTGGCTCGGGGATGGGGCTGGGATGGGGCTGTGGCTCTGGGATGGGGCTGTGGCTCTGGGATGGGGCTGGGATGGGGCTGGGATGGGGGCTGTGGCTGTGGGCTGTGGCTCTGGGATGGGGCTGTGGCTCTGGGCTGTGACTCTGGGCTGGGGCTGTGGCTCTGGGGCTGTGGCTCTGGGATGGGGCTGTGGCTCTGGGCTGGGGCTGTGCTCACCTGGCTGCCCCATCCTGGCAGGGCATTCTGGACACACAGCCCCTGAGCTGTGGTTCTGTGCTTGCCTGGGGAATTTGTTTCCTCTCACGGAGTGCAGAGTGGCTCCTGCTGTGGCTTTGTCCCCTCTGTCCCCCCTGACAGGCGTGTGCAGTAGTCCTGGAAACTCTTGTCTGCATGGTCTGAGCCATGGCTCACAATTATTTAACCAGCAGCAGCTCCCTGGTGCTGGCTCCCCGGCTGTGCTGCCCAGCAGCTCCAGCTGCACCACGGCAGTGGCTGATCTCCACTCTGGGCTGCAGCTCAGGGCAGCAGCAGCTCTGTGCTGCCCGTGTGGGCTGGCAGTGCAGTGACAGGGGCCGTGGTCACCCATCCCCAGGGTCTGATTCCTCCAGCACAGGGAGCCACTGGAACAGCCAGGAGGCACAAACAGCCCTGAAACTCGGAGTATTGCAGGCAAAATGGGGCCAGGGAGTGCAGGCACCCACAGCTCCTCCTCCTTATTCAATTAATGATTTTCTGAGCCCTTAAACCAGCCCCTTTTAATGCCTGAAGTGTTTATTTTGTATTTTTCCTGCCAAGAGCATGAAAATCCACCCGTACATTATATGGATCAGTCATTCCTTGTGGCCTTTTCAGAGGCATTTCCAGGAGAAGTGAGATGTAATTTAGCCCCAATTTGTAGCATGGCAAACCCTTAACGTGCAGCTTTTGCCAAACTCTCAGAGCACTGACAGCCACTGAAGGGCCTGGCTGGGCAGTGCAGCCAGCCAGTGTTCCTGCTCACACTTTATTTTGGTTCTTTCTCTGTGCTCTCCCTCCAGCAGATGTAAAGAACAGGAACTCTCCCAAGGTCCAACCTCAGGTTTCGCTTTGACAAGCTCAGCCACGGCAGCTCCAGCGTGGTGGGTGCCAGCTTCTGCTGGGGGGCTGTGATTTGTGGGTTTGTGTCCCCCTGTGCTGATCTGGGGGTGCTGTGCACTCGTGTCCCTGCCCAGCTCAGGTCTGGGGTGCTGTGAATTTGTGAATTTGTGTCCCTGCCCAGCTCAGGTTTGGAGTGCTGTGAATTTGTGAATTTGTGTCCCTGCCCAGCTCAGGTCTGGGGGTGCTGTGAATTTGTGAATTTGTGTCCCTGCCCAGCTCAGGGCTATGGGTGCTGTGAATTTGTGAGTTTGTGTCCCTGCCCAGCTCAGGTCTGGGGGTGCTCTGGGGAGGAAGGAGGAGGGTTTTGTGATTTCTTTGTTTGCAAGCCCGTGTTCTGTTCTTTCCCAGAGCCACTAGCAGGAGGAAGTCCCGAGCTTGCAGGTGAGTGTTGCTCTGCTCTGTTTGCTGCAGAAAGGCTCTTTGGGGGCTGGCTGTGCCCAGCCATCCACAGCTGCTCACACTCTTGTTATTTATTTGATTTATTGCTTGTGGGGTCCTTGCTGTCCCCTGCAGCACCCTAAGTGCTGCTGTGGGTGGGTGAGGGAGGGGCAGGGCTGGTGGCAGCTCTGCCCCAGCAGTTCCTGTCTGCAGCTCCCAGCTCAGGCACCCCAGCCCTGCAGCTGCATTTTTCCCAGTTCTCTGCCAGGCACTGGTGCCCATCTGCACAAGGGCTGCTGCTCTGGGGTGGGAGGGCAGTGCAGGCCCTCACCCATTCCAGGAACCCAAGGGCAAAGGGAAGTTTCACGAGATGGATTTCATGGGCAGAGGTACAGGGAGCTCAGTGGGATTTACCTGCTTCTGTTCCATGAAATTCAGGTGTCATTAGGACCTGAAATGACAGAAATGTACATTTCTGATAGCCTGGGTCCCAAAAGCTGGGATTCCCACCCACCACTGAGTTTCCTTCTGCACAGCCTGGCAGGGATGGGTGGCCTTGGGGGAATCACTGCTGTGGCTTGAGCTCCCTCCCTGGGACAGGAGCTTCCCCCAGGGCTGGGACTGTTCTTGTTCCTCACTCCTGACCCTTTCACCCTTTCCTTCTTTGCACAGAACGTTCCAGCAAAGGGAAGAGCCCAGCAGAGCAGAGCTCCCAGCTGCTGCAGCCCCTCCTCGCTGGAGCCCCTGCCCAGCCCTCTGCAGCAGGGGCTGTGCCTCTGCCTGTGCTGCTCCTGCCCAGGTGTGCCTGCCCAGGCGTGCCTGCCCAGGCGTGCTGCAGCCCTGGGCACCTCCCTGCCCTGCCCCAAAGGAGCAGAGGGGCAGCAGGAGAGACCCCTGCACAGCCGCGGTCCCTCGTGCTCTCTGTGCAGTTACCAGCGGGTTGGTTTGTTTTTGGAGGGTGGGGCTCAGGCCAAAGGCAGTGTCAGTGGCTCTGGGGCAGCTTGCAGTTGTTTGCTGTTCTCTTCTCCGGGACAATGGGGCAAAACCCCCTGGGGAGTGCTGGGCTGCTCTCCCTGCAGTGGGCTCTGCAGGATCCCCCAAACCTGGGGCTCTGCAGCCCCTCCTCCAGCCCTGCTCAGCCCCCTGCACAGGAGGCAGGGGTGGGGCTGGGGGCTGCAGCCAGCCTGTCCCTCCCGGCAGGTTCCTGCTCTGCTCTGTGCCCTGCCTGGCTCTGAGCAGTGCTGTGTCACTCCCTGAGCTCCAGGAGCAGGGGGCATTGCCCTGCTGGGCTCTGCTTGCCTCTGGCCTGGGTCACCAGGTGAGCAAATGCACAAAGCTCCAGAGGTCTGTGAGGCTGCTCCAGCCCCTGCAGAGTCTGTCCTGCTGCTTTGGAGCTCTTGTTATCCTGAAAGCATCAGACATTCTGCAAGGCGACTTTCCCAGGAAATACCTCTCTCAACACGCCAAGAAATCCTTTTGCTCCTTTGTGGAACTCCACCTGGAGTTTCCTGAGGCCTGTCCATGGATTTCACATTGCTCAGATTTCTCTCACCCATTTTCTGGGAGATGATGCTGCAGACATATTCCCCCCATCCCCACAGCCTGGGACCTCTGGAGACCCCCACAAAATCAGGTTCTCAGTCTCAAATGCACACAGTTCTTTATTTCTGCTGAAAACAGGACTCTGAGTGCCAAAGCCCCTTTCCCCAGCGGTGCTCCAGGGGCACAGAGCAGCTGGATGGTGCCCCTGGAGCAGCTGCCGTGGCTGTGGCTGCTCCTGCTGCCCCCCAGGGGCTGGTGGGGTCCAGCCATGCCCCTCCCTGCTCCCTGTGCTCCCCCCTGGCCAGGGCAGAGCTGCAGCAGCTGCTCACAGCCTCCCAGTGCTCACAGCAGTGCTCTGCTGGCACCAGTGCCCGTGGGGAGGCTGAGCTGTGGGAGGGGAGCCAGGTGAGAGAATAACAGGTGTGAAAAGGCAAGGAGCAGTTGGAGAGGGCCCTGAGTGCTGTGCAGGGCAGGAAAGGGCAGGAACTCCCGTGGGGAGTGGGATGTGCCTCCTGCTCCAGCCTGGAGCGTCCAGGAGTCCGAGCTGGAGCTCCCTGGGAGGGGCAGCAGGCAGGGTGGAAGAGGAGGAGCAGAATGAGAGTGCCCAGCTGGGCTGTGGTGTCAGGGTCACACACTCTGCTGTTCCCCAGCTGAGCTGTGACTGTCCCAGGTCACACACTCTGCTGTTCCCCAGCTGGGCTGTGACTGTCCCAGGGTCACACACTCTGCTGTTCCCCCAGCTGAGCTGTGACTGTCCCAGGGTCACACACTCTGCTGTTCCCCCAGCTGGGCTGTGGTGTCAGGGTCACACACTCTGCTGTTCCCCCAGCTGAGCTGTGACTGTCCCAGGTCACACACTCTGCTGTTCCCCCAGCTGAGCTGTGGTGTCAGGGTCACACACTCTGCTGTTCCCCCAGCTGAGCTGTGGTGTCGGGGTCACACACTCTGCTGTTCCCCCAGCTGAGCTGTGACTGTCCCAGGGTCACACACTCTGCTGTTCCCCAGCTGAGCTGTGACTGTCCCAGGGTCACACACTCTGCTGTTCCCCCAGCTGGGCTGTGGTGTCAGGGTCACACACTCTGCTGTTCCCCAGCTGAGCTGTGACTGTCCCAGGTCACACACTCTGCTGTTCCCCCAGCTGAGCTGTGGTGTCAGGGTCACACACTCTGCTGTTCCCCAGCTGGGCTGTGACTGTCCCAGGTCACACACTCTGCTGTTCCCCCAGCTGGGCTGTGACTGTCCCAGGTCACACACTCTGCTGCTCACCCAGCTGAGCTGTGACTGTCCCAGGTCACACACTCTGCTGTTCCCCCAGCTGAGCTGTGACTGTCCCAGGTCACACACTCTGCTGTTCCCCAGCTGGGCTGTGGTGTCAGGGTCACACACTCTGCTGTTCCCCCAGCTGAGCTGTGGTGTCAGGGTCACACACTCTGCTGTTCCCCAGCTGGGCTGTGACTGTCCCAGGTCACACACTCTGCTGTTCCCCAGCTGGGCTGTGGTGTCAGGGTCACACACTCTGCTGTTCCCCCAGCTGAGCTGTGACTGTCCCAGGGTCACACACTCTGCTGTTCCCCCAGCTGAGCTGTGGGTATCCCGGGGTCACACACTCTGCTGCTCTGCTCTCCCTGATGATGCTCCAGCAGCACTTTCCAGCCCAGCCCCAGCTCTCCTGGGAGCTCTGCTCTGCTTTCCTGGGGCTGCACAGGGGGCACTGCCTGTGCCAAGGTTTGCTCCAGGGTTTGCTCTGGGTTTGCTTTTCCCCTGCAGTCACTTGGCTCTGTGTTCTGTCGTTCTGTGGGTGCTGATCTCCGTGAGATCTTTCAGCAGAAGGTGCAGTGGCCACTCTCAGCTGCTTTGCCATCTGGGGTCGTTTTGTTGCTGCTTTTCTCACTTGGAACCGTGGCTTTCCTTTTGTCCTAGATTGGCTTGGGAATTATTCCAAGGGACGGGCAGGCAGAGGGGTGTGGAGCCTCAGGGAGGGCTCAGTGCTCTGGGTTTGTGTCCCTGTGCTGGATCCGGGTTTGTGGCTGCTGTGGGACAAAGCCCAGCCCTGGGGCACTGCTGGGGCTGGGAAGGCTTGTGCTGCCTCCCGGGGACTCCTGCACTCCCAGCGGAGGGTGAAGCTGCTCCTGTAGATATTGTGCAAAATGTTTTGTGCTTAAAAGTGACTCTTACACATCTATACATATATAAAAGGGATACATATATATATATGTATTTTATATATATATATATGTATAAAATATGTATATCTATATATATGAAGGAAAGGATCCTTAACTGACACTAGAATTTCTGGGCAGCGACTCGCTGTGCCCTGCTCAGCAGTGGCGCTGCACAGGGAGCAGGGGGGGCTCGGGACGCCTTCGGGGGTGCTGGGGCTGCCCCGTTCCCTCCTGCCGGCTCTGCTCCGGGCTCGGGGCAGCTGCACATCTGGCACCGCTGGCTGCGAGCGCTGTGCAGAGCGGGCTGGGGCCCCTCCCTCCCCAGGACCCCCTCCCCGGGACCCCTCAGCATCCCCCCCCTCAGCATCCCCCCTCAGCATCCCCCCCTCCCTCCCCGGGACCCCTCAGCATCCCCCCCTCCCCGGGCTGCTCTCGCCCGGCTCGCACCGCCTCCTCTCGCCGCCCCGCAGCCGAAGCACGGCCCGCAGGTTTTTTGGGAGGGCAGCAGCCGATCCCGAGCACAACCTCGGTTTCTGTGCGGAGCTCCGAGGGGCCGGGAGCTGTTTGTGCCCGGGGCTGTGCTGGGGTGTCGGGTGCTCCCCAAAAGGTGCCCCCAAAGCGGGGCAGAGCGCGGCTGCTCGGCGCTGCCAGCTGTGCCCAGATGTGCTCTGTGCTCCAGCTGTGCCCCAGCTGTGCCCCAGCCGCACACCCGCCCCAGCAGCTCCCGTCCTCTCCCAGCCCCGCCCGTGTCCTGCCGAGGGAAATCCCGGATTTGTATCAATGTGAAGAGAGTTTATAGAGCGAAAACCTGGAAGGAACGTACCTGACAAAGTTTATTTTTGACGTAGAGAGGCAGTGCTTTGTAGTTTCTGGTGACCT
This sequence comes from Luscinia megarhynchos, assembly GCA_034336665.1. Taxonomy (NCBI): domain Eukaryota; kingdom Metazoa; phylum Chordata; class Aves; order Passeriformes; family Muscicapidae; genus Luscinia; species Luscinia megarhynchos. The sequence continues at coordinate 11,098,648 of CM067581.1, forward strand.
ATGTCTGTTGTAAATAATGTATATTTAATTTATTGCTATGGTAGCAGATTGTTATGTATAAAACTAAAGGTTCACAAATGTATATTTTGTTGCTTAAATGTGTCTTTGCAGAATTCACAATAAATAACATATTTTGTGTCCATATACGCGCTCTGGGTGTGTGGCCATGCGTGAGAGCTCTGGAGGAGCGTTTGGGAAATTTGGAGGGCAGGGAGTGGCACCGGGGTGCAGAGCGCTGACAGCTCCTCGTGCTCAGAGCCGCCCCCAGGGCTTTGGGAAGTTGAGCTTTGAGATTAAACAGCGTGAGGCAACGCTGACAGATAAACAAGCAGTTCAGACATGTGTTTTAGAGGATTTAAAGAAATCTTTTCCAGTCCTGGCAGATGGACAAGTTGGGAATTAATGGGTTGAGCATTCCAGCCAGAATTTGGGAAGTTTCCCACAGAATCTGGTGGGAGGGAGAATCAAGTACTGCAGACAGCTGGAAAAGAAACTCCAAACAGGCTGCGAGCCAGAATTGCTCCTCTCACTGCTGTGGTTTAAACAGAGCTGGGCACAGCTGGGCACACAGAAATGGGCACACACAGCTGGGCACGCACAGCTGGGCACACACAGAGCTGGGCACACACAGCTGGGCACACAGAAATGGGCACAGCTGGGCACACAAAAATGGGCACACACAGCTGGGCACACACAGCTGGGCACACAGAGCTGGGCACACAGCTGGGCACACACAGCTGGGCACACACAGAGCTGGGCACACACAGCTGGGCACACAGAGCTGGGCACACAGCTGGGCACAGCTGGGCACGCACAGCTGGGCACACAGCTGGGCACACACACAGCTGGGCACGCACAGCTGGGCACACACAGCTGGGCACAGCTGGGCACGCACAGCTGGGCACACAGCTGGGCACACAGCTGGGCACGCACAGCTGGGCACACACAGCTGGGCACACACAGCTGGGCACACACAGATGGGCACACACAGATGGGCACACAGCTGGGCACACACAGCTGGGCACACAGAAATAGGCACACACAGCTGGGCACACACAGCTGGGCACAGCTGGGCACACACACAGAGCTGCTGCCCGGGCCCTGCAGCTCCGGGTCACAGCAGGATGGTTCAGCTCTCCTGCCTCCTGTGGGACCCTCCCCGTGCCCTTGTGCCCATCCCGAGCAGAGGAATTCCAGAGGAATTCCGTCCTGCAGCCCTGCAGACACACGCTGCCCCCAGTGACGGCAGCCGGGGGTTCTGGGCTGCCCCACACATCCCCGAGCTGCCAGGGCCGCTCCCGGGGCAGGAAACAGCTCGGTCTGTAATGTCTGCAGGCACAGGTAACCAGCTGGGTGGAATTAATCAGGCAATCAAGTGATTAGGCACTGGAGGGAACCAGAGGGATGAATGGGATCACACAATGCTTTGGGTTTAGGTTTAAAGATCACCTGCTGGCCCCGGGAAGGGCAGGAGATCCTCTGGGCTCGGGTGCTAAAGCCTCCCCCAGGCTGGCCCTGGGCGTTCCCCGGGCTGCAGCTCTGCAGAGCCCCTGCCCTGCTCTGGGGCTCAGCCAAGCAAGGAGCCAGCTCATAAAACCAGGTTTGTTCTTAATGCTTGAAACTGAAATTAGGGACAAGAAAATCCAACATGTTTTTGTTGGTGAGTGTTTTGGGTTTTTTTTTTTTGGTTTTTTTTTTTTTGTTTTGTTTTTTAATGCCTGCAAAGTCTTGCTGCAATATAATATAAAAAAGCTGTTCAGGGCAAATGTTTGCTGCAGTCCTGTGTGTGGTTGGATGCAGTGCAGTGTTCATGGCACAGCCAGGGCACTGCAGCCCCAGGCTGGAAATCTCTGGGAAAGGCTCAGGATGACACAGAAAAGGAAAACAGCTATTTATTGCTGACCACATCCTTTAATCTGGGCCCTATGAATTTATTTGACACGAGGTTTTGATATTTATAGCCAGACTTATGCTTTACTTTTTTTAAGCAATAGTGGATGTTTATTTCTCCCACCAGTTACATCCCATCCCAGAAACTGCAGGAATTTATGACAAACACAAAGCGAGGCTGATGCATTCTCTTTGTAAAATTAGAAGGTTTTGGCACCTGTGGGTGTCTCTAGCACACAGCTCAGTGTGCTGTTGAGCTGCTGCAAATGTAAATCCCTCCGTGTTTAATTTCAACAGTGACTGAGTTTTTCCACGTGGGTGGGGGAAGAATTTTCCAGTTTCGTTCCTCGGAGCTGCAGAACTCAGAGGTTCCCATTGCGGGCAGGAGGTGGCGGTGGAATCCCAGCAATGGAATCGGAGCAGTGATCCGCTCTGCGGTACCTGCCAGTGCAGCAGAGGGGCTGCCTCTGTCAGGGAGAGCTGCTCTGCCCTGTTAATGCACCACGGACAGTGTCTGACCCCGCAGATACCGGGCTCTGGGGCCACCTGCCCGAGCCCAGGGGCTGAGCACGGCCAGAGCTGAGCTGGGGCTGAGGGGATGAAGGGGATGAGGGGATGAAGGGGATACGGGGATGTGCCGATCTCTGCCCTGGGGGCGGTACCAGGGTGAAGAGGATGAAGGGATGAAGGGGATGTGCTGGTCCCTGCCCTGGGGGCAGTACCAGGGTGAAGGGGATGAGGGGATGAAGAGGAGGAAGGGGATGAAGGGCATGTGCCGATTTCTGCTCTGGGGGCAGTACCACGGTGAAGGGGATGAAGGGATGAAGAGGATGAAGGGGATGAAGGGGATATGGGGATGTGCTGATCTCTGCCCTGCAGGCAGTACCAGGGTGAAGGGGATGAAGAGGATGAAGAGGGTGAAGGGGATGAGGGGTTGAAGAGGATGAAGGGGGTGAAGGGGATGAAGGGATGAGGGGATGAGGGGATGAGGGGATGTGCCCGTCCCCAGCCGGGCTGTCTGGCTCCGCTGGAGCCGCCGAGCGGCGGCAGCGCCTCGGCAGAGAAGCGATCCCGAGCTGGGCTCCGCCGGCTCCCGGGGGAACCCAAAAGCACCGGCTGCGGTTACAGAGCTCAGAGCTCACAGGCTGGGCTCGGAGAACCCCAGCGATGCCAATCACAGGCCCAGATGTGGCTGCACATCTGGCAGGTCTCGTGCAGCCCCTGCCATGGTCTTTATCTTCCCTGCTGCTCTGGCTCCCTCTCTCGTGTTGGGAAGGAGAGGAAAGTCTGGGGAGGAAGCTGCTAAATCCGTGTGTGCAGGCCGGGCCAGGGCCCTGCAGGGGAAGTGTTGGTGTGGCTCTGAGGCTCTGCAGGACTGTCCCCACCGAGCAGCCTCCCCCGGCACTGCTCCCCTCCCAGTTCCCATCCAGCCCTTCTGGGCAGGGCCCCAAACCCCGGGGGTGCTGCAGGAGCTCGTTCTGTACCAGGTGCTGCCCTCTGGTCCCGCAGCAGAGCTGGCTGTGATCACCCCAGGGACCCCAGCCACGGCCCCAGACTGGGTGCCCTGCTCTGCTCCGGGGCTGTGCCTGCCTTTTGTGTGTGCAGGTGGGGACTGTGCTCTCTTTGTTTGCTTTCCTTGGAGCCTTCCTAGAGGAATCACTTGTAAAATAAACCAAATGTGCTGGGAATAACACACAGTGGTTCCTAATTCCCTGCCACGTACCACGACAGCAGTGGGATTTCTGCTGCACCACTAGCACGGTGTGGGGCTGAGGAGAGATCTCTGGGAGCTGCTCCTGCTGCTCAGGACGTGGCCATGCTCATTGGCAAGCATAATTAATTCTCTGGGTTTTGTTTGCGAGGATTTTGCCAGAGTAAAATCCCACTTATTTCCCATTTCAGCACCATGAAAAGCATATTGATTTTTCTTCACTTCTGATTGTTCACATTACTGGATTGCTTTTAAATAGTTGACAGAGATCATTCATTTTCCAGCTCCAGCGTATTTTACAGCCTGTTCCCTGTTTTATTTGTGTGTTCTTTGTGGGAGTTCCACGGTTCTACATCACACTGGTCACCTGCAAACAGCCCTGGCTGAGGGAGGAAACTCTTCCCCCGAGGGGCTTTTGCTCCTTCCTGCCTCCGCAGCAGCTTCAGCACCTGAGTTTCACTTAGAAGCTGGAGCTGAGGCCCAAAAAGCCTCTAAGGCAAAGATCAGAACGGGCCAAAGAAATGCCAGGAAAACCAGAGGTGCTGGCTGGTGAGAGGACACCGAGAGCCCCCCTTGGTGCTCGGGGTGAGCAGGGCAGGATCCTTCCAGCCCAGCACAAAGGACACGAGGGAACATCCCTGCAGTGCAGAGCAGGGCTCTGAAAGCTGCCCCAGCCCAGCAAAGCTCCCCTTCCCTTCCCCTTCCCCTTCCCCTGAGCTGCCTCCCCCAGGCTGAGCCCTTGGGAGCAGCAGCTGCCTGTCCCTGTTTGCTGGGCTGCCCCTAAATGGGGTCCTGATTGCACAGAGGCCTCCAGGGCTCACAACGAGAATTAATTATTCACTTATCACTTCACTCTCAGTGAATAATCTCCAATAATCATGTATAATTTGCTGCTTCAGTGAATACTTTGATACTAAACTGAGCTGGTGGAATAAAGTCACAGGAGTGAGAAAATGGGGCAGGACTAAAATATAATCTAAGAAATATTTGTGCACAATCATGTGCCCAGATCCAGTTGTTATGGGAAACACTGGAACTTTCTGCCCCAGTGGAAATCCTTCCAGAGGCAGACTGCACTCCTATGTCACACTCTGTGCCTGCTGACGTGCAGGGATGATGCATCTGCTGGATCCCACAGAGCTGGGGGAATTAAAGGGAATTAAAGGGAATTAGCACTTTGGAAGTGTGTGCCTCCCCTGTTATTGATGTTCTGTCAGCAGCACTGGGCTCATACTCTCTGCAGAGAAACTGAAGGCACTGACAAAAATCCCTGAGCTTCTCTTCTCTATATCTCCATGTAAGAAATGGCATTTCTGTATGTGAACAGCCCTGTTTGGTGACACAAACCCTTTCCTGTTTTCCCTTTGAGTTACAGGATATTTTATCAATTTTTTCTTCTTTTTTTTTTTTTTTTTTTTTTTTTTTCTGGACAGCTTTCTGATGCATCACTTGGCAGATTTTATTTACTCCTGCTTCCCTCTCTTATATCTATTTCCACAGAAGTATTAAAACATTTAACTTCCATTTATACTCTCATAAGTGTGTGACTAGTCCTGTTGGTGGGATGAGCAGAGTCTAACATCCTAAAGCTGTAAGGGATTCAGATATCTCACATTTTGGACAGCTGGTTTGAACATGAAATCCAGGAAGGGATTTACCATTTCTCATTAAGGCAGCAGAAGCCAAGCCCGGTGTCTGTGTGAGGTGCTGCCCGTGGAGGACACGGTGTTTCCAGGGCAGGTTTGGGAGTGCCAGGCTGGCTGAGCGCAGGGAGGAGCTGCAGAACTCTCCTCTCCCCTCCTCCGGCACCAGTGATGCTCTGAGAGCCACAGGGTGGATCCAAACCCCCCCAGCCCTGGAGCATCCCCAGGCTGCAGCCCCAGCGCTGAGTAAGTGCTAAACCTCCATCCCACAGGCGTGTCCTGAGACTTAACTGATGCTCCTGAAGTGTTTTAAAGCCCTCAGGCGGCGAGCAGGCTAAAATATCGCCAGTCCCTGAGGAGCCCTGCCCTTCAGGGAGGAATCTGGGTGTTTTATTTAATGAGCAGCAGTGCCTGAGACTGTCTTGACTGATTATTTCTGAGGCAAAGCAGCAACACATTTCCAACAATGCTGCTGAATTTTAAATGGACTCCAGTTTATCCTGGGAGCACAGCACTGGAGCAAGCACTCCCTTTGCACTCCTGCAGCTGCTGCACAGAACCCCTGCACCCCGAAGGAGGAGGGGATCCTGCTCCTCTCCCCGGGGCAATGCAGGAGCAGGGGATTCTCCTCTGCTGCGGGACCCTCGCTCAGATTTTGTGTCCGTGTCAGACAGCCTTGGCTGCCCTGGGCAGCGTCTCTTCTTCCTCCCTGCGAGTGCTGGCAGCCCAGCCCTGCTGACAAACAGCTTTATGATAATGCAGATTATGTAAATGCGCCAGTTTTCCTCTCATTTCTGGTGCTACCCACGGGAGCAAGTATTTTCTGGTGTGTGAGCAGGCTGCAGCCTTCAACCTGCTGCCTTTTCCAAAATTGCTTTACAGGGGCAGAACTGTCCTCAGAGGTTCCCTCGCTTGGCACCTGAACCAGAGGCTGTGAACACGACATGTTCACTGTGTGGAGCCAAACAACCCTCCAGGAATCCTCCCTGTTGGAATAATTGCTGGGGCAGGGCAATCCTGCAAACAGCTGTGGTTCATCCCATAAACAGATTCTGGCTCCTTTTGGAGCCTCAGCCTCCAACTGCTGCCAGAGCCTGCCAGCTGCAGGAGCAGGGGAACATGTTTGCTCTGCAGCCACGAAAGGATTACTGCAGAGTAAATCTGCTGTGCACAGACCTGAACTCCCCAGTGCACGCTGCAAGTGCAGCAGGGAAAAGTGACAGCGCTCCACCCTGCAATGAGCTGGAGAGACAGTTCATCTGCTGAGCGTGCTGCCGGGGAGCCGCTGTGTGCCAGCAGCACCGGGGGGAGGAAAAGCCCCAGGTCGGATGGCATCACCGTGCAGCTGCCCCATGGCACAGGAGCTGCCAGCGCCCTCCCGGCAGCCCGAGGAGGGAGGGGGCAGCAGGGTGGGAGCAGGGGCTGGGCAGAGGGAAATCTGGGCTGCGGTTTGCTGCCACAGCCCCCCGGCGGGAGGAGAGCCCCTGCTCCACTGATCCCCGAGGGGAGGTGAGAGGGAGCAGAGCAAACCCTGCAGCTGTGAGGGGACGAGAAGGGGAAATCACTGCGGGCACTGGGAGCTGGAGGGCCCCAGTTCCACGGGAGGGCACGGCCTGACAGAGCCCCTGGCAGCCCCGTTTATTCTGTCATCACCCCCGGGTGCTGGACACGGTCACTGGTGACCCTGGAGCGCTGGTCCCAGCGGTTCTGTCACCTGCCTCACCTGCAGGGAGGTGAGGGCTGTGCAGGGACTGGAGCAGCACTCACCCAGCCCCGCCAGGGGCTCGAGCAGCCCCACTGTACCTGCAAAATGCTGCTAATCAGAGACTCAGTTCATCTGAGTGGCAAGCAGGCTGTGAAAGCACCGCGCTGGGGCCACCTTGCGAAGTGGGGGCAGTCAACCGGGGCTGGCACCGCCTCTGCAAGTGCAAACTGAGCCAACAATGATGAGTGCTGTCTGATTAGTGCCACAGCTGCGCTGTTACAGCCCTGTGTGCCACACACCTCGTTAAATTAATGGTGTGTGTCCCAGAGACAGGGATGGAGCTTTGCCAGGGCACCCCTGGGCAGCACAGACAGGGAGATTCCTGGTGATGAATGCATTGTCCTGAGCAGGGAGATTCCTGGTGATGAATGCATTGTCCTGAGAAGGGAGATTCCTGGTGATAAATGCATTATCCTCAGCATAGGAGATTCCTGGTGATGAATGCATTATCCTGAGCAGGGAGATTCCTGGTGATGAATGCATTGTCCTGAGCAGGAGATTCCTGGTGATGAATGCATTGTCCTCAGCATAGGAGATTCCTGGTGATGAATGCATTGTCCTGAGCAGGGAGATTCCTGGTGATGAATGCATTGTCCTGAGCAGGAGATTCCTGGTGATGAATGCATTGTCCTGAGCAGGGGAGATTCCTGGTGATGAATGCATTGTCTTCAGCAGGGAGATTCCTGGTGATGAATGCATTGTCCTGAGCAGGGGAGATTCCTGGTGATGAATGCATTGTCCTGAGCAGGGAGATTCCTGGTGAGAAATGCATTATCCTCAGCAGGGAGATTCCTGGTAATAAATGCATTATCCACAGCAGGTGAGCTCTGTTGGGCAGTGCAAGGGTCTCCTAAAAAACCAGCTAGCTAGTGCAGATCAGCCAGCACAGGGCAGGTTTTTGTGTGTGGGTGCTGTGGCCAGGATGGTGAGCAGAGCAGGAAGGGTCAGTGTGGGGGGTTTCATTGTTGGGGTGGACAGACTCAGGAGCTCTCTATTTTCTGTTCTTCAGGTTTGTAGTTTATTATGAGGGTGTGGGTGTAAGAGAGTAAGAAAGTAAAAGTAAGAGATTGATTTCCTTTTACAATACAATAAGTATTCTTCTATGATGAATATTCTAATGGCCATTAACCAATCTAATACAATACACTAATTTCCTAATATTTGCATGCAACCTATAGGAATCCCTAAATTACCATGTTTTATGGTTTTCTTATCTGTAACCCTTATCTCCAGATCTTTCCTGCCAGGCTTGGGGCAGGATGTCTGTTGGTTCTTTGGTATTTGTGGCATTTGGCATCATCTAAGCAAAGGAAGAGGCCTCAAACCTTCACATGGCTGTTTTCAGCCTCTAAGTCAAAAACTGCTAACATTTCTATTTTATCTATTGTTTCAGAACAACTTGCTGGGCACTCATATTCATAAGATTTTTCTATTTCCTTCCCAACAGGTCAGTTCCCAGTGAGCCTCCCCTGCACCCACAGCAGCTGTTGCTCAGTCTGGAGGGACTCAGGGGAGGACAGGGAGGAACTGCCTGGCACAGGGCTCTGGTGATGTCCAGTGGAGATGCCCATGGCTGGTTTTTGGAGCTGGCAGTTTTAAGCAGGGCATTTCAGTCCCTGCCAGCCACAGACCTCTGTCTTTGCAAACAAACCTCCCCAGAAGCAAGCATGTCCCCTCACCCAGAACCACAGGTGGGAGTGCTGCCCATGTGCTGAATTTTGGCTACAGGAGCAGTGGAAAGGACAGTGCCACACAGCCCTTGGGGCAATGGAGAAGCAGAAAGAGCTTTATTTACAGAAACACTGCAGTTATATAGGGGAGATCGTGCAAAACAGAACAGAAAAGGCTCATTGGCCCAGGAAGGCAACACCTCTCTGAAAACATGCTTCATGCAAAACATCATGTAGCACAGCAGGTGTTTAATCATTGTTTTAATTCCTTGTCCTTGAGCAGCCTGAGAAACCCAAGGCTCACACCATGGAGAACCAGCTCACACCAGTTCACACCATGAAAAACCAGCTCACACCAGCTCACACCATGAAAAACCAGCTCACACCAGCTCACACCATGGGGAACCAGCTCACACCTTCCTCTGCCCTCTGCTGTGCCTGCTCAGGGACCAGAACACATTTGGCTCCAAGAGGAAGAACTCCCGGGCAAAATTTTTCCGTGAGAAACTTTTATTCAAATCCACGTCAGGAATTCGGTGAAAGAAATATTTCAGGCAATTCTTGTTGCTTTTATGTTCAGCAATGTCTGCTCTTCCTGTAAGATCCCTGGTGACACTGCAGGGGATGGTGGGATGGTGTTTAAATATTGATGTTTTAGCAGCTTATGGTTTTAATATGATTTAAATTATGCACATTTTTATTGGACTCATAGGTTCATCAGCAATTAGTCTCTCCCAGCTGCACAGGAGGGTGTTCAGCAGCTCTGTATTGATTTCTGCCTCAGCCTCTGAATTTCAGTGACTGGCTGCATCCTAGTGCCTTGCTAAGGTAAACAAATCCACAGGCCCTTGCTGGAGAGCTGCTGGTTAGCAGCCATAAATGTGTAATCAGCAGCTCAGTATCCTTGGAATTGGATCTTCTTAACAATCATTAGTTTCATCCCTTGCTGCTCTAATAAACCTCTTGGTAGCAGGCCAGAGCCAATTATAATCATGCTTGGAAAATTATAAGAGAAGGAGAGAAAGTCTGTGTTGCCACAAATAAATGAAAATTTAAACTGGCCCAAGCCTGCGACACGTGTGGGGCTCATCTGTTGTTTATGGAGCTTGGGCATTGCAGAGAGCATGAGGGAAATTGCATTTATTTATTTATTCTGCACGTTTTGGATTCTGCCCCCCTGTGCTGAGCTGGCAGCAGGGCACAGGTCCTGCAGACCAGAATCACCTGCCCAGCAGGACAGGTCCCCTGGAGAGCTGCAGTGAGTTAACACTGGTTCAGGGATGTTTTCAAACCTCCCTGCCTGGGGTGCCCAGGAGGAGGATGGCTGCCATGGCACAGCCACCAAATCTCCTTTTTATCTTTGGGGTGTGAAGGGAGCTGCTCAGCCTGGGGATGCACAGGGTGGTTTTTATTTCCCCTCCCTCCTGGGCAGCTCCTGAGCATCCCTGGGCAGGTCTCTGCACATCCCTGGGGACAAGGACAGGCCTGGGGAGGGGCTGGAGCCCTGCAGGGCTCACCCTGCTCCTGCTGCTGCCAGGGCAGGGGAAACACGGATGAACTGCCCCAGCACCAGGGTTTGGTTTGCACTCAGTCTCTCCATTCAGGGGGAATAAAAGATGAACTCTCCCCAGCACCAGGGTTTGGTTTGCACTCAGTTTCTCCATTCAGGGGGAAACAAAGATGAACTCCTCTGTAGCACCAGGGTTTGGTTTGCAGTCCCTTCATTCAGGGGGAGTAACAGATGAACTCTCCCCAGCACCAGGGTTTGGTTTGCAGTCCCTTCATTCAGGGGGAGTAACAGATGAACTCTCCCCAGCACCAGGGTTTGGTTTGCCCTCAGTCCCTTCATTCAGGGGGAGTAACAGATGAACTCTCCCCAGCACCAGGGTTTGGTTTGCACTCAGTCCCTTCATTCAGGAGGAATAACAGATGAACTGCCCCAGCACCAGGGTTTGGTTTGCAGTCCCTTCATTCAGGGGGAGTAACAGATGAACTGCCCAGCACCAGGGTTTGGTTTGCACTCAGTCTCTCCATTCAGGGGGAATAAAGATGAACTGTCCCCAGCACCAGGGTTTGGTTTGCACTCAGTCTCTGCATTCAGGGGGATTCTGCAGTGAGAACGTGCACCTGCACCAAGTCCAGGGGTTTGTGGGCTCTTGCTAGAGAAAATCATTAATAATCCACCCATCCTTCTCCAGGGGCTCTCAGGCCATCCTGCCCAGGACACGTTTTTTGAGAGGTGATGAGTTCCTGGGGTGTGACATCAGCTTTGCAGCCAGGCTGCCGGCATGGGGAGAGGAGAATGGGAATGTCAAACCACAAAAACCATACAAATAACAGATGGGAGGCAGATGTGATAAAATGGAAGCACAGGCAAATTATAAACCCATTCCAACTGCTCATGCAGATAAAATCAGGAAACAAAATCCCATCTGAAATCACAGGCTGGGTGCTGGTCTGAGAAAAAGCAGTGTTTGCCTTGGCTGGAAGCTGGGGCTGGGCCACCTTCCTCTGCTGCTGAGCAGCATTTTTGCTGTGGAGGCTTCAAAACGGTGGTTTGCTTTTTTTTTCTCAACCCACACTGCAAATGTTAAATGTTCATCTTGTGCCAGTGCAATTGCTGTATTGCAGTAATAAAATATAATCCAAATAATTGGAAAAATACAAAGGGGAAAATACCCCTGGAGCACCCAAAGGGCAGAAGAACATGGAATGGAAACATACAATACAAACATATAAATTATAACATAATAACATAATAGCATATAAATTATAACATAATAACATATAAACGTAAATAATATAATAACATAATTATAAATTTATAATGATAAATATAATAATAACATAATAACATAAATAATGCAGAAGAACATGGAATGGAAACATACAATACAAAGATATAAATTATAACATAATAGCATATAAACATGTAAATAATCTAAGAACATGATTATATGTTTATAATTATAAATATAATAATGTAATAACATAGAAATAATGCAGAAGAACATGGAATGGAAACATACAATATAAACATATAAATAATAACCTATGAACATATAAACATATAAATAATATAATAACATAATTATAAATTTATAATTATAAATATAATAACGTAATAACATAAATAATGCAGAAGAACATGGAATGGAAACATATAATGCAAACATATAAATAACAACACAATTATAAATTTATAATTGCAAATATAGTAACGTAATAACAAATAATGCAGAAGAACATGGAATGGAAGCATATAATATAATCATATAAATAATAATATAATAACATATAAACATGTAAATAATATAATAACATGATTATAAGTTTATAATTATAAATATAATAATGTAACAACATAGAAATAATGCAGAAGAACATGGAATGGAAACATAATGCAAACATATAATAATAACATAATAACATATAAATAATAACATAATTATAAATGTATAATTATACATATAATAACAGAATAACAAATAATGCAGAAGAACATGGAATGGAAACATAATATAAAGATATAAATAATAACATATAAACATATAAATAATAGCACAATTATAAATGTATAATTATTAATGTGATACCATAGAAATTATGCTGGGGTGTTCTGGAGCACTGCCTGGGTAATTAAATAATAAATAAAATAAAAAATAAAAAAATTAAAAATAATAATAAATAATAAATAAATATTAAATAATAAATAAATAATCCAGAGCCTCACCTCCTCCACAGCACTCACACCTCACCCAGGCTTTCCAGAACATCTCAGTGAAGCCTTGTTTTCTGAGCACACAGGACTGGCAGTCTGTTCCCTTTTCTTAATTAATTTTTAACTTTTTCTTCTTTTACATGCCCCAGGAAGAGGGATGAGGTCTGGGTATGATCTGAAACCTCTGTTTAAAAGGCAAACAAAGATCCATAAACCCAAAGATTGGCTTTGTTGCTGTAAATTCAGCAGCCCCTCCTGGCTCAGGGCTCCCTGCAGGGTCTCAGCATCTGGAATTTGCCCGGAGCCCTTGCAGCGGTCAGGGGTGCCAGAGCCAGGCAGTGAGTCCTGCCCGGCCCTGGGTGTGATCAGAGCTTCAACACAAATGGGGGACATGGGATAGCATGGGGATAACGTGGGGATAACATGGGATAACATGGGATAACGTGGGGATAACAGGGGGATAACATGGGATAACAGGGGGATGACGGGGATGACATGGGGATGACATGGGGATAACATGGGATAACATGGGGATAACATGGGATAATGGGGATGACATGGGATGACATGGGGATAACATGGGGATGACATGGGGATAACATGGGATAACATAGGGATAACAGGGGGATAACAGGGGATAATGGGGATGACATGGGATAATGGGGAAGGAGGGAGGGAGGGAGGCTAGAGGAATTAAACTCTCCAAATGCTCAGACCCCTTATTGACTTTATGTCATTCTCATTTACAGCAGCATCAGGCCAGAATCAGCTTTTTTCCACCAGCAGTGGGGGATGGTGCTGGCGATTGGATGAGTCTGTCCTGCAGACCAAGGGGTGACTCCAGTTCCCAGTGACCTTTTCTCTGAGTTCTGCTTCTCCCTCTGGGAAGCCAAAGCACGAGGAGCCATCGGCCTCTCTGCTGCTCCAGGGCTTGGAATTATTTTCTTGGTTGGTTGGGGCTTTTTTTGGCTGGGATTACAAGGGTAACACTTGGCCTTTTGTCACAAATCCATAGTTTTCTGTGGTTCTTAAAACATTTCAGTGTATTTTACATTTAAATAGGAATGAGGCCTTCTTGAAACAAATTCATTCTGGTTGGCTTTGCACATTGATGATTAAAGAATATTCTATTTTTTTGTCTCATTCTGAGCAGTGTCTCATTAGATTTGCATTTTATTTCTTTCCATATCCATCATGATTTGTGTCAGCAGAATGGATACATAGATGGACAGCTTATTATCAGCCTTAAGTGAGGAAACAGAACACAAGAGCAGTTACTAAAAAAGGGAAAGGTAATTAACTCTGGGTGCCAGAATATAAATGGAGCTTGACATTTCCATTCTGCTAATCCAAATTAAGCCTCGCCCGAAGTTCCAGGGTGCAGGAGGGGATTCTGGCCCCTGTGTGGGACTGGCAAAGCTCTGCAGAGCTCCCACAGCCAGACACTGCAGAGCCTGAGCAGGGGCTCAGCCCCAGGAGAACTCACCTGAGAATCCACAAGTGTCTTGCAGGGCACTCTGCTGTCCCCTCCTCCCTTCTCTCCAAAGTAATCGGGCTCCATCCTTTGGTACATGAGGTGGGAGTGGGAGGGAGGGTCAGGGAGGGTGAATTAAAATGGATTGAGAATCCTCACGAGAAGAGAAGAGAAGAGAAGAGAAGAGAAGAGAAGAGAAGAGAAGAGAAGAGAAGAGAAGAGAAGAGAAGAGAAGAGAAGAGAAGAGAAGAGAAGAGAAGAGAAGAGAAGAGAAGAGAAGAGAAGAGAAGAGAAGAGAAGAGAAGAGAAGAGAAGAGAAGAGAAGAGAAGAGAAGAGAAGAGAAGAGAAGAGAAGAGAAGAGAAGAGAAGAGAAGAGAAGAGAAGACTGGAGGGGGCCGTGGTGACTCTGTGCAAACACTCAGAGGGACATCCTGAGAGGACAGGGACCAGTCACTGCCATCAGCGTGAGCAGGACCAGCAGAGCTGTGTGCTGCTGGGGACCTGGGCTGGGAGGGAAAAGTTCTGAGGGCAGCAGCACAGGAGGAGTCTCAGGGTGCAAATGTGCAGGTGTGCAGGTGTGCAGATTGCAGATGTGCAGAGTGCAGATGTGCAGGGTGCAGACGTGCAGGTGTGTAGGTGTGCAGATGTGCAGGTGTGCAGATTGCAGATGTGCAGAGTGCAGGTGTGCAGATGTGCAGGTGTGCAGATGTGCAGGTTTGCAGGTGTGCAGATTGCAGATGTGCAGAGTGCAGGTGTGCAGATGTGTAGAGTGCAGGTGTGCAGATGTGTAGAGTGCAGGTGTGCAGGTGTGCAGAGTGCAGATGTGAAGATTTGCAGATGTGCAGAGTGCAGATGTGCAGGTGTGCAGGTGTGCAAATGTGTGCAGAGTGCAGATGTGCAAATTGCAGATTTACAGATGTGCCAATTGCAGATTTGCAGATGTGCAGAGTGCAGGTGTGCAAATTTCAGATTTGCAGATGTGCAGATGTGCAGATGTGCAGGCACATTGGTGTGGGGGTGGATTGTTGGTTGGACGGTCACTGGGCAGTCAGGAGTCTCTATTTTCTGTTCTTCAGGTTTGCAGTTTATTATAAGGCGTGGGTGTAAGAGAGAGTGTAGAGCATGGGGAGTGATGAGAGCAGGGGGGTAAGAGAGAGCTCAGAGAGAGGTTAGAGATCAGAGGTGAGAGATTAGAGAGCGATTTTCCATTTAAATTACAATAAGTATTCTTCTATGATGAATATTCTAATGGCCATTAACCAATCTAATACAATATACGAATATACTAATATTTGCATGCAACCTATAGGAATCCCTAAATTCCCATGTTTTATGGCTTTCTTATCTGTAACCCTTATCTTCAGACCTTTCCTGCCAGGCTTGGGGCAGGATGTCTGTTGGTTCTTTGGTATTTGTGGCATTTGGTATCATCTAAGCAAAGGAAGAGGCCTCAAACCTTCACATAACTATTTTCAGTGTCTATGTCAAATACTGCCAATATCTCTATTTCATCTGTTGTTTCAGAACTACTTGCTGGGCACTCATAAGAATTTTTCTATTCCCTCCCCAACACACTGGGGATAAGCTGGTGCTGTTTTCATGTCCACACTGGCATATATTCCTGTTCAACATGGACATATTTCCTGTTCTTGCATCAAACCCTCAATATCTGATTCCCCAGGAACCCACCTACAGCTTGTTGCTCCTTTGGATCATCCACCTCTCATGGAAATGGGAGGGAAAAGGAGAAAACCTGGGAGGAACCTGGGCAGTGGATTAGCATTCACTGAGCTGGGCACAAGAATCACTCAGGAAATTAAAAGCAGGATGATATTTTGAGGTGATAAAACATTAAAGTACAAAACTTGCATTTGACTCAGATCCAGCCTCAATTTTTTCATTTTTAAGCTGCAGTTTAGGAAAAGCTGAACCCTTGCCAGGGACAAGTGCAGGCTCTGGACTCTTGGAAAAGGGAGAAGGAATTAAATTATGTTAGCTGGTGATGGAAAACATGAGACATGCAGAAAGAGGACAAAGGAAAAAGGTAACCGTGGAGGTGAAACAAAAAGGCACAGGAGTTTCCTGGCACAATGTGGTAATTAGGGCAGTGTGGTGATTTCAGGGTGGCTCAGAGCTCGCCCAAAGCCTGATCCAAGGGCTGAATGCCAGTGCCTGCTCTGGGATGAGGCCTCAGCTCTCCACTGCTAAAGTTACAAACCTTTTGCTCTGCCGGGTCTGTTTGGCTGCTGTGATTTTCCTGTGGCCTTTTCCTGGGGGGAAATGCACCCAAAGAGGGGGGAGGGCCTGGTGCAAAGGCAGCACCTGTTTGATGAACCAAACACCCCAAAAGCAGTGTAAGGGAGCAGCCTGGGGGTGGGCTGGAGCTGACTCCCCTGTTCTGTGTGTCAGGGGTAAGAAACAGTGAAGAACTCCTGACACAAATGGGGAGCAGCTCCCAGTGCCCCCCATGTCCAAACCCAGATCCAAACCCAAACCCAAACACCAACCCAAACCCAAACCCAAACCCAAACCCAAACCCAAACCCTAAACCCAAACCCAAACCCAAACCCAAACCCAAACCCAAACCCAAACCCAGGCCCAAACCCAAACCCAAATCCAAATCCAAATCCAAAGCCAAACCCAAACCCAAACCCAGACCCAAATCCAAATCCAAATCCAAAGCCAAACCCAAACCCAAACCCAAACCCAGACCCAAATCCAAACCCAAACCCAAACCCAAACCCAAACCCAAACCCAAATCCAAATCCAAACCCAAACCCAAACCAAAGACAAAACGCAAGCCCAAGCCCCAGCCCAAGCTCTGTGGTCCCTCCTGGCAGAGGCTGATCCCTCCCTGCTGGGGCATCCTCCCTGTTCTGTTTTCATCCATCCATCCGTCCATCCATCCATCCATCCATCCATCCATCCATCCATCCATCCATCCATCAATCCATCCATCATCCATCCATCCATCCATCCATCCATCCATCCATCCATCCATCCATCCATCCATCCATCCATCCATCCATCCATCCATCATCCATCCATCCATCCATCCATCCATCCATCATCCATCCATCATCCATCCATCCAAATCCATCCATCCATCCATCCATCCATCCATCCATCCATCATCCATCCATCATCCATCCATCCATCATCCATCCATCCATCCATCCATCCATCCATCCATCCATCCATCCATCCATCCATCCATCCATCCATCATCCATCCATCCATCCATCCATCCAAATCCATCATCCATCCACATCCATCCATCCATCCATCCATCCATCCATCCATCATCCATCCCTCCCTCCCTCCCCTTGAGCAGAGTGACCCCTGAGCAGGCAGTGGCTCAATCCCTGATTTTCCCTCATCCCCTTTCACAGCTGCTGTTGGAGCTGCAGCTGTCACTGCATCCATTCAGGGGAAAGAGACGATCCAAGGAGGAAAGAGAGGAAACACCCCATTTAAGAAAGAAATGCTAAGTTATGATGCCTCTGTTTGCCTGAGAAAGAGAGATTTTTATGCAGCTTTTGGCATTTACAAATCCTTTGTGAAAAGGTCACCCTGTAGCTGGGATCTTATTAACACAGGAAATGTCACAGCTTTTTACCCTGATGTTTGCCCAGAGAGGAGTGACTCAGCAGCCTGAGCTGCTCTGGCAGGGGCAGGGGGTGGTGACAGTGCCAGCCCTGCAGTGGCCCCAGCAGAGGGTCCCTGTGCACACCCTGCCCCTCTGTGGCTGCAGAGAGGTGCCCATGGACTGCCCACCTATGCAATGTGCACATCTGTAACCAAAAAACAAACAAACAAAAAAAAAACAAAACCCCCAAAAAACAAAAACAAAAACAAAACAAAAAACCACAAAAAACCAAACAAAAAAACCCCCAAAAAAACCAAAAACAAAAGAACCCAAACAAACAAAAACAAAAAACCCCAAAAAACCAAACCAAAACCAAAACGAAACAAAACAAAACCAAAAACCCACAAAAAACAAACAAACAAACAAACAAAAAACAAAACCCCAGAAAACAAAAACAAAACAAGAACAAACAAAAAACCCCACAAAACAAACAAACATAAAAAGGTAAGAGGTAAGAGAGAGATTTCCCATTTACAATACAATAAGGATTCTTCCATGATGAATATTCTAATTTCCATTAACCAATCTAATACAATACAATACACTAATTTCCTAATGTTTGCATGCAACCTATAGGAATCCCTAAATTCCCATGTTTTATGGCTTTCTTATCTGTAACCCTTCTCTCCAGACCTTTCCTGCCAGGCTTGGGACAGGATGTCTGTTGGTTCTTTGGTGTTTGTGGCATTTGGTATCATCTAAACAAAGGAAGAGAACTCAAACCTTCACATGTATGTTTTCAGTGTCTATGTCAAACACTGCCAACATCTCTATTTCATCTGTTGTTCCAGAACTACTTGCTGGGCACTCATAAGATTTTTCTATTCCCTTCCCAACATGCTACAGCCCCTGCTCTGCCCCAGGACTGCACAGAGCAAACCAGAAATGGGGAATTCCTGATTTCTGAGGCACTCCCAGCCCATGCAGCTCTGGCCCTGCTGCCCATGAGCAGGGCCATGCACGTGGGAAATGCTGATTTATCCCCCTGGGTGCACGTTCACACTCACATCTGCATTCCAGCTCCTGGTGAAAAATGCGTGCCTGTTAAATTCCGTGTGCCATGACTAAGCACACACAGCAATCCCCAAGTAACTGCTCGCCACGCTGCACATGCAGCTGTGCAGTCGGTGTCTGCCTTTCTCCTGCAGCTGCAGGGATGGGGCTGCCCCACTGAGGCACTGGCACTGGCATTGCAGTCACAGACTGAAGCCCTGCCATCCCCAAACGGGGCCAGCTCCTGCTGCTGTTTGTGTGGGGGAGGCACAGGGGGAGTCTGTGCAGCTCCAGCCCCTGCCCATGCACCCCGAGCCCTGCCAGCTGTGCCAGCTGTGCCAGCTGTGCCTGCAGGGCCGTGTCCAGCTGACACTGGGGGTGCTCAGCTCTTGCCCCAGCCAGATTTCAGCTCTCTGGGCTGTCATAAGGACTGATTCCCTAATTAAATTAAATTCTTTAGCAGTATTTAATGTTGCATATGCAACATTAATTTTTGTGCTAGCGTGATCAGTGCCATATTCACACTTGTTTATTTTCAGGCTGTTAACCCAAACTCTGTTGCAAACACATTTTCACAGGTCAAAGGCAGAGCATAAAAACCAACAAAATTATTTTCATCATGAAGATTTACAGTTCTACAGTGAATGTGGTGAGAGAAAAAACGTCCTGAGAGCAGGAGAGGCTGTTGGGGGGCCCTGTGCTCCCAGACCTGGCATCCCACAGGAGAGCTGCTCCCACAGCCACGCCCAGCAAACCCTTCTGGGGGTTTAACCAACCCCAGAACAGTCTTCCCTTCAGGCTGAGCCCTGTGTCCTGCCTGGGGTGAAAGGTTTAAGGGAAGGAAAAGGCTCTGCAAGGGACTGCACAGGTCCAAAACTGGGTCAAACAAATGCAACTTATTGTCCCTTCCCCTGCCCTCGGTCCCTAACAAAGCTGTTCCCATGGCTGGGAAACCCCTGGAGAAGTGTCAGCATCACCAGGAGCCCTGGGGAGGGGAACCAGATCAGGGAGGTGAGCAGAGAGCAGAGCAGGGCAGAGAGATTTCATTTTCCATCCATCAGGTTCGATTAGTTTCACAGACAGGTCTCTGTCACAGCACCCAGCAGGCTGGAATGGAAACTCTGCTGAGCCTGACTCTGATACTGGATTTACTCTGCTGCTGAGCCTGACTCTGATATTGGGTTAACTCTGCTGCTGAGCCTGACTCTGCTGTTGGATTTACCCATCCCAGGTGAGCAGGGCAGTGCAATCCCCTGGGCCCCACCTCAGAGACATCCCTGTAAACCCTCTGCAGTGCTCACCTGTTTGCAACCAGCTCTGATGTGCAGGCAGGTGAGATCAGACTGCTGCTGAGGAGGTTCTGCTCTCCCCACCCTGCCTCAAACCCCTTTTCCCCACCCAGCCCTTCCCCAGATCTGTGCCACACCGTGGGCAAACAGCTCAAGCAGACCCCAAATACCCTGAAAATTTACCTGTGATTGCTAACAGGGCCTGCATTTCCTTGCTGTCATAAACAGGGGATTGGGCTCTCCTGCTGCATTAATGCCACTTGTGAAAAGTAACTTGGATGTTTGTTCCAGGGTAAGGAGATGTTCCAATTACCAGCAAATTGCCAGCACTTGGAACAACGCTGCATGTTAATGCAAAGGAAGTGAATGCTCATTGAATTACCCAGAGGAATAAACAGCTTTTTGTGGGGTGTGTAAATAATCCCAGGGTAGCAAAGAAATTGGGAAAAGAGATTTTAAAAACTAATTTGCCTGGGCAGAGAAAAAAAAATCAAAGGAAGTGAGTAAAAGGAAGGGTTAGCAGTGAAATGGGTATTTTATTTTGTTGTTACCACGGGGCCATTGCTCCTGGGTGGAGGTGAGCAGCCCCAGGCTGCCCATCCCAGCAGAGACTTTCCTGGCACAGGGAACGTGGGCAGCCCATCCCTGCCCAGGGCAGGAGGAGATGGAGCAAACAGGGCAGCAGGGGGCTCAGGGCTGCTCTCCCCTGGTGCCACTCAGCCAGCACAGCTTTAACCAGCACTCCTGGCTCCACAGCTTCCCCCCAGCTCAGCTCCCATCACCGAGCTAATGCACTAATGGACACTTTCTATTACCCAACTTCCGACCTAATGGGCACAGCAAAGGACTGCGGGGCTCATAAAATCAAATTTACTGAGCATCATTCCTTCTGCTGCCCATTAACTGAAACCATCAGGTTAAGCAGAGCCAGGCTGTGGCACTGTGCTCATCCTGCACTAATGCTGGGACGTTTGGGGTCCCAGGCACTGCAGGAAGGGCTGAGGCCAAGCTCCCACTCTGGGCTGCTCTCAGAAGCACGAGGGACAG
This sequence comes from Luscinia megarhynchos, assembly GCA_034336665.1. NCBI lineage: Eukaryota > Metazoa > Chordata > Aves > Passeriformes > Muscicapidae > Luscinia > Luscinia megarhynchos. The sequence goes on from CM067581.1 coordinate 11,119,501, forward strand.
CCCTGGGAGAGGGGTGGGCTTCTTTTCCTTGGGCCGTGCAGGAATTCCTCTCCTCTGCCTGCTGCAGCACTCCCAGGAAAGGAAAGTGCTGTGAGCCTCGGTGACAGCGCCTGCTTTACAAACCAACACTAGAGACAGCTTAGATGAACTTTAAAAACTTTCATGGGTGTGTATTTATAGGGTTTTCCCTTGCTAAGTTGCTTTTTTCCTTTCTGAGCTCCCAAGGCCCCAGTAAAGCCAGTCAATATGTCATTACAGTCATGTGGGAGCAGTAAAGCCCTGAAAAAACAGCATTTGCACTGCAGATCCAAAGAAACCATCTGAACCACAGCGAGCCTTGAAGATAACTTTGAGATGCATTTTTATTTCTCAGTAATTTCTTGAGAACCATAAAAATAAATGAAAACTCTGCACCCTGGACAGACACAGGCTGGCAGAGCAGTGTGAGGGGAAGGGAATATCAATGCTCAGGGAGGGATGTCAGCAGTGTCCCCAGAGCAGAGATTTGCAGCAGGACACACCCCAGAGCTGTCCCTGCACCTCTGGGTGCTGCTGGCACACCTGGGGGGGTTCCTCTGAAATGTGTTTGGGAGGAACCCACTCATTCCTCCCCCCACTCACCATCCATTTCACTGTTCTCTGGAACAGAACTGCAGCTTCACTTCCCTTGAGCCTGACTTGGGAAAGTGTCAGAAAACAGGAACATCAACCCTGAGAGCACCAACAGGAGCTCCCCCCTGGCACCCCGGGGTGGGGCTGGAGTTCTGACCCTCCCAAACCGGGTTTTCCCCTCCAAGCTCTCCCTGGAACACGTTTTTGGGAGCTCTGTGGCCTCCAGCCCCTGCTGTGACAATGCTGCCAGGAGGGCAGCCCAGCCAATCTGGGCAAACCAGCCTCATTCATTTCTCATTTCTCATTTCTGGGAGCTGTTTCCCTGTGCTGGCATTTCCTGGCAGATGGAGCAGGGCAGGCAGCTCCCAGCTGCCTTTTGTTGTTGCTGTTTCAAACACTGCTGCTCGTGGCTGAGGCAAGGTTAACCAGTGCTTTTACCGAGAAAAATCTCTTCCTGAGCCACCCCAAATCCTCCCCTGCCAGGGGATGGCTGCACACAGAGCTGGTGAGCCCCAGCAGGGCTCTGGCTCCTGTGCCAGGGTTCACAGAGAATCGATGCTGGGCATCCAGGAATTCTCAAAAGTTCCTCCTGGTGTTTGCTCCTGTGGTGGTGAGGGATGGGGAGAGCCCAGAGGGGTTTGCCTGAGTGCTCAGTGCCTGCTGCCTCTCCTCACCTGTTAAATTTGGAGTCTGTCACTGATGGGAAGCTCCTTGTCAGGGCATCCAGGCCCAGGTTTGACCAGGAAACTCTTTTTGTGCAAGCAGGAGCAGAGCTGTGCAGGGTGGGGATTTGCACTGATGAGCTGATCCCTGACACCCACCCAGACAAAAACACGCACCCAAAAAGCACGCACCACCCCAAAAGACACGCTACACCCCAAAAAGCACACCACATACCCAAAAGCACACAAAAGCCAAAAACACACACCCAAAAACACACACCAAAAACGCACACCAAAAAAAAAAAACAAACCAAAAATTCACACCCAATAACGCACAACCAAAAACACACCCCCAAAAATGCACTCCCAAAAACACACCCCCAAAAATGCACACCCAAAACCACAAACCCAAAAATGCACACCCAAAAACGCACACCAAAAAACACACACCCAAAAACACGCACCCCAAAAACGCGACACCCAAAAGCCGCATGACACCCAAAAAGACACGCACACCCAAAAACGCACACCCAAAAATGCGCACACCAAAAAAAATACCCAAAAACGCACACCCAAAAACGAACAACCAAAAATGCACACGTCCAAAAACACACACCCAAAAACGCACACCCAAAAGCATACACCCAAAAACGCACAAAACACTAACCCCACCCAAAAAAGCGACACCCAAAAAGCACACCAAAAAGCGCCCCACCCAAAAACGCACACCCCAAAAACGCACACCCAAGAAAATGCACACCCACAAAAACACACACCAAAAAAAACCACCCAAAAACGCACACCCACAAATGCACCCACAAAGCACACACCCAAAAATGCACACTCAAAAACACACACCCAAAACTGCACACCCAAAAACGCACACCCAAAAACGCACCCCCAAAAACGCACCCCCAAAACCGCACACCCAAAAACACACCCCCAAAGACACACACCAAAAAAAACCCACCCAATAACACAAACCAAATAACGCACACTCAATAACGCACACCCAAAAATGCACACCCAAAAACACACCCCCAAAAACGCACCCCCAAACCCGCACAGCTGTCTCAGACTGCTGCTGCTCAGATGAGGCTGCAGAGAGCTCTGAGACACTCCCAGCAAGGTTGTGGCGCTGGCGTTTGCTGCAGGAGAGCGACATCCATGACCAGAGGAATGGGGAGTGGAGCAGTGGTGGTGCAATAACCCTTCACCGGGGCAGAGAAGGATGTACGGGGTGAAGGAGGGGTGGCAGCAGGACCAGAGCACAGCAGTGCCAGGGGGCTCAGCTTTGGGGACAGCCCCTGCTCTCTGGCACGGGGGGCACCTGAGGAGCCCCAGGAGACCCCCAGGCTCTGAGCACAAAACCTCAGCCGCCTTCCCATCCCAGCACCAGCTCCCTCTCCTTCCCCCACACCAGCCTCTGGAGATTCCAGGCCACTGGATCCTACACAAACCTGTTTTCTTCATTTATGAGGCGCCTTTGATCTATCTGTGAAATGCTGCAAACACTGTAATAGAAAACTGTTCTCATTACAGTCTGAAATTAAAATTTAGTAGAAGATGCACAAAGCAGAATAAACTTTCAATTAAAATCTAAACACTGTACTGAAAAAAAACGAAAACTGGAGGGAGCTCTTAGGTTTCTTTGCATTAAAAATGCCTGAGATTTAATTTCACTGTGACATCTCCTTGGAATTACACTGCTAATTGATCAAATTTTGTCTGTCTGTTATTTAAACTTTCAATAAAACTTAGATTAATGGAAGGTGTAATCCTCCCGGGCAGAACAAATATTCCCATTGTTGGTGTCAGGTGTGGAATAGCAATGCCCTCCCTAGCAGCTCCTGCACTCGCCCTGGGAGCAGGAGTTAATCAGACAAGTGTGGTGATTCCTTAATTGCCTGACTGGAATCTGCTCTGTGCTCCCAGCCCCAGCTGCTGCTCACGCCTCTAAAACTCTCAGGCAGCATTTCCAGCGCTGGCTCTGCTGCTGCTGCAAGCCCAGCTCGCTCCAGCCACCAAGGGCTGAAGCAAGGAAGGAAGGGAAGGAAGCAAGAACAGCTCTAGGGAATCTCAGAATTGATGAGCTGGGAAGACCCTTCAAGACCCCCAAGTGCAACCATTCCCCATGTAAAAAAGTGTAAAAGTGTAAAATGTGAATGTAAAAGTGTAAATTTAAGTGTAAATGTGAATGTAAAAGTGTAAATTTAAGTGTAAATGTGAAAGTGTAAATTAAATGTAAAAGTGTAAACGTAAGTGTAAAAGTGTAAATGCAAATGTAAAAGTGTAAATGTAAGTGTAAGTGTAAATGTAAGTGTAAATGTGAAAGTGTAAATGTAAGTGTAAATGTGAAAGTGTAAATTAAATGTAAAAGTGTAAACGTAAGTGTAAAAGTGTAAATGTAAATGCAAATGTAAAAGTGTAAATGTAAGTGTAAGTGTAAATGTAAGTGTAAATGTGAAAGTGTAAATGTAAGTGTAAATGTGAAAGTGTAAATTAAATGTAAAAGTGTAAATGTAAGTGTAAAAGTGTAAATTTAAATGTAAATGTAAAAGTGTAAATGTAAGTGCAAGTGTAGAAGTGTAAATGTAAGTGCAAGTGTCAAAGTGTAAATGTAAGTGTAAAAGTGTAAATGTAAGTGCAAAGGAGCCTCCACAGCACAGGCACCGCGACTGCCGCTGGAAGGGTTTGGTGATTCTCCTGCACATGCACCCGCTGACACGATCTATTTTGGGATCTTCTGGGGGCAAAACCGCTTCTCTATTTCAAGCTGAGTTTGAGTAAATCATGGAAAGCCTCTCCAAGACGCAGGGTGCTTTCCAAATCGCTTGTTTAGTTCTCCACCCCAGCAGAAGCTGTTGCAGTTTTGGAGGGAGCGACGGAAGCCCGAGTGCCGCCGTGGGCTGGATCGGTTCCTGCTCCAGAGAATGGGACCAGGCTTGGCCAGGGAGAATCTGCACAGACCCGGCCTGGCACTGCTCAGCACCAACACCAGCTCCCTGCACAGCCACAGCCGCTCCTGGGCTTGGTTGTTGGACAGACTCAGAAGCTCAAAATGTTCTGTTCTTCAGGTTAGTATTTTATTACAGGGTGTGGGTATAAGAGAGAGCTTAGAGAGGGGTTAGAGCAAGAGAGCAGAGACAAGAAAGACAAGAAAGACAAGAGAGACAAGAGAAACAAAAGAGATTTTTTTGTTTTACAATCTAATAAGTATTCTTCTATGATGAATATTCTAATTTCCAATAACCAATCTAATACAATATACTCATTTCCTAATATTTGCATGCAACCTATAGGAATTCCTAAATTCCCATGTTTTATGGCTTTCTTACCTGTAACCCTTATCTTGAGACCTTTCCTGCCAGGCTTGGGGCAGGATGTCTGTTGGTTCTTTGGTATTTGTGGCATTTGGTATCATCTAAACAAAGGAAGAGGCCTCAAACCTTCACATAACCATCTTCAGTGTCTATGTCAAATACTGCTAACATCTTTATTTCATTTATTGTTCCAAAGCTACTTGCCAGGCACTCATAAGATTTTGATATTACCTTCCCAACACGTTCCTACCATCCTCCCCACCGTGAGAGCAATGTACCCGTGCCAAACTCCTGGTATCCACACGAGGAGGGAACCATGCAGTATTTTTTCCTGGTTTCTGCCTTTCCAGCAAATTTACCCTCTGCCAGACTACGACCTTTTGTACATCTGATAGAAGTCAGAGGAGCAGTAACAAGAGGGAGGAGGAATTCAGGAAGCAGCACCTACTTTGCATTCCTGTTTGTTGTGAAGAGCTAAATTAACTCCCATTAATTCACTGTGAAAACAAGCTGTAGAAAATAGCAAGGAACTCATAGTTTCTTCTGAATTAATGCTGCATGGTAGCACTTTATTTTAAAAATAATTAATGGTAACTCAGTGGTGGAAAAACCATCTTTTGATGCCTCTGAAGCACGTCAGCACTAGATGGTTGTACCTGCTGGGAGTCCTGCTTAAAATACAGTCAAATATTTTCATAGCTGTGATTCATCCCCTAGGCCTGTGCTATATTTATCACACACACACTTTGGGAGGAGAGAAAGGGAAAAGCTGGTGCACCTGAAATAGGAATAAAGGGCCAGTGTCAGGCACGGCCCACACCAAGGTGTCACTGGGGCCAGGAGGGTGGAGACCCTCGGGAGGGATTGGGGCTGGCAGAGGGGGCTGAGAGCTGGCAGGGGAGCAGCTTGAGCTGGGATGGCAGAGCTGAGCTGAGCTCTGGGCTGGGCTGGGATGGCTGAGCTCTGGGCAGGGCTAGGATGGCTGAGCTGAGCTCTGGGCTGAGTTCTAGGCAGGGCTGGGATGGCTGAGCTGAGCTCTGGGCTGAGCTCTGGGCAGGGCTGGGCTGAGCTGAGCTCTGGGCTGAGCTCTGGGCAGGGCTGAGCTGGGCTGAGCTTTGCTCTGGGCTGGGCTTTGGGATCACTCAGCTGAAGCTCAGCAGGCTCCTCTCTGCGCTGGGCTCGGCACGACCCGCAGCAGTGGCTGCCCAGGTGAAGGGCACACCCCGCCCAGGTAAGGGGCACACCCTGCCCAGGTGAGAGGCACACCCTGCCCAGGTGAGGGACACACCCTGCCCAGGTGAGAGGCACACCCCGCCCAGGTGAGGGGCACACCCTGCCCAGGTGAGGGACACACCCCGCCCCAGGTGAGGGACACACCCCGCCCAGGTGAGGGACACACCCTGCCCAGGTGAGAGGCACACCCTGCCCAGGTGAGGGGCACACCCCGCCCAGGTGAGGGGCACACCCTGCCCAGGTGAGGGGCACACCCCGCCCAGGTGAGGGGCACACCCTGCCCAGGTGAGGGACACACCCGCCCAGGTGAGGGACACACCCCGCCCAGGTAAGGGGCACACCCTGCCCAGGTGAGAGGCACACCCTGCCCAGGTGAGGGACACACCCTGCCCAGGTGAGAGGCACACCCCGCTTCCAGGTGAGGGGCACACCCTGCCCAGGTGAGGGACACACCCCGCCCAGGTGAGGGACACACCCCTTCCAGGTGAGGGACACACCCCTGCCCAGGTGAGAGGCACACCCTGCCCAGGTGAGGGGCACACCCCGCCCAGGTGAGGGCACACCCTGCCCAGGTGAGGGGCACACCCCGCCCAGGTGAGGGGCACACCCTGCCCAGGTGAGGGACACACCCCGCCCAGGTGAGGGACACACCCCGCCCAGGTAAGGGGCACACCCTGCCCAGGTGAGAGGCACACCCCTGCCCAGGTGAGAGGCACACCCCTACCAGGTGAGGGACACACCCCGCCCAGGTGAGGGACACACCCCGCCCTAGGTGAGGGGCACACCCTGCCCAGGTGAGAGGCACACCCCGCCCAGGTGAGGGACACACCCCGCCCAGGTGAGGGACACACCCCGCCTAGGGTGAGGGGCACACCCCTGCCCAGGTGGCAGGGCACACCCTGCCCAGGTGAGAGAGGCACACCCTGCCCAGGTGAGAGGCACACCCTTCAGGTGAGGGACACACCCCCGCCCAGGTGAGGGACACACCCCGCCTAGGTGAGGGGCACACCCTGCCCAGGTAAGGGGCACACCCTGCCCAGGTAAGGGGCACACCCCGCCCAGGTGAGGGGCACACCCTGCCCAGGTAAGGGGCACACCCTGCCCCAGGTGAGGGGCACACCCTGCCCAGGTGAGGGGCACACCCTGCCCAGGTGAAGGACACACCTACCAGGTGAGGGACACACCCTGCCCAGGTGAGGGAACACCCTGCCCAGGTGAGGGGCACACCCCGCCCAGGTGAGGGGCACACCCCGCCCAGGTGAGGGACACACCCTGCCCAGGTGAGGGACACACCCTGCCCAGGTGAGGGACACACCCTGCCCAGGTGAGGGACACACCCCGCCCAGGTGAGGGACACACCCTGCCCAGGTGAGGGGCACACCCGCCCAGGTGAGGGACACACCCCGCGCCAGGTGAGGGGCACACACTGCCCAGGTGAGGGCACACCCGCTCAGGTGAGAGGCACACCCTGCCCAGGTGAGGGGCACGCCCGCCCAGGTGAGGGCACACCCTGCCCAGGTGAGGGGCACACCCTGCCCAGGTAAGGGGCACACCCCGCCCAGGTGAGGGGCACACCCTGCCCAGGTGAGGGGCACACCCTGCCCAGGTGAGGGGCACACCCTGCCCAGGTAAGGGGCACACCCTGCCCAGGTGGGAGAGGCACACCCTGCCCAGGTGAGGGGGCACACCCTGCCCAGGTGAGGGGCACACCCCATGGGTGAGGGACACACCCTGCCCCAGGTAAGGGGCACACCCTGCCCAGGTGAGGGGCACACCCTGCCCAGGTGAAGGACACACCCCGCCCAGGTGAGGGACACACCCTGCCCAGGTGAGGGGCACACCCTGCCCAGGTGAAGGACACACCCCGCCCAGGTGAGGGACACACCCTGCCCAGGTGAGGGAACACCCTGCCCAGGTGAGGGGCACACCCCGCCCAGGTGAGGGGCACACCCCGCCCAGGTGAGGGCACGCCCCGCCCTCCCTGCACTCCAGGGATCAGATCGCGGCTGCTGCAGGAGCTCTCAGGGATCGATGTGCTCCAACGTGTTTAACACCTCCCCGGCTCTCAAACGTGTCTCGTGGGATTTCTTTATTTATCTCTTTTCCCCGAGGTTATGAAGCCAACTGTTTTTTATGTGCTCGGAGGCAGAGGCCTGATTTTCACGATAAATCTCATTTCTGGGAGGTGAAAAGCACGGAGCTGTGTTTGCTGTCCCAGCAGAGCCTGACCAGATTGCAGAGCCCTCGGCACACCTGCGGCAGGTTGCTGCTGCAGCAGGGGCTCAGCACAGCTCCTGTCGGCGCCTCTGGGGCATCCCCTCCCCCCTTTGTCCCTCCTTTCCCAGAGGATGCTGCGCTGGGATCACACTGCCCGGGCTGGGCAGAGCCTCTCGCAGCTCGGGGCAGAGGGAGAGCACCCAGGGCAGGAGATTGAGGGAAAGAGGGAGAAGGGCACGAGGCTGTGCTGGAGCTCGTGGAGATGCAGAGCCGCGCTGGCACAGACCAGCCCAGGCCACCGTCCCACACAAATGTCACCGTCCCACACAAATGTCACCGTCCCACACAAATGTCACCGTCCCACACAACCCCCACCCTGTCCCTCTTTCCAGGGGGGCTGGCTGCTCTGCAGAGGGGTGATGAACAGACCCTGGGTGCCTCTCCCACGCTGCAGCTCCTGGGAGCACACACAGAACGTTTTCACACCCTCTCTCATTAGCTGTGGGTGTGTGCTGCTCTTTTCTCCAGCACTTCTTTCCCCACGGGCCAGGAAAGGAGCTGGAACCCAACCCGGCTGTGCCTCCCTCTCCTCTGCACACAGGTGATGCTGAATTGACACAATTCCACAATTCCACAGCTCAGGGCCCTGGGACAGGCGCTCCTGTTTGCCCATCCTGCTGAGAGACCGTTTGAAAACAACCACAAGATGAGCCCTTTATGTGGTTTGTGATGCTCTGATCAAGGTTTTTAATCAACCCATCTTGCTTTCAGCTGCTGCAAGTTCATTTCGCCCTCCCTGACAGCATCATGCTGGGATTGACTGGGACCCAGCGGGCACTGAGCCACACAGCTGGGCAGCTCCTTTAACCCCTTGGGCACCGGTGCCCCTGCCAGGGGTCCTGAGGGACCTGGGGCAGCTCTGGGGGGGCTGGGAGCAGGTGGGAGCAGGTGAGAGCAGGTGGGAGCAGGTGAGAGCAGGCAGAGCACAGATCTGGGAGCAGGCAGAGCACAGATTTGGGATCAGGTGGGAGCAGGCAGAGCACAGATCTGGGATCAGGCAGAGCACAGATCTGGGAGCAGGCAGAGCACAGATCTGGGAGCAGGCAGAGCACAGATTTGGGATCAGGTGAGAGCAGGCAGAGCACAGATCTGGGATCAGGCAGAGCACAGATTTGGGAGCAGGCAGAGCACAGATCTGGGATCAGGCAGAGCACAGATTTGGGAGCAGGCAGAGCACAGATCTGGGATCAGGCAGAGCACAGATTTGGGATCAGGTGAGAGCAGGCAGAGCACAGATCTGGGATCAGGCAGAGCACAGATTTGGGAGCAGGCAGAGCACAGATCTGGGATCAGGCAGAGCACAGATTTGGGATCAGGTGAGAGCAGGCAGAGCACAGATCTGGGATCAGGCAGAGCACAGATTTGGGAGCAGGCAGAGCACAGATCTGGGAGCAGGCAGAGCACAGATTTGGGATCAGGTGAGAGCAGGCAGAGCACAGATCTGGGATCAGGCAGAGCACAGATCTGGGAGCAGAGGCAGAGCAGGCAGAGCACAGATCTGGGATCAGGCAGAGCACAGATCTGGGAGCAGGTGGGAGCAGGCAGAGCACAGATCTGGGAGCAGGCAGAGCACAGATCTGGGAGCAGTGAGTGCACAGATTTGGGATCAGGTGGCAGCAGGCAGAGCACAGATCTGGGAGCAGGCAGAGCACAGATCTGGGATCAGGAAGAGCACAGATCTGGGAGCAGGCAGAGCACAGATCTGGGATCAGGAAGAGCACAGATCTGGGAGCAGAGGCAGAGCAGGCAGAGCACAGATCTGGCCAGGCACAGCTGCAGAGCAGGCAGTGCATCCATCACCTCCTGCCAGCACAGGCCAGGCCATCCATCAGCAGTGATGGGCAGCAGCAGCAGGGCAGGACAGGCTCAGCGCCCTGGGGAGGGGCTGCAGGCTGCAATGAGTCACCCCAGTGCCACAGACACTGCTCCATCAGTCTGCGTGCAGCACTGACACCGTGTGAGCCACGGGAGGAGGTTTAAATGTCACCTGGCATTAGTGCTGCTGCCTCTGCAGTGTTTTTAAACAAAACTGAAAGTTCTATTTCATACCATTATAATTAAGCCCAAGATCTTGGAATAGAAAGATTTTCTGAGTCTGTTTCCAAAACTGTCACAAAAATTTGCATTTTCATGATGCTGTTGTTTCCTTTAAAAAAATTAAAATCTTCACACTCCAGTCCCACTGCCCTGAGACATTCCCATAAACAAGTGGTTTCATCTGTTTTTTTGTTCCCCCAGCTGGATTTGCCAGAAAAATCCCAGAGGGGACTGGGACTCCTGCCCCACTGTATTTACATAAAACCTGAGCCACATTTACTAAAAGCAATTCTAAATCAAAATAAAGTGCTGGTGATGGGAAAACACCTCGACTCCTTATTGAGGAAGGGAAAAAAAGAGAAAAGCAAAAGATTCAGGGAAAGACAAAATTAAGTTGTTTATAGCAGGAGCTTTCCTTAAAGTCTTGAATACCTGTGGAAAATGTGAGAATGAAATAGGGAAAAAGATTTATTGAGTCTCAAAGCCTCCAGTTAAAATTAAATGTGGTGAGAAAAGTGGCTTTCCACTTTTAATTGTCTTTACCACAATAACTGTGTGTCAGTCTCTCCTAAAAGCCTATTAATTCTGTAATTTAGTGCCAGCAAGAGCTGGGAGACAGGCAGAACCAGCACCGTTCTTTTTTGCTTAATTCATTGACTAAATGTCATCAGGCATCAGTACCAGAGGGGGCTTTTTCCTTCAGGGCTTTACACACGAAAAATTAAAAACTTTTTACAGTTTGCTGAACTAAAAAGTGCTGGCACATCAGTTATCAGAAGGGCTGTGACATTGTGTGTTGGTGTGTTAATTGTGGCTGAAATAACGGGACAGGTGGAGGAGCTGTGGAGTTTTCCAGGTAGGAGAGGGAATTAAACTAACTGCTGCAGCCAGGTGCAATGTGTGTGCTCAGCCATGGTTTTAGAGTTTATTCTGAAACGAGCCAGAGCTGGTTACAGCTACTGAGGCAGAAACACAGGGTTAGGTTAGGTGGGTTTCTTGACATTTGAGGTTGTATAACAAGGTAGCAGCCAAAAAACCCCATGACCTCAGACCCAGCAGCAAAACAGCTTCAATATCTGAGTCCTTGCAAATCAGGAGGGAAGACACTCAAAGAAACAAGAAAATCAAAGCCATGGGGGCCAGAGGAGCAAGGGGACCTGCAGGAGCACTGACATCCCCACCAGGGAGCTGCTGGACCCTGAATGGTCACAAATAAACAAGTGAGCCACTCCTCAGTGGTCAGTTATCACAAATAAACCACTGGGAGCCATTCCTCAGTGGTCATTATCACAAATAAACCACTGAGCCACTCCTAATGCTCAGTTATCACAAATAAACCACTGAGTCACTCCTAATGGTCAGTTATCACAAATAAACCACTGAGCCACTCCTCAGTGGTCAGTTATCACAAATAAACCACTGAGCCACTCCTCAGTGGTCAGTTATCACAAATAAACCACTGAGCCACTCCTAATGCTCAGTTATCACAAATAAACCACTGGGTGCCACTCCTAATGCTCAGTTATCACAAATAAATCACTGTGAGCCACTCCTAATGCTCAGTTATCACAAATAAATCACTGTGAGCCACTCCTCAGTGGTCAGTTATCACAAATAAACAAGTGAGCCACTCCTAATGCTCAGTTATCACAAATAAACCACTGGGTGCCACTCCTAATGCTCAGTTATCACAAATCAATCACTGAGCCACTCCTCAGTGATCAGTTATCACAAATCAATCAATCACTGTGAGCCACTCCTCAGTGGTCAGTTATCATAAATCAATCACTGTGAGCCACTCCTCAGTGGTCAGTTATCACAAATAAACCACTGGGTGCCCCTGGGTCACTTCTGTGGCTGAAACTTCAGCAACAGAGCTGAGGAGTCACCTCGAACAAGGGCTGGAAAAAAAAGAAGCACAAAGTCCTTGGATTCGAGATTCCAGAGTTCAGGACTGATTTTTTGCATATACTTTGTTCCTCTCTTTAGAACCATCAGGTTTTTTTTTCTCCTGGAGAACATAAACAACTGAATTTTAAACCAGACTCAGCAACTAACATGACATTGTGAAGGACACAGCAGCACTTATCATCTCTCCAGATGAGTTGGTAAGTATTTATAGAAACATTTCCTCCCTGGCACAGCTTTAACTAAGCAATGGATCTAATTTCCTCTGGAGAAATGTGTTGGAGAAATCAGTAAGAAAAGTCTCATCACAAATAGTAATAAATAACTACTCTGGCGAAGTTATTTGAATATTAATGGTTTTACAGGTACACTCACAGGGTAAAATATCCATGACAGTAATACCCCAAAATTAAATCCAGGGTTCTGTGGTCTGAATTACAAGGCAGGATGTGGATGAGGTTACTGGAGATAACAACACATGGAGTAACCCAAACAGATGGAATAACCCAAAAACAGGGAATAATCCACACACAAACACATGGAATAATCCACACACAGGGAATAACCCAAAACAGGGAATAACCCAAAAACATGGGAATAACCCAAACACATGGAATAACCCACACACAGGCAATAACCCACACACAGGGAATAACCCACACACAGGGAATAACCCAAAACCAGGGAATAACCCAAACACATGGAATAACCTAAACCCAAATACATGGAATAACCCAAACACAGGAAATAACCCAAACACAGGGAATAACCCAAACACAGGGAATAACCCAAACCTTCCCTAAAACATCAGGGGCTTGGTGGAGAGCTGCTCCTGAAGAGCACTGGAGCCCAGATCACTCAGAGCAGGCAGCTGGAACCCCCTGGAGCGGCCTGGAACTCTCTAGAACCCCCTGGAACACTCTGGAACCCTCTGGAACCCTCTGGAACCCCCCTGGAACCCTCTGGAACCCCCCTGGAACACTCTGGAACTCCCTGGAACTCCTGGAGCCCCCTGGAACCTCCTGGAACCCCCTGGAACCCTCTGGAACTCCCTGGAGCACTCTGGAACCCCCTGGAACACTCTGGAACCCTCTGGAACCCCTCTGGAACACTCTGGAACCCCCTGGAGCACTCTGGAACTCCCCGGAGCCCCCCGGAGCCCCCTGGAACCTCCTGGAGCCCCTTGGAACACTCTGGAACCCTCTGGAACTCCCTGGAGTCCCCCGGAGCCCCCCGGAGCCCCCCGCCCCCCCAGCGCTGCCTTTGCTGTTGCTGCCAGCAGCAGGAGACATCACAGCAGTGCTGAGATGATCATTATCCCCTCGGGTTCTTTCCTTTTATTCGTCATGGGTTTCAGCCTGTTGTATAACACACATTTTTCAAGTTAAGCATCAAAACAATGAATACAAATGAGCGGGGAAGCGTTCACTTGCTGAAGGAGGAGAATTACCGAGAGCAGCACTGCTCAGGGTTACAATGCGTCTCCAGAACTGCAGCGTTTGTATGAATGTGTTAGAGACATCCACACAGACAGATTGCAGCGTGGATCAAAGGGAGAGCTCTCCAAAGCGCGGCAGGCGCCCAGAGCTGCTCCCTGAACAACATTCGGGATTCAATCCCCCCTGGCACAGCGACAGCGTGCTCCCCCTCCCCTGTCCCCTCAGGAGGGGATGGCGCTGGCCCCAGGCAGGGCAGAGCCTGGCGGTGCCACCCTGGCTGGGCAGGACACACGGACAGGGCAGGACACACAGACTGGGCAGGACACACGGACTGGGCAGGACACACGGACACGGGCAGGACACACAGACAGGGCAGGACACACAGGCTGGGCAGGACACACGGACAGGGCAGGACACACGGACACGGGCAGGACACACAGACTGGGCAGGACACACAGACATGGGCAGGACACACGGACACAGGAGGACACACAGACACGACAGGACACACACGGACACGGCAGGACACACGGACAGGGCAGGACACACGGACTGGGCAGGACACACGGACAGGGCAGGACACACGGACACGGGCAGGACACACGGACTGGGCAGGACACACGGACTGGGCAGGACACACAGACATGGGCAGGACACACACGGACACAGGCAGGACACACGGACACGGCAGGACACACAGGCTGGGCAGGACACACGGACACAGGGCAGGACACACGGACACGGCAGGACACACAGGCTGGGCAGGACACACGGACACGGCAGGACACACAGACACGGCAGGACACACGGACACGGGGCAGGACACACGGACACGGCAGGACACACGGACTGGGCAGGACACACGGACTGGGGCAGGACACACAGACACGACAGGACACACGGACACGACGCAGGACACACGGACACGGCAGGACACACGGACACGGCAGGACACACGGACAGGGCAGGACACACAGACTGGGCAGGACACACGGACTGGGCAGGACACACGGACTGGGCAGGACACACAGACACGACAGGACACACGGACACGGCAGGACACACGGACAGGGCAGGACACACGGACACGGCAGGACACACGGACTGGACCCCGAGGGCAGCCAGCGGGAGCTCGGGGTCGGAGGACTCAGCTGAGCCGTTTCCAGGACATTAAATTTTTACCAGCCCAGTCAATTTTCATTTCGTTCTGGGTGAATTTGTGCACGCGCCTCCTTCTGCCCCCCGCGGGCACAGTCCTGCTCCCTGCGCTCCTCCACCTCCCCTGGCATGTGGCATTTCCGTCTGGCTAACGGGACTGAATTCACCCTGCCAGGCTACAGCAGGCACTCTGCTCCTCTCACAAACTGCGAGCAAGTGTCAGCCCCGGAGCAGGGAGGTGTGAGAGAAGGAAAGAGGAAAACAAGAAAAGGAGAGATGCATCTCCTTCCCACACCCATCCCTGCCCTGCACGTCTTGCAAGAAGAATTAATTAGTTCAGATGATAAAGCACCGTGGGGAAGGAGAATCAAGGTTAATAACATATATTAATAAAATATCAGCAAGGAAAAATGAGTAGCTGTGTCCCAGCTAAGCCATCTCCGTGACCATAATCTGTCCCTGTCTTTGCAAGTGGTTATATCTCAATAGATCAGGAGGGGGAAATAATGGAGATGAAATAACACTGCAAGGTTCCAGCTCCACACCACTGCTCTGCTGCTGCTCCACCGGCAAAGGAGCAAACTGGGGCTGCCAGCACCCTGGGAACTTCCCAAAATCTGCCCTGAGGAAGATTCCAGCCTGGTGCAACAGTGCACAAATGAGGGACAGGGACAGGGACACAAATGAGGGACAGGGACAGGGACAGGAGCAGGGACAAGGACAAGGACAGGGACACAAATGAGGGACAGGGACAAGGACAGGGACAGGGACAGGAGCAGGGACAGGGACAAGGAGAGGGATGGGACAGGGACAAGGAGAGGGAGAAGGAGAGGGAGAAGGACAGGGACAAGGACAGGGACAGGGATAGGGACAGGGACAGGGACAAGGACAGGGACAGGGACAAGGACAGGGACAAGGACAGGGACAAGGACAGGGACAAGGACAGCCCCTCCACGCTGTCCCTGTCCCTCCAGGCTCCAGCCCTGGGCAGTGATGCCACACCAGCCCCCAGTTTTGGGTTTGCAGAGTGGGAGATGCTGAGCTGCCACCCTCCAGCTGTGGTTGTCGTGCTGCCCCAGAACGTCACCCAAATTCTCCTTTCATCACTTTGCCATTCCCAGTAAGGTTCCCATCAGCACAGAAGCCATGGGAGCTCACGTTTATCCGAGGTTTCATCACCACCCGAGCTAATCACCTGTCCCCAAGCCATGAGGCAGCCAGGGAAGCCAAACAGGCACCTCCTGTGACAGGCAGGTGGGAAAAAACATCTCATCCTCAGTGCTGCCTCTCGTTCTTGCCCGGGAGAGGAGCCAAAGGGCAGGAACACAACAACAACACAATAACAACAATAACAACAATAACAATAACAACAGCAGCAATAACAGCAACAGCAATAACAACAATAACAATAACAGCAACAGCAGCAGCAACAGCAGGAAACGCAGAGTCTGGAGAGGTGCCTGCAATCTGCATTTGCCCATTAAATTGCACCACCAGAAGGGAAAGTGCAATTCCTCTCACCAAAATAAGAGGAAAGCTCCCAATCCAGGCCTTCCTTTCCAGCCCCAGCAGCTCTCAGGGCAGGGCTGGGTTTGATTTGGACATTGCAGGACAGCAGCTCCTCCCCAGTGCAAGCAGAGCAGGAACCTGCTCTGTTCTCAGCTCCTATTGATTTATAACACTTCAGAAACCTCTCACTGTACAGTCTTTTAATGCTGAGCTGCGAAATGAAAAGAGATTTTCACACCATTAAAGGGAGGTTAATGTAAGATGAAAAAGGGGAGTATTTCCATTTAATGAGTGAGTTTGAAGAGCTCGGCTGGATTTCTTGCAGGCTGTCCCTGGAAAGTCGATTCCTGCACGAAGAAAAGTTTCTCCTAAAAACAAGTGTGCTCCTCCCTCTCCAATCCCAAAGCCAAGGACAGTTTTTGTGTCACACTGGTTTCAGAATGAGAAATGCCAGCTGCAGAGAGCAGGAACCTGGCAGGGGGATGGCTCACACCTGGCTGCTCGTGGGGCTTGTGGGTTTGTTCAGAGTTTTCCACTTTTCCCAAGCCCAGGTGCTGCAGCTCAGCCCCAGCACATCCCTTTGTGCATGGCTGAGTGACAGTGAGAGTTCCCTGTCCCTCTTCCCCCCCTGGGGCACTCCTGGGCTGAGCTGTGCCCAGGACAGAGGAGCCCAGGGTTGGGGAGGGAATATCAAAATCTAATGAGTGCCTGGCAAGTAGTTCTGGAACAATAGATGAAATAGAGATGTTGGCAGTGTTTGACATAGACACTGAAAACAGCCATGTGAAGGTTTGAGGCCTCTTCCTTTGCTTAGATGATACCAAATGCCACAAATAGCAAAGAACCAACAGACATCCTGCCCCAAGCCTGGCAGGAAAGGTCTGAAGATAAGGGTTACAGATAAGAAAGCCATAAAACATGGTAATTTAGGGATTCCTATAGGTTGCATGCAAATATTAGGAAATTAGGATATTGCATTAGACCCTCTGGGAGCAGAGAACTCCAGTGAAAAAGGGCTCTCCACTAGGATGACCATAAATCTCCACGTGTTTACAGCAGGAGACTGACCAGAGGAGTTTATTAAATCTCCGAGGGATTTGATGTATATCAAACTGTTACATAAAGTCAATACTTTGGGAAGAACTAGACAATAAATACCCGACAAGAGGCAATATTTCTATCACGGAGAAAGCAATCACATAAAGATTAGGAGAGCAATTTCAATACTGAATGTCAGTCTGCTCTAAGAAGACATTTATTGTTTTTCTGAGTTATCACAGAAGAGCGAGATAAGCCATAACAATGCTCTGAGCCCAGCTAATCATGCTATCAAAGTCTAAAAATACTCCTTCACCTTTTTAAAATCACTTTGCACTTCCCAAATAAAAGGAGCAGCCCCCTGCAGGGGCGAAGGGAGGGAGGTTTCTCACGGTGGGTGGTGAAGGGTCTGGGACTGCTGCCCCTCAGCCACAGACACAACTCAGGGTCCCCCTGTGGGTGCCCAGGGCAGGGACCCCAATTCTGCTGCACTTGGCTCAAGGAGCAAAGATCACCTGGGACAGGGCTGGGGCTGGGGCTGGGAACTCTTTTAATGACTGACCGATGAAGAGCTATGACAACATGTCAACATTCAGCAAGCAAAAACACCACTTGCTTCAATTCTTCCCCCACAAAGAGATTTTTCCTTTAAGAGCTCAGATTAAAAGAATGGAAAACTTCAACCAGCTCAGTTTCAGCAAAGCCAAAGAACAGACGTCCCTGGGAGCAGCTCTGACACCCCAGGGGCAGCTGCTGGGCTCATCTCACTCCCTGGGGTCCCCTGGGGGTTCCTGCCTCCCCTCGCAGCATCCTGCTGCCCCAGGGCAGGTTTGGGGTGAGTGTCACCCTGTGAGCCCCAGCACGCCCCACGGCAGCGGGTGTCACACCTGGGGGTGCAGGGACACCTGGGAACAGGGCTGACCAAGCCACAAAAACTCACATGGGAACTGCCAGCAGCTCCAGCCACGAGTCTGAGAGTTTGGGCTTGTCTGGCTGAAGCAGAAATTTCAAATTTGAATGCCAAAACTGAGCTGAGGAGCGAATGTGGGGGTTTCTTTTTTATTTTTTTTCCCTGCAGGCAGCAGAGCTCGGGGGGGGCAGAGCTCCAGATAAACCCTGTGCAGCCGAGCCGAGCTGACAAAGTGAGCACGGCCATTAACAATGACCTGCTCCAGAAGGGAACCATCAATTACCCTGATCACCCTCAGCCTGCGTTTCTGCGGAGATGAATGCAGCAGACCGGGTGTGCACAGGGGACAGGAGCCACACGGGGCTGCTGCCCGCTGTTATCAGCACCGAGGGCGCTGGGATGGCAGCAATCAGCAGCAATTAACACCCTGTGCCAGGCGCATCAATGCTCCAGGTACGGCAGGGACCAAACGTGATTTTGAGTCCAAACCAACCTGTTAATCTCTCTCAGGACCCCACAGCCGTGCTCAGAGGCCTGAAACGCACCTGAGGGGGCAGTGAGTGAGCTCTGAGCCCTGCCCGTCCCCAGCGGGTCACCCTGGCCCTCCAGCCAGGCCAGCTGTGCAAGCTAATCACAGGGAGCAGCGGCAGAGATGCTCCAGGGGAGCGATGCCCTCAGAGGGGAGCACCTGGCACCTGGCACAGACTGGGGCACTGCTCTCACCTCCCTGCTTGCCTGAGAGCTGCCCTGTCCTGATGCAGCAGTGATCTGCACTCTCCTGGGGCTGCACAGCTGGGTTTCTGAGGGAGTTTGACAGCATCTTCACCAGTTTATGGCAGAAAATAAAAGGCACTTAAGGGGATTTTGTTTGTCACTTGAAAATTAGCCTGGAGCAAAAAGAATCTTCAATTCAAATTTAATTAAAAACTGATGAACCAAAGGCCTTGTAGTGGCTCTGTGAAGTCCCATTCTTACAGCACAAGAACAGAGCCCTGATAAGCAGCAAGAAGAAAATAAACACAACAGATTTAAAGCAAAAACCTGCACAGAGCAAACTGTAATCCCAGTGGCACCAGAACAAAAATTGTCCCACTGTGCTTAAAAAGGGGGCTTTGAGGGACCTGCTGAGCTGCTGTGAGCTGCTGCCAACATGCCCATCAAACTCACTGCCATTATTATTGTCACTGCTGTTATTTCACCCATCTCTTTTGGCCAGGACCCGCTGCCCCCGAGGGGAGGGGACAGTGCTGGGGTGCTGACATCCCTGTGCCTGTCTCTCCAGCCCCTCAGCGTGTGTGTGCTGAGGAGTGGAGGGTCTGGGGGCGCAGGGAGCTGCAGGCACGGGACAGGGAGTGCTGAGTGCCACAGCCCTGGGCTCGCTGCAGCTGCACCCAGAGTGACCACAGGTGACTGTCCCATCCCTTCTGAGCAAACACCTCTCTCATTAAGCACACAGCTCAGTAAAAACCCACAAGCCCTCTGCATGACCAGCTCTGGCCCTTTTGGGCACAGACCTCTGCTAAGCCCTGCCTGACCTCCCAAGTCTTGGCTCAAACCCTGCTGCACTCCCATTTCCCATCACTTCAAACCTGGCTCAGTAAAAGCCACCTGGGACTGAGGACAGGAATGCTGATGGCAGATTTTACATCCAAAGGATGTCTCAATCAGTCAGTTTTGAAGAGAGCACAGGTCCCTTGCCCAGGGAGCAGGGCAAGGGGTGCTGGGTCCCAGCAGCTCCTGCCCCACCCTCTGCCCCCAGAGCAGAGCTCACCCTTGGGCTCACCTGCCCAGGCAGGCTGGCTCCTCGCTGGGGAGGGAATATTAAAATCTAATGAGTGCCTGGCAAGTAGTTCTGGAACAACAGATGAAATAGAGATGTTGGCAGTGTTTGACAGAGACACCGAAAATAGTTATGTGAAGGTTTGAGGCCTCTTCCTTTGTTTAGATGATACCAAATGCCACAAATACCAAAGAACCAACAGACATCCTGTCCCAAGCCTGGCAGGAAAGGTCTGAAGATAAGGGTTACAGGTAAGAAAGCCATAAAACATGGTGAATTTAGGGATTCCTATAGGTTGCATGCAAATATTAGGAAATTAGTATATTTGTATTAGATTGGTTAATGGAAATTAGAATATTCATCATAGAAGAATACTTCTTATAGTGTAAACAGGAAATTGCTTTCTTACCTTTTACCTCTGATTTTTAATCTGTCTGTCTAAGCTCTCTCTTATCCCCCTGCTCTCATCACTCTCCATGCTCTACACTCTCTCTTACACCCACACCTTATAATAAACTACAACCCTGAAGAACAGAAAATAAAAAGCTCCTGAGTCTGTCCAGTGACTGCACCCCTGGAGCTGCTGCCCTCCCTCCCACAGCCCCTGCCAGCACTGACAAATTAAACTCAGCACCTCCCTTGACTGAGATGGATGGCAGGCTTAAACGATACCCACTGAACAAATGGTGATTTGTGTGTTCTCCCATTCGGGATCAGGCTAATAAGATGTCCATTTATGGATCTATTACTCTGTCATTTAACTGCTTAAAAGAGAGGACCAGGAAAATTTCACTATGCAGGAGTTGATTTCCATCTTTTTAGGCCAAATTTTAGCAGAGGGTTTGCAAAGGTAATTTAGTGGGACACACCAACACATCATTAAGGTGACAGAGTATTTTAAAATACATGAGGGTGGATCTGGTTTTTATTGCAGAATAACGTCTGGTTTGTCTGTTGGCATCTTTGTGATGCCCTGGCAGTTTGTGCACGTTCACTGCTCACCCCAGGCACACATCAGTAACTGATTCACCCTGTTTCACAGTTATCATCTGTCCCAGGTACCACTGCCTTCGTTATCTGAGAGAGGAGTTTGATCTTACCCACCAGGCAAACCTTCCAAATTCACAGCTGGGCAGGTGCAACCTTGAATATTTAGCTCAGACATAATGGCAGCTAATATTCCTCTTAACTGCTGCTCTTAAACAGTTTCATCCTATCGTTGTTAATCACATTAAAAGGTATTGGATATATAATTTCCTTTAATTATGTGAAAATATTGGTTGCTTCCTTTCTTTGGAGCAGTGATTAATGCCAGAATTTCAAAAGGCAGAGAAAGCTCCTAATTGTTGATTTATGCCCTAATTGGAAGACACCTGGTTTTCCCCCATCCTTTTGATCTTTACTTTCTGTTTGAGCCCAGAATTGCCCTGCATGTGCCATCATTCCATTAATCAATACACGCTGTGTCCTTCACACACCTGCTAATTGCTTTTCTCGTTGAGACACTCGTTTGCTAACGAGCCCCAACAGGATTTTCCAGGAGCAGATTTAGGAGGGGGAAGACATCCCTGTCGTGGGCAGTGAGCTTCTGAGACAAGACTTCAGATGCCACAGGAAAGGGAAAACCAAGTCCAAAATTCAGTAATTTTGTGTAAGAGTTTCCACCCCCCCATGTACCCAAACATGGGTTTGTTTTCTGACTACGACTCCTGAGTTATTTTTTTTTGGAGGCCACAGATGACACTGAGCCTTCTGTGGCAGTGTAATAGGAAGTGCCTTAAATGACAAATTAGGAGGAAGAGTGTTTGTGACAGTGATAAAGGGAAAGTTTAAGGCTTGTATTTAGATAAATTGGCTGGAAAATTTGATCCACATAGTCTTTCAAATACGATTATACAAACATAATTTGCATAAATATTGTAATTAAAATTCTGCCCATGGCATAATAAAGAAGGGAAAATAGTATTAAATGATCAAGGCATTTGAATGTTTGAAGTATCACTGTGTGATGCTTCGTGCTATCCATTAAATAAGTAATTTATTTCAAAATCTATCAAAGCAAAAGGAAATTAAGTCAGATAAGGCTGGCTTTTTACTTTGCATGGGGGTTTTTTGGAGGATATCTTTCCTTTCAGAGCACATTTAATTTCTCCAAGGTGCTAACTCAGAGTGATTGCAGTGCCAGCAGGACAGGCACCCCTGTGCTGACACACCAACACCCCTCAGAGCATTCCAGGCTGGGGGCTCATTCTGTCCCTTGGCTCAGCCAAAGGGTGACAGGGCAAGTGGGAAAGGAGCTTTGAGCACAGGAGCAGCCTTCCCTATCAGCCTCTGCAAAGATCTCTGTAAGCAACCACGAGGAAAATACAGGATAATAAAGGAAAGAAAACTTGTGAACAGTTTACTGGACTAAACTGCTGCAGGGCAGGTTGATCCTTTGATATAAATCCTGTGCCTTGTCCACCCCCAGGCCTGCCAACAAGGCAGCCTCACTCCTCATGTCACTGCTGCTGCTGGGAATTTGTGACATCAATAAAATCCTGGTTTGCCAGTACAAATGGAACTTTAAATTGAATCCTTATCAAATTAGCTTTTCATCAAGGTGGTGCAATATTGTGAGAATAACCTTTTGTGAGGCTGTGTGCAGGGCTGCTGCTGGAGGTGAGAACCAAACTAATCCTAGTGAGGTTTCCCAGCTGGACAGCAGGCAGTGGGGAGGGGCTGACGTTGGGTTTAGTGATGATTTAAGTAAATGGACACAGCAGAGCTGGAAGCTCAGTGCTTCCCCCCATCTCAGGTGTGACCCCACACCTGCCAGGATGGGGTAACACTGCCAGGGATGGGGTAACACTGCCAGGGATAGGGGTGACACTGCCAGGATGGGGTGACACTGCCAGGATGGGGTGACACTGCCAGGATGGGGTAACACTGCCAGGGATGGGGTGACAGTTCCAGGGATGGGGTGACACTGCCAGGGATGGGGTGACAGTTCAGGGATGGGGTAACACTGCCAGGGATGGGGTGACAGTTCCAGGGATGGGGTGACACTGCCAGGATGGGGTGACACTGCCAGGGATGGGGTGACACTGCCAGGGATGGGGTGACACTGCCAGGATGGGGTAACAGTACCAGGGATGGGGTGACACTGCCAGGGATGGGGTGACACTGCCAGGATGGGGTGACACTGCCAGGGATGGGGTGACACTGCCAGGATGGGGTGACACTGCCAGGATGGGGTGACACTGCCCTGGGAACTGCAGGACCCACCTGAGGAAGCTGCTCCCACCAGGATGGAATAATCTCATAAATGAGTCTGAGCTGCTGCTGTCCCTTTAGACAGCATCTTCCTGAAATGGAGTATGCAGATCAAATTGCACAGTCAAGAAATGAACTAGCCAGCTGCTGAAGTCTCCCTCCCAAATAACAAAATAGCTCCATGTTTGTCAACTCCAGAAAATATTTCGGCAAACATAATAGAGAAGATAATGATAATTAGGCTGGTATTTCATGCCGCAGCACTCTTGAATGCCTACAAAAATACAATATTTTCAGCAAAAGATAATTGAAAAGATTATTTGGCTTATCTAAAATAAGTTTTTCCAAGCCTCAGCACATCTGTTCAAGGACTCCTGCAGGCACTGGTGCAGTGCTGTTGGCTCATTGCCCTGATAAAGACACAGGGTTTGCTCCTGGCAGGTCCCAGGTTTACCCAGGGCTCCTCCTCCACAATATTCAATAGTCAATCGTCAATATTCAAACACACCAAGCACAGTGTTTGTGAAAAGTGCCAAATGCAATAATATATTCCTGTGCTTCACCTCAGGCTACTCCCTCACCAACCACTCTGAAAAGTGTTAGAATCGGACAAGATTTCCCAGCAGTGAGAGAAATTCATGTTCATGTGCTTATAAAGGCTGACAGGTGAACAAACTCTTCTACAGGGCAATTGCAGATGCTCTGAGTGACATTTTAAACTCTTAAGAATTTTCCATTTGCAAATAGAAGTTGCCCTGCAAAATGACAAGCAAACCAAGCAGACTTCCCAGGAGCTGGTCCTTTCTGTTTCCTTTCAGTGGTTTTTATTTTCCATAGGAGAGAAAAATTATCAGTGGCCCCTCAGAAACAGATTTTTGCATCTATCTTTTTAAATCTTTAATAGAAGAAGAGTAATAGGCCAGATACAGCACTAATTTTTATTGTAAACTACTCCGAGCCCTTAGCACAGAAAGCAGATTACCTGGAAAAGCTAATGGTAAAGTGCAGTATAAATATTTACACAAACGTTTAGCTAAATCCTTCATTAACAGGTCAAGCTTTCTCTGGATTTTTCACCTTTTGCTATGAGATTTTTAATGGGTTGATTCCTTTCCAGGGTT
Organism: Luscinia megarhynchos; assembly: GCA_034336665.1. Classification (NCBI taxonomy): domain Eukaryota; kingdom Metazoa; phylum Chordata; class Aves; order Passeriformes; family Muscicapidae; genus Luscinia; species Luscinia megarhynchos. Next base: position 11,143,763 of record CM067581.1, read on the forward strand.
TAAAAGCTCCTCAGGGGAGGACAGACAGGCCCCAGCACCCCAGCTCCTGCTGCTGTGCTGTTTTCATCCCGTGGGCTGTCACAAAGCAGAATTGTGCCCAAATTGCTGCCCCAGCAGAGCCCCTGGGGCTGTCACTGCCCTGCCCCTCTGGCCACAGGGCCGGGAGCCCTTCCCAGAGCAACCAGCTCTCACAGCAGTGCAAACACTCTGTCCCTCCTTCCTTCTGCTCCTCATTTTACCACACATAATTCTGGGGTTAATAATGGTCATTAAGCACACTAAGAGCAATACCTTCCAAAAATCTCTGAAAATGTGTTTTAATTCAAGGAACTGGAGGTTGCTGTGGGGTCCTGTTGAATTTATTTGAGATGGTTTCAAGTGAAACCAGACACTCTGACAGCAGAGAGTGAAAGTCTGGGCACACTCATCACCTCAGCTCCATGACCAGGTGCATCCAGCAGTCTGCTCAGAAACAGGATAAAAAGTGTGCATTGTCCCATCAGTTTTCCAGCGTGTCTAGCCAGTAAAAATTAAAAAATCCCTGAAGGTTTTGGGAAATCATGACCTCGGGTCACTGCGGGTTTCCCCCTCAGCAGAGCAGTGATGAAGAGCAGCAGGTGAAGGGCATTGGGCAGGGACAGTCTGGGCAAGCACCTGTGTCAGAATTCTGATTGCTCCTCCCCTCTCCTGCTGCTCCAGCCTGTCCCCAGCCAGTAAAAATTCGCTTTTTTGTGGACCTGAAACGGAGCTGATTTACCCCAGCTACAGCTCTCACTCTGCAAACGTTCAAAAATCTGTCTCATGGTTCTCCAGCCATGCAGATAATTCTGTTCTTAATTAAGCAAATGCCACAATGACAGCTGGGAATTAGCAGCTGTAGTCTGACCAAGGAAGTATGATACCTCCTTTAATTAAAAGAGAAACTCTCAAAAGTTCCCTAATGAAATCTGCACTCTGATAAGATGCAGCAGCTACAAACCCAGCAAGCCAGACATGACAGGGAAGCACAGGGTTCAATTTTCTTCCAGGAAAACACTTCAACTTCCAAGAAAAGAAAAGAAGCTGTGGAAGTTGCAAGAAGTCAGCTTTGCAATTGATTTCCAGCCTGACTTTGTAGAGCATCATTCCCAAGTAATGACTAGGAGCATGTACAGCACCCCAATTCCACCCAGGACACGAGACACTGGAGGCACTGAACAATATCTGTCACTTCCTAAGGAGGCAGGATCTGCAGCAGAGGATGTGAGGCAGCCAGAGCTTTAAATCTGTTTTTTTAATATTGGCTCTTTTGCCAGCCTCAGAGCTACTCAGTATATTTACATATTCTGACACACCAGACTTGCTCTCCTGATAGATAAAATATGCAACTCTATTTAAAGCCAGAGAATATCTCTCTGCATATTTTGCTAAGTAACATCAGGAACGTAAGAGACTCCCACTGGTGTAAAATTTCCTGTCACTCATGTGACTCTTGGCACTGCCCCTCTGGACTCAGCCCTTAAAACTCTGCTCACACAGGGCAGGGCAGCACTGAGGGCTCTGTCCCCTCTCCAGAACACCTCTCTGAGGCAGGGACAGGGCCGGAGCATCTCCCTGCTGCCAGGGCTGGCACTGTCACCCAGGGCAGCAGAAACCACGGGGAGTTCATGCAGAGTGGCCAAAGAGCAATTTCTGCAGAGCTGGGGCTGCTGCCATCTGAAGCAGGGCTTTGCTCGATCTGCTGCAGTCTTAGGAAATTATCATTTGCCTCCAGACAATCATTTCACAATGGGTTTGGAGGAGGATGTGAACAATCTTTGATGCCTTGTGGACTCGGGGGTTCGCCATAGGGAGAGTGGAAACTGGGTCAGGTTGCTAAGGACAAGTGAAAAAATAAGACAAATGCACAAGGACAAACCCAGAAAACCAGTGGGCACTAAGTTAAGTAGAAATCCAGGGTCCTTCATCCATGACCAAGAGGCAGCCTGGGCCCTGTGGGAAGGGCTGAGCACCCTGCCCAAGAAAGGGGAGCAGGGCTGGGGTCCCAAATCTGGGCTTGCTGAGCCCCTCCCTGGCCACCCTGAGCTGTGGCATCTATATCTGTATCTATATCTCTATATCTCCATATCTATATCCATATCTATATATATATCTATATCTATATCATCTATATCTAATCTTCTATATCTATATCTAATCTTCTATATATCTATATCTATATCATTATATCTATATATATCTATATCATCTATATCTATATCATCTATATCTATATCTATATCTATATCTATATCTATATCTATATCTATATCTATATCTATCTATATCCATATCTATATCCATATCATCTGTATCTATATCATCTATATCTATATCTATATATCTATATATATATCTATCTATATCCATCTATATCCATATCTATATTAATATCTATATCGATATCCACACTCCCTCCTCTCTGGGGCTCCAGTACAAGGTGCAAACACTCAGCTTTAATAGCAGCCACACAGCAATGATTTTAGAAGCTGTGCTAGAACAAAGCCTTGTGATTCAGGGGGCTGTGGGATTTCAGTCTGGGATGGAGCAGCCCTGTCCCTGCAGCAGGACAGCCCACAGTGGCTCTCACTGTGCCTCCAGCACAGCAGATTTGCCAGGGGAGGGGGGAACAGCCCAGCTGAGGCCCCTCAGAAAAGCTGCAAGTCAAAGAGAAACGAGGGCTCACAGCCCCAGCTGTCAGTAATCAGTACGTGCCACCATATGTTTTAATAATTTCAGATTTCTCACATGTCTCCGGGGAGCCTCAGAGGGGTTTTCATGCTCTTCACTCAGTTTTCAAACTTATGGCTGTTCTCATCAATTAAAAGATTTGGTTTACACACTGTTGCAACTGTATAATGAAAACCAGGTGCAGCTGTGTAATAGTTCTCTTTAATTACTATTTGTGGCATGAAAAAGAAGAATTAATCATTCTGCATTGTTAGAACAGGATGAACCTCCTACTAATCACTACTCGATTTTCATTCAGGTGATGTTGCACAACATTCTGTTTGTCCAAGTAAATATCAACACCAACTTTAATTATTTCTTTGGTCTGTCTCCCTGCATGAAACACCCACCTGATGGGAACAGATACACCTAAAGAGTTCTGGCTCTTTCCTCTCACACTGCTGGTCCAGAGACATAAAACACTTTCTCTCCACACCCTTAGAATGAAAGAGATGTCCTTGTCTCCCTTCCCAGCTATTTTCTCTAGCATCAAATTTGTTTTTATGACTTATGGGTAAAAAGTGTGAATTCAAGGGAAATGCAGCCAGCCCGCTCCAGGATCCACAATAATTTCTTTATTTTGGCTGTGGGCACACATGAACCAATGTGTCAGCTAAGTGCTACCACCCTTCCTGACGGTCAATTTTTAACTCCTGGCAGGGGGCTGATGGCCAAGTCCTACTGAAAAACAAGGAATTCACAGAAACGTCTGTCCACAAAGGAGTTGTGTTCGCGCTCACTGAATGCCGTTTTGTGATGGGAGCACAGAAGGCTCCAGCACTCCTAAACTATGCACGGCTGAGCATTCACAGATCCTTTATTTGCACGAGTCTCACTTGCCAAGCACCCCAGGGAAGGAGGAGAGGCTCCTGTCAGGACAATTCAGTCAGCCCGAGACAGGATTTCACCAATTCCCTGATGGGGTTTCTGTGCTCGGGTGGTTTGCCTCTCTGCTCCTCCCGCGGGACAGCAGGAGGGAGCAAAGGCTGGGCAGGGAAAATAAACTGGGCAGGGAGAATACACTGGGAAAGGAGAACAAACTGGGCAGGGAGAATAAACTGGGAAAGGAGAACAAACTGGGCAGGGAGAACAAACTGGGAAAGGAGAACAAACTGGGCAGGGAGAACAAACTGGGAAAGGAGAACAAACTGGGCAGGGAGAACAAACTGGGCAGGGAGAACAAACTGGGCAGGGAGAACAAACTGGGAAAGGAGAACAAACTGGGCAGGGAAAATAAACTGGGCAGGGAGAACAAACTGGGAAAGGAGAACAAACCGGGCAGGGAGAACAAACCGGGCAGGGAGAACAAACTGGGCAGGGAGAATAAACTGGGCAGGGAGAATAAACTGGGAAAGGACCATCATCCAGATGTGATAAAAGCCTCAGTGCTCCAGACATGCCAGGTAACTGATCACTTCCTCATAACGTTCATCAATCCCTTGCTCTTCATCCAAAATGAACCCACCAAAAATGGAGATACAGCCCTGCCTCTGTGAAGCAATGCCAATCCCTTTGCCCCGAGCAATCACTGTTACAGAGCTGCCCACCCCAGGAGGGCTTCAGTCCTGAGAAAGCACCAGCTGGGGGAGGGTGGCACTAAAGCAGGATTGTCCCGGGTCAGGAGCAGCGGCGGTGAGAGCTGAGCCCTGCAGGAGCCCCCACAGCTGCAGATGGTGATGGTGATGATGGTGGTGAAGAGCTGAGTCCTTTAGGAGCTCCCACAGCTGTAGGTGATGATGATGGTGATGATGATGATGATGATGGTGATGATGATGATGATGGTGATGGTGATGCTTGAACAAACACCAAGCTCCCAGTGCACCCTCCCATCTGCTAAATGCTTGCACAAACTTCGGGTCTCTGTTCATTTACCATCTTAATTAATTGCCCTGAAGCTTGCCTTTCCCTCCTTACCTTTTGCTTGTTTACCAGCTCATTCTTGCAGCGTTTGCTGATTACTGCAGACATTTTTGTGTAAGGAGGATTTGCTCCTTTCCTGCCAATCTCTTCTTTGCACTTGACCCTGCAGTAACTTTGCCTATCAAATAAACACAAGCTGCCTGTTTGTGTGGAGAAGGAAAAGTGCAGACAGTGGGAATGTCTGCACTGCCTGGTGTTTGTGGCTCCCACCCCTGCCCCAGGGAGGGGAGAGGGGTGCGTTAGAGGGGACAAACAGCTCAGTCCCCCCTCCATGCCTGCCCCAGTGCTGGGCTGGGGACAGCCCTGCATGGAGCAGCAGAGGTGGAAGCTGAGCCCTGTTTATGGAGAGCAGCAGATGGTGGCATTACATAATCTGAAATGTTAGATATGTATATATATATAAAAAATATATATTATATATATAATTATATTTATATATAATTATATTTATATTATATAGTTTAATATATTATATATTATATATTTATATATATTTATAATTTATATTTTATACATATTTATATGTATATTTCTATATATGTGTATATATATATATAAATTTCAATGAGGCAATGGGACATAAGGTGGCAGGACAATGTGTGGCTGGCTGGGTGGGTCTGGGGGTACAGTGCTGCCCCTGCTCTGGGGCTCTTGGGCATTTTGGCAGGGAACACAGACACTGCCCTGCAGGGTGCTCAAAACGGCCATTGGCCTTTAAATGCAGAAAGAGCAGCAGGCTCTGAGTGCACATTAATTTAAAATGTAATTTTTATCCTCTGCCTGGGACTCACGTGGGATTTGTGCTATTAAATATTAAATACCAAGACCTTTATGCAATGAGGCTTCTTTACTGAATAAAATTACTTTAAACAATGAAATGAGAAGCTTTGCAAATATTAGCTGTGTAAGAAGCTCCAGAAAACAGGGTGAGGACCCAGAGGGGATGAGTGACCCCAGGGAGCAGCTGTGCCACTCTCTGCCCCTCCTGAGGCAGGGCCTGCACATCAGAAAGGGCTTTGAAGGGCAGCTCGGCTTCCAATTTGTAAGAAGTATAACAGCAAATTATAAATTTCTTTTGTTTTCTTTTCCCTTACATTGCGCTTCAGGGAATTATTTGAATATTCTGCATGAGAGTGGTGGTTACTTTGTGAAGGCTGGCTGTTGGGACATGGAGCTGATTCCATTCCATGGCTGGATGGGAAGAGAAACCCTTCTGTAGCAGCAACTGCCAAAACTGACCTCTAATTAACCCTGGTTAATTAAACCACTGCACCTCAGCTCTCTGGGACCTGCAAAAACCAACCACGGCAGAGCCCCAAAGGCAGCAGCTACTCAGTGGTCTCCTCTGCTCCTGGGTTGTTCTGGATTGAAAACAATGGGCTGTGTCATTATCCCAGCCCACAGGCTGATGCCAGGTGTTCACACAGGTGAGGCCAGGCCTGCTCTGCGAGCCTGGGGCTCAGGGACCTGCTGGAATGTGCCTGGGACACAGCCCTGGGACCTGCTCCATGGGAGGCACTGCTCTGCAGCTCCTCTGTTTAAACGTCTTCCTCACCCAAAACATGCGAGTCTTCTCTCACAAGAGGTGATTTGCCAGCAAGTGTCCAGAACATGAGCTGGGGGAGGCAAGAGCATCTTGTCAATGGAGCAGAGACACTGGTTCTCTTTTCCACCAACTCACTGAGCTTTTCTAAGTGGGGAGAGGAAAGCTCTTTGTTAAAGTGCTCATCTTACAAAAATAGAACAGGAAGAAAAAAAACTCTTTCCCAAGTTCTAGAAATGGACTTGAGGTTGAGATTTTCAGAGCAGAAGACTAATGTGATGACAAGTAATTGGAAACCTGTTTGAACTGCTTCAAGAGGATTGTCTTTGGGGAAAACATCCATTTAAGGGGGAATAAAGAAGCGTGAGGGCCTGCAGTGGAGAGCAGGGCAGGTTTGTGCAGCCCTGGCAGAGCTCTGTCCACCCCTGCAAAACACCCAGAGCAGGCAGCAGCAGCAGCACAGACAGCACAGAGCAGTGTCAGTGCAGACATTATTATAATCTCTGTCAGAACAGATCCACTTGCAGTTCCAGATTTAACCCCTGCCACGAGAAGGAGATTCCCCAAGCTGAGCACGTTTCCCATGTGCTGTGGCCGGGCTCTGTGCACCTCTGAAATTGGCTGTCCCCACCACTCCTGTCACACCTGCTTGCAATCCTGCGGCCTGCCAAGGCCAGGGCCGGCCAAAACAGCAATAAAAACAACTGCCCAGGCCAGGGGAGAGCATCGGGCTGGGGCAGCCAACCTCAGCTTTGCTCTAAGCCGCTGGTGATGGGCACCAGGGACAGCAGGGAGGGCCCTGCACAGGCCTGGGAGGCTGCTGGTGTCCATGTGGCTCACGGATGTTCTGCTGGATTCCATTTCATGGTTGGACAGATCAGAGCTTTCCTTGCAGAGCTGGCAGGCAGAGCAGGCAGGATTCCCAGGGTGTTTTCCTTTTCCAGCAGCAAACTGCGAGGAGAAGGGTCCCTGCAGGCCCTGGTGGGTCCCTGCAGGCCCTGGTGGGTCCCTGCAGGGCTCTGGTGGGTCCCTGCAGGGCTCTGGTGGGTCCCTGCAGGGCTCTGGTGGGTCCCTGCAGGGCTCTGGTGGGTCCCTGCAGGCCCTGGAGGGTCCCTCAGGGCTCTGGTGGGTCCCTCAGGGCTCTGGTGGGTCCCTGCAGGGCTCTGGTGGGTCCCTGTAGGGCTCTGGTGGGTCCCTGCAGGCCCTGGAGGGTCCCTCAGGGCTCTGGTGGGTCCCTCAGGGCTCTGGTGGGTCCCTGCAGGGCCCTGGTGGGTCCCTGCAGGCCCTGGAGGGTCCCTCAGGGCTCTGGTGGGTCCCTCAGGGCTCTGGTGGGTCCCTGAAGGCTCTGGTGGGTCCCTGCAGGGCTCTGGTGGGTCCCTGCAGGGCTCTGGTGGGTCCCTGCAGGGCTCTGGTGGGTCCCTCAGGGCTCTGGAGGGTCCCTCAGGGCTCTGGTGGGTCCCTGCAGGTCCTGGAGGGTCCCTCAAGGCTCTGGTGGGTCCCTGCAGGCCCTGGAGGGTCCCTCAAGGCTCTGGAGGGTCCCTCAAGGCTCTGGAGCACAGTGACCTGCCAGGACACTGGATCCTGCTGGGGACAGGCCCCAGGGAGTGCTGGCTGACACCCCACCTCTCCTGCCCCTTGGGCACTGCCACCCCACAGCCCCTGGTGACCCTGCCCATCCCACCCTGCTCGGGTGGCACTTCCAGAAACGCCCAAACCTCTGGAACCTGCTGGAGAAGCCAGAAATGTCACCGTGGTCCAGCAGGCTTTAGGAAAGGACATAAAGGTGAATATTGACACCTCAATAACCATAGCTTCACTCCACTGCAACTATTCTTCCAGCAGCATTTTGATGTTTTCACCTACAGACATTTCAAATGACTTATGCCTGTCCCCACACACCACCAGAGCCACCTTTTGTAATAGTCTGACCACGGGCAGGTGCAGTAAAATTGATCCAGGTGTTGACACTTAAAGATACAAGCAGAGGAGCACGATAAGCTGCCAAGAAACACAATGTTCTTTCTTTGTGCATCAGCACCTGGCAGGGATGGGCCCTTTGGCTCTGTTTGGTGCAGACAGCAGCTCTGAAATCACCCTGTCAGAGCAGGCAGGATGTCCCGTGCCCTGGACACAGGTGTCCCTGCTCTGGGGGGCACAGGGCAGCTCCACCAGCGCTGTGCCACCCTCTCCCAGCTGGAAATGAACCCAGGTGTGTGCAATCCCAATAAACACCTCTTAATTAATTAATTCCAGTTTTAACTGAACTGTGCTTTGCATGCCAACAAGATCACTGTGTGGACAGGCCTGGTTTGTACGAAAACATCCATCCCAGCCAAATAAAATATTTATGTTATTTTAAGCTTCTGCAACTAAAAAAAAAAAAAAAAAAAAAAAGAGTGGCAGTAGGCTGAGAATTCACCATGCAGCTTGGCTTTGCCAAAGCTGCCACTCCTGCCAGTAGCCCCAGGCCTGTGATGGGCACAAAGGAAAATTAGGGAGAGGCAAATGCTGACTACCTGGCAAATCACTGTGGCAAATTCCCTGGAAAAGTGAAGAATTCTAAAGGGCAGCACAAATAATGGATTGCTCCAACAAAGGGGGTTTGACAGCAGCTGCACGATTTGAATTCAGTGAGAGAAAAAACGCAGCAGGGCCCAAACCAGAGTGTTGACCATGAAGCAGACTTTCCTGGAAGTGAAGTGAAAAGGCTAATTCATCAAGCTGTAATGAGAACCTCATTGTCATTCATCTTTTGTGTGAACACTCGCCTGGATGTCAGGGGAAAGCCCTGTAATTAATTTATCTCTGCTGTGTAAAAGATAAAGGATCTGAACAATGGGTTCTGTCCCAGCACAGCTGCCTCAAATAAAAATCAAAGTGATTATTCAGGTGTACCGTCTACTTCCATCAAAGGAAAACTAAATAGCTGCAGCAAAACTGGAACCATGCAAAATGCACTGTTTGACAGAAAGGGTGCAGAAGACCACTTCCAAAAATCGTGTTGGCAAGAGCAACCCAAACCCTCAGCAGCGAGGGGTGGAAAGAAATATCATTTGTTTGCAATGAGAGAATTTTGTATTTACCTGAAGGTACCAAATTAGGATTGAGACCAAATAATGGAGTCAACAATCAAAGTTATTTCCCATGGATCATTTGCCCTCAATGTTCAGAAGACCATGTCAGGACTCCCTACAATTAAAAAGCCCTGGCTTACACTTGTTGTGCTTGTTTTAACCAAAACCCTTTATTTTTTTGGAGCAGCACTCCCAGGAGTGACGAGGCTGGCCTGAGCTGCCTTCTGTACAAACAGGTGCCAGAGAGAGTCCCCACAACTGCTGACCCAGAGCTGGGCTTGTGCTGGCTGGGAACTGGCAGTGGGAATTGGGAGTGGAAAAAAGGCAGTGGGAAGTGGCAGTGGGAATTGGCAGTGGGAATTGGCAGTGGGAAGCAGCAATTGGGGTCTGTTCCTAGAGCTGAGATCCTGTTTTTCTTCTATTTTACACATCACCATACAACTCCTGGGATTAAAACAACCACGGCAATACACTGGTGAATCCACAAATAGGGAGGTCTCCAGGGCTTTTTAAATTATTTTTTTCTGCTGCTGGTGTGGTTGGAGTTCAGCCTTTCAGGATGCTCCTGCCAGCTGGGGTATCCCAGAGGACATGCTTCTTCCCCTGTTCTGCTGGAAGAAATCACAACAAATGACCTCTTTTCCCTTTTCCTTCTGCACCAGCTGCCTCTGATATCCTTTCCCAACCTGCACTTGCATCTTCTACCGAAACAGAATCTCATTTCCCAGAGACTTCTCGAGATAATGAAAAATCCAGCATAATGGAAATACTTTGCATGGGCTTTCCTCTTTTAAACCAACTTGCTTTTTAATTTAAAAAGCGATTGGAATAAGTAATTTCCCTCTCTTCTGTTAATCCCAGCTTCCTGCACTTAAGACACATCCTAAACTGGCCATCCTGAAAGCCATCAGATAACCTTCAGAGGGCAGAAACAGCTCTGTGTGATTGCCCTGACTGAAGAGCTTGCCAGGAGGAAAACCCTGAATGGGTCTTCAGAAGAGAGTGAGATTTTTTCCTGTAACTATTTCCTCTTGATTCCTTATTTCCACGGGAGACGAGCAGAGTGGATGTGCCTGGAGTGCCCCAGGGCAGAGCCTGGGGAGCAGGAGGGAACACCCCAAAAAGGCAAATCTCAGTCCCCAGCCCAGCCCAGAGGGTGGCTCTGCAAAACCTGGTACTTTCCCTCCTTCAGCATTTTCTTTTTCACATTAAGTTTTCTCCAGTTCCAGCTGCTCTGGGTCCAGTTTGCTCCGTGGGCAGCACAGGTTGCTTAGCAGCCAAGTTTAAAGTTCGATTATTGTATTAATATTGATGCTATCATTGCATGAATCATGACTCCTGTAGGAGGAATAATTTAAGTTTCTTTAAAATATTGATTTTGGAGAGATGCCCAAGTGGAGGCACGTGGGGCTGAATCCTGCTGGCACAGGATGAGCATCACCAGCTCTGCTGGGATGGAGGCTGGAAAAGCAGATGGAAATTCCGGGACACTCTGGATTTTAATGGATCTGCCTGTCACAGACAGGTAGAGAAATTATAAAAGAAAGGCCTCATAAAATCAGGCCTTGCTCTGCTAAATTAATAACTGGCTTGTCACTTGTTCTAAGTGCAGCTAAGTGGTTTGCAAGTTCCCAAAACAATCTTGATATGAAAAGTTCGTTAACACAACAATCTATTCTGAGGGGAAAAAACAAATGCATATGCAAAAGAAAAAAAAAAGTAAACAATCCAAGAACAGAGAGATTTGATGGACAAGTAAAATGCCATTTACTAACCAATGGGAGTCAAAGATGAGGCCTGTAAAAACTCTATAAAAATGAGTTATGTGATTAAAGAATTGTCTTTTCCTGCATGAAGAAAATGGAGTCCCTCATGATTTATTACAGCAGATCTGCCCTGCACTGGGGGCACCAGGGGCACAAACTCAGGACAATACAAAAATGTTTCTGCATTCAGAGGAGCTGATGTTCTCATGTGTATGGGAATAATTTGTTCTTGGAGCCAGGGAGATTTCTAAGGCCATAAATGTGAGTGCTAGAAATCTTATCTGGACTCTCTAGAACATGATCAGAAGTCAAAAGAAGTCATGAACCCAGAGTTCTGTCAAGAATGCCTGTATTCTCTCAATATTTTCCACATAAAATACAAAAAATGTGTTATAGAAATAAGATTCTGTGAGAATGCCCTTAATGGCTGTGCTTTGACACATCTTTAAGATCATAAACTTCACTCTTTTTAATGTTTTTGGTAAGGCCTGTAATAAGAAAAGACAATTCTGAAGTCCTGACATTAATAAGTCTATTGTAAAAAGGTCACCTTTGCCTGAGAATGTTTTATTATCAGTGGAGCAGAATAGCTGTGAATATGTAATGACTTTTATCTGATGATTGCCTTGTATTCTTTCTGAGGAAAGACAGCTTTAGATGTTGATAATTTACATATGAGCATTGAAGTGTTTGGCAGCAGAAAAACAAACTGGTTCAGAGAAATTAATTATAAAGCAGCCATAGAAGAGACATGAGAATTAAGTTCTGATCTTGGCGTGTCTCTGAGAGGTTTTTTTTGCCTGGGGCACAGAGCCTGTCCTGAGCCCCAGCTCACACCCGGGCTGGTGTCCCATCAGCTTCCCAGGAGAGCTGCCTGCTCAGCAGCAGCTCTGCAGGGCTGGCTTGTTGTTTTGAGTTACATTTCACTTAATTACTCCAGCCCACCACCAGTGAAGGTTTTTCAACAAAAGCTGCCTCTGTAAAGAAAGCATTTTTATATACTAATGATCTTCTCCCAGGAATGTTTTTCCAGGAGCAGTTAAACACCATGCTCCATTTGCCAGGGGACACAGTGAAAAGCAGGGATGTTTTGATAATTGTGGTTTCAATAAAAAATTATTTTCTACAAGTGCTATCTGGGACCAGGCTTTTGTTGGCTTTTAGGCTGTAGGAGAGTGGCAAAAAGGATAATGCAACAGTGCACTGGAGAAGCAGAAAGAGCTTTATTTACAGGAACACTGCAGTTATATAGGGTAGATCGTGCCATACAGAATAGAAGGGGACACCTCTCTGAAAACATGCTTTGTGCAGAGCATCAGGAGGCCCTGCCAGGCTCTCACAAGCCCTGAGGTGTGCAATCATTGCTGCAATTCCTCATCCTTGGGAGGCTGAGGCCCCCAAGGCTGCTCTGTCCCTGTTGCCAGCAGTGTCCAGGGACAGGCTGTGCCTTACTGTGCACTCCAGTTATCTGGGGGCAGCTGCAGAACTCCCCCAGTGCAACAGCACCCTGCCAGCTCACCATATTTAGGGGGAAACAGGATGGATGCTCACAGAGGATGGGTTTGCTGCAGTGGCTGGTGGCTGCTGGCTCCTGGAAGGCGTTTCAGGGCTCTGCAGGGGCAGTGTGCCACCCTCCCAGCAGTGCTGAGCTCATTCCTGAGCCAGAGAACACACAGGAACAGCTCTGAGGGACCAGTCACGGATGGGAAAGGGGTGGGGAGGAACCAGAGGAGCAGGACAGGCAAAATGCAGATTTGTCAACTAGTCTGACAAGAGGCTGGAGAGACCCGAATTAATTGCAAATGAGATGCCAGGGCAAAGAGGAGAAGGGAGGACAGAGGCATCCAGGATGCAGTGAACGCTTTTTGCACATGAGGATGTGCAACTGCAGCCCCCAGGAGCCAGAGGAGGGGGGCTGAGCCCCTGAGGAGCCCCAGGCACGTCCTGTGCCCTGTGCACAGTCACAGCGCTCTGTCCAGCCTGCCCTCCCGACATCAAACAGGAGGAGCCTTCACTCCCCTGCATCAGGAAACGGGCGTTTAACCTAATCTTTTCAAACCCTAATTGCATCCTTATTCTTCCTAATGCTGAGCTAATAAACGAGGCATTCCAGATTCCACCCTGGCATTTCAGCGCACCACAAAAAACACACATCAGCCCGAGCCTCCATCAGCTGTGTTGTGCATTCTCAGGCAGCTCCAACCCCACGTTTTACAGATTTTACACATTTCACAGATGGGTTCAGCACCTGCTGCTCTGTGGGGGCAGGAGCTGATTGGGGGTGGGCTGATTAAACCAAACTAGCAGTGACATTTGGGGCTGCTGCTTCTGTTTTATTGTAATAAGCTTCAGCTGCTTTGTGCTCTTTCCTTTCTGTCACCAGTGCAGCTTTGCCAAGAGAAGAAACCCAGCTCCAGTGGTGGCAGAGCAGAGCCCAGGGTGCTCATGTGGGACAATGCTCATGTCTGCATCAGAGAATGAGCCCTGGCAGATGGAAATACTCACAAATCTTGCTGCATTTTTCATCCTGTGTTGGATGAAACACCTTCTTATTGTCTTCTACACCAAAGAAATGATTTCTTCATCTGGTATCATCCAACCTGTCTTCCATCCCCAATCTCCATTCCCTCAGAAAGCAGAACACTAATTGGTATTCAGTAATAAATTGTCATTACTTTTATCAATGATATCACAGTGTTCAACTGCCAAGGTAAGGGAGTGACTGGTGCTGCTCCTGTCAGGAGAGAGGGGTGAGGGAGAACAATTCCAGAAGGATGCTCCACCAGTGAAAGGCAGCTTCTGTCAGACCCTGCTGGAGGGGCAGCAGCCCCCGGCCCCTGTGGGAGCTCCCTGCTCCCCTCTGCCCTCAGGACTGAACCTGAGCCCCAAAACCCGCAGCTCAGGGTGATCTGTGACTTGGTGCCTGATTCAGAGGAGCAAGAAGAGGCTGCTCCAGCTCCTGCACAGGCAGAATTTATTCCAGCCCATCTCAGAGGAGGTGTAGTGCTCCTTTTGTCTTGTTTTTAATTTTAATAAGAGGAAAAGATTTGAAAAAGAATATATCTGCACAGCCTAATTCCCAGTTGACATTTCAGCTTTGAGTCCAGAGATGAGCAGGATGCAGTGGTGTGAATGGTTACAATAACATTAAAAATGCAGCAGAGCTCATTATCCTAAATTTAATCTCTTCCTCTGAAATTCTGTCAGACTCATTATGTTGGTTCCCTTTTTTGACATGGTTTAAGCATCTCAGGGAGCAGCTGTACAATACCAATAATAATGATGAAATTGCTGTCTAAAGCTTCACTGGACATCAAAAATAAGCAGATTAAATTCACACTTACAGACACTTTTTAAAGAAAATTATCAGTGTACAAAATGGTGGAGCTGATGATATTCCCTTATGGGGTGACTAAGGAGCAGCTGGCAGAGCAAACGTCCTGCAAATCTCAGGGGCACAAGTTGTGTTTTGGGGCAGCAGAAAGTGACACTTGATCCAAACATGTCACAACCTGCAGCTTTGGAAACTTTCCTGCCACTGCAGGACTGTGCTCTGCTCCCTGTCAGACAGTGACAGCCCCAGTCCCCTTCTGCAGCAGTAATTTAAGTGCAGGCTTGGTTTTTGGAGGGCAGGGATTTAAACAGAGCTGAACAGAGATGAATATCATCAGCCAAATTTGTGAATAATTCCAGCAACTCGTTAACTGCAGGAGTAAAGTCACTGGAGCTTCACTAGTTTGTGAGACCTACTAGTGGGTGTCCATTTACTTACTAAAGAATGCAAATCAATAAAACCAGTTTTATTAGGAGGTGTGTTCACTACTATAGTGAATGCATGAATATATAGTGAATATGTGTCCATCAGAGCTGCAGAGAGCCAGAACAGCTTTCACTGAAATTCCACATCAGTGCTCAGGAGTTAAGGGGAACACAAACAATACATAAACTTTGTGCTAATTTCTCCTCCAGTTTTCAGGATTCCCACCGAGGCCCGGTGAGGCTGAGCTGCAGCTGCCCTGGGGAGTGTGGCTGGAGCAGAGGAGCTGCTGAGCCGGGCTGTGTGCTCAGCCCTTTGAGGAGTGCTGGCTGTGACCCAGCATGCCTCCCTGAGCAAACCAAACCTCAGCTCAAAAGTTGCTTTGAATTGTTATTAACCGGCGCTGCACTGTTTTAATTGGCCCCCTGGTGAATACTGGCCTGAGCACGGGGACAATAAATTGCCTTGCCGTGTGAAATTTCTGTTTGAGTCCAGCAGCAAGAAGCTCAGAGTGATGTGCACAGGGAGGAGAGAGCTGAGAGCACCAGCTCTGTGCTCAGCAGCTCTGGAGCTGCACAGGAAAGCTCCAGCGGCCTCGGCACCAAACCTGAGTGCTGGCTCAGGGCTTGAGCTCCCAGCTCTGAGGGTCAGGGTGCTTGGGGACTTCACTGCGTGCTCTTCCACAGAGGCTGCTCTTCCCTGGAGCCGAGGGAAAGCGTCTTGCAGAGCCCCCCCGGTCTGCTGCAGCTCGTGGTTTTCCAGCACCACTCAGAAGTCAAAACAGGATAAAAAAAAGGAGTCAATCCTCACAGAAAGCAAGAACTGAGCCGAATCAGCCTCCGAGCAAGCTCCACCAGGGCTGTTGCCACCCTCTATTCACCAGGAACAATGAGTGCAGGCATTGAAATTCCACACTGGTTTGATAAACAGAGTGCTGCTTTTTTAGTATGTCACATTTAGGCAAGAGAGCAGATTCTGGCTGTAAAAAAAGTACCCTTGGAACCTGCTTTTATGGTTCTTACTTGAAATATTTCCGAGCAGTCCTCTCACCACATGCATTTAAACAGCTGCAGCCCCAGGGGTGCAATAACCAACAGCAAATCCAGTGGTTTTTCCAGGGCAGAAATGCAAGTGCTGCATGCAGGTCACGATTTGGTGAGTTCACAGACAGCAGAGCCGCCGAGGCCGAGGGCAGTCGGTGCTGACTAGGACAGGGAACCGCCCTGCAGGTGTGTCACTCACCTGCCCAGCCAGGTGTGAGCCTGCCCAGCCCTGCCCGCAGGGAGGGGAACGTCCCACCCTCCCGGGGAGCGAAGGCAGCCCCGGGCCCGTGAATATCCATCTCCTGAGCGGGACAGATGAGTTTCGGTGCTGCAGGAGCCCGGAGCCGCTGGCGCAGCTCCCTGCCAGGCTGGGGCGTCTCCTTTCCCGAGCACTTGGTTTGGGGCTTCAGCTGTTCAGGGAGGAAAACAGGATCCATACAGACACTTTTATTTTCGATTTTCATTTCAATTACATTTATCTTCGGGCTTTGAGGTTGTTTACAGCCGAAATGCATCCTCCAGGAGTTGGGGTGTCTCCCGCTGTTGCTTCCACGAGTCCTTTGGAAGGGTTGTGGAGGCAAAGGAGCCACAGGCACCTCCAGGTGTTCCATCCCCGGCCAGCCGGGGCTGCAGTGGCCAGAGCTGTGCCAGGGGCACGGGGGAACATAAAGTGCTCCACCCGTGAAGCTAATGCCTGGTGATAAAACACTTTATCCACTCCAAAGCACGGTGCTTAAACAGCTGCTGTTAGTGGTTGTATTTCAAAAGTCAATGGGGCTAAATAAATCTCAAATTTACTTCTACTAAAAGTGTTATGAGGCCAAGGTCTTTCTATTCTTTAGGTGTTCAATTAAGCAAAAATCCAGAGATCTGCTGGAGAATTTAAGACTGCCATGAACAGGAAAGCTTTTTAGTTAAGCTTTCATCCCTTCATGTGAAGAACTAAATTGATGATTTTTAAATAATTTACATCCCAGAAGTAGTGTTTAAAAAATGTCCCAAATGGAGCTAAAAGCATCGTAAATATAATTTCCTGTCAGGTTATACGAAATACCCTGATAAATGAGCAGCTCTTAAAAGGACACTCAGAGTGGGCTTGGAAGGTCTGCCTCCAGCTTTCTGAGAGTGCCAGCTCTGAGCACTGCCTGGCCCCAGCTCCGTGTGCCCCAGCAAGCCACGAGACACACGAGTATGAGTCTGCACTTTTTCCTTTCTCTGATTTATTGCATCAATGCTCATGTTTTGAAGAGCCTTATCCATCTAAGAAACAAAGGGAAACTAGTCATCAACCCAGAATTTGGGGAAAGGCAGAGAGACATGACTGTTTATCTGCTCAATAAGGATCCTTTTGAGTGCATCACCAGCTGCCAACAAATGCAAATGCCTTTTATTTTCCTTTCAGTGAGTGTGTGGGAAGGGAGGAGAGAGGAAGGAGTCTGTGTTAGCTCTGCTGAATTGAGACAGTCACCTACCCATCATCCACTCCCCAATCCCTTTTGATTTTCAGACACAACTGACATTTCACAGCTTCTGTTGCCCATCCTGTTTAAATATTAATGCATCCAAAGGTTCGGATGGCTGCAGCCACCCAGAACAGGGAACCAGGAATTAAAAGCAAACAGGCAGCACAAAGCCTGTAAGGAGAGCGTGGTTCTGAGCTGGCAGGGAGGGCTGGGATGAGCACGCAGGCAGCCTGAGCTGTGACTCACCCTTCCTCGTTATTAATGCCGCATTTATCAGCACTCACTCCTCTCCTGGTGCCTTCTGCCAGCCCTGCTTGCTCCCCATGTCCACCAGCACAGCTCTGCTGTGTGTGCCCAGCTCTGCTGTGTCTGTGCCCAGCTCTGCTGTGTGTGCCCAGCTCTGCTGTGTGTGTGCCCAGCTCTGCTGTGTCAGCTCTGCTGTCAGTGCCCAGCTCTGCTGTGTCTGTGCCCAGCTCTGCTGTGTGTGTGCCCAGCTCTGCTGTGTGTGCCCAGCTCTGCTGTCTGTGCCCAGCTCTGCTGTGTGTGCCCAGCTCTGCTGTGTGTGCCCAGCTCTGCTGTCTGTGCCCAGCTCTGCTGTGTGTGCCCAGCTCTGCTGTGTGTGTGCCCAGCTCTGCTGTGTGTGTGCCCAGCTCTGCTGTCTGTGCCCAGCTCTGCTGTGTGTGTGCCCAGCTCTGCTTGTGTGTGCCCAGCTCTGCTGTGTCGAGCCCAGCTCTGCTGTGTGTGCCCAGCTCTGCTGTGTCAGTGCCCAGCTCTGCTGTCTGTGTGCCCAGCTCTGCTGTGTGTGCCCAGCTCTGCTGTGTGTGCCCAGCTCTGCTGTCGTGTGCCCAGCTCTGCTGTGTGTGTGCCCAGCTCTGCTGTCAGTGCCCAGCTCTGCTGTGTGTGCCCAGCTCTGCTGTGTGTGCCCCAGCTCTGCTGTGTGTGCCCAGCTCTGCTGTGTCAGTGCCCAGCTCTGCTGTCAGTGCCCAGCTCTGCTGTGTCAGTGCCCAGCTCTGCTGTGTGTGCCCAGCTCTGCTGTCAGTGCCCAGCTCTGCTGTGTGTGTGCCCAGCTCTGCTGTGTGTGTGCCCAGCTCTGCTGTGTGTGCCCAGCTCTGCTGTGTGTGCCCAGCTCTGCTGTGTCTGTGCCCAGCTCTGCTGTGTGTGCCCAGCTCTGCTGTGTGAGTGCCCAGCTCTGCTGTGTGTGCCCAGCTCTGCTGTGTGTGCCCAGCTCTGCTGTGTGTGTGCCCAGCTCTGCTGTCAGTGCCCAGCTCTGCTGTGTGTGCCCAGCTCTGCTGTCAGTGCCCAGCTCTGCTGTGTGTGCCCAGCTCTGCTGTGTGTCTGCGTGCCCAGCTCTGCTGTCTGTGCCCAGCTCTGCTGTGTGTGCCCAGCTCTGCTGTCTGTGCCCAGCTCTGCTGTGTGTGCCCAGCTCTGCTGTGTGTGTGCCCAGCTCTGCTGTGTGTGCCCAGCTCTGCTGTCTGTGCCCAGCTCTGCTGTGTCAGTGCCCAGCTCTGCTGTGTGTGTGCCCAGCTCTGCTGTGTGTGCCCAGCTCTGCTGTGTCGTGCCCAGCTCTGCTGTGTGTGTGCCCAGCTCTGCTGTGTCTGTGCCCAGCTCTGCTGTGTCTGTGCCCAGCTCTGCTGTGTGTGTGCCCAGCTCTGCTGTGTGCCCAGCTCTGCTGTGTGTGTGCCCAGCTCTGCTGTGTGTGCCCAGCTCTGCTGTCTGTGCCCAGCTCTGCTGTGTGTGCCCAGCTCTGCTGTGTGTGTGCCCAGCTCTGCTGTGTGTGTGCCCAGCTCTGCTGTGTGTGCCCAGCTCTGCTGTGTCAGTGCCCAGCTCTGCTGTCTGTGCCCAGCTCTGCTGTGTGTGTGCCCAGCTCTGCTGTGTGTGTGCCCAGCTCTGTTGTGTGTGCCCAGCTCTGCTGTCTGTGCCCAGCTCTGCTGTCTGTGCCCAGCTCTGCTGTGTGTGCCCAGCTCTGCTGTCTGTGCCCAGCTCTGCTGTGTGTGCCCAGCTCTGCTGTGTGTGTGCCCAGCTCTGCTGTGTGTGCCCAGCTCTGCTGTGTGTAGCCCTGTGCCCAGCTCTGCTGTCAGTGCCCAGCTCTGCTGTGTGTGCCCAGCTCTGCTGTCAGTGCCCAGCTCTGCTGTGTGTGCCCAGCTCTGCTGTGTGTGTGCCCAGCTCTGCTGTGTCTGTGCCCAGCTCTGCTGTCTGTGCCCAGCTCTGCTGTGTGTGTGCCCAGCTCTGCTGTGTCAGTGCCCAGCTCTGCTGTCAGTGCCCAGCTCTGCTGTGTGTGTGCCCAGCTCTGCTGTGTGTGCCCAGCTCTGCTGTGTCTGTGCCCAGCTCTGCTGTGTGTGCCCAGCTCTGCTGTCAGTGCCCAGCTCTGCTGTGTGTGCCCAGCTCTGCTGTGTGTGTGCCCAGCTCTGCTGTGTCTGTGCCCAGCTCTGCTGTCTGTGCCCAGCTCTGCTGTGTCTGTGCCCAGCTCTGCTGTCTGTGCCCAGCTCTGCTGTCTGTGCCCAGCTCTGCTGTGTCTGTGCCCAGTTCTGCTGTGTGTGCCCAGCTCTGCTGTGTGCCCAGCTCTGCTGTGTGTGCCCAGCTCTGCTGTGTGTGTGCCCAGCTCTGCTGTGTCTGTGCCCAGCTCTCTGCTGTGTGTGCCCAGCTCTGCTGTCTGTGCCCAGCTCTGCTGTGTGTGCCCAGCTCTGCTGTGTGTGTGCCCAGCTCTGCTGTGTCTGTGCCCAGCTCTGCTGTCTGTGCCCAGCTCTGCTGTGTCAGTGCCCAGCTCTGCTGTCTGTGCCCAGCTCTGCTGTGTGTGCCCAGCTCTGCTGTGTGTGTGCCCAGCTCTGCTGTGTGTGTGCCCAGCTCTGCTGTGTGTGCCCAGCTCTGCTGTCAGTGCCCAGCTCTGCTGTGTCTGTGCCCAGCTCTGCTGTGTGTGCCCAGCTCTGCTGTGTCTGTGCCCAGCTCTGCTGTGTGTGCCCAGCTCTGCTGTGTGTGCCCAGCTCTGCTGTCAGTGCCCAGCTCTGCTGTGTCTGTGCCCAGCTCTGCTGTCAGTGCCCAGCTCTGCTGTGTGTGCCCAGCTCTGCTGTCTGTGCCCAGCTCTGCTGTGTGTGCCCAGCTCTGCTGTGTGTGTGCCCAGCTCTGCTGTGTGTGCCCAGCTCTGCTGTCTGTGCCCAGCTCTGCTGTCAGTGCCCAGCTCTGCTGTGTGTGCCCAGCTCTGCTGTGTGTGCCCAGCTCTGCTGTCAGTGCCCAGCTCTGCTGTCAGTGCCCAGCTCTGCTGTCTGTGCCCAGCTCTGCTGTGTGTGCCCAGCTCTGCTGTCAGTGCCCAGCTCTGCTGTGTGTGCCCAGCTCTGCTGTCAGTGCCCAGCTCTGCTGTCAGTGCCCAGCTCTGCTGTGTGTGCCCAGCTCTGCTGTGTGTGCCCAGCTCTGCTGTGTCAGTGCCCAGCTCTGCTGTGTGTGCCCAGCTCTGCTGTGTGTGCCCAGCTCTGCTGTGTGTGCCCAGCTCTGCTGTCAGTGCCCAGCTCTGCTGTGTGTGCCCAGCTCTGCTGTCAGTGCCCAGCTCTGCTGTGTGTGCCCAGCTCTGCTGTCAGTGCCCAGCTCTGCTGTGTCAGTGCCCAGCTCTGCTGTCAGTGCCCAGCTCTGCTGTGTGTGCCCAGCTCTGCTGTGTGTGCCCAGCTCTGCTGTGTGTGCCCAGCTCTGCTGTCAGTGCCCAGCTCTGCTGTGTGTGCCCAGCTCTGCTGTGTGTGCCCAGCTCTGCTGTGTGTGCCCAGCTCTGTTGTGTGTGTGCCCAGCTCTGCTGTGTGTGTGCCCAGCTCTGCTGTGTGTGCCCAGCTCTGCTGTGTGTGTGCCCAGCTCTGCTGTGTGTGCCCAGCTCTGCTGTGTGTGCCCAGCTCTGCTGTGTGTGCCCAGCTCTGCTGTGTGTGCCCAGCTCTGCTGTCAGTGCCCAGCTCTGCTGTGTGTGCCCAGCTCTGCTGTCAGTGCCCAGCTCTGCTGTGCGTGCCCAGCTCTGCTGTCAGTGCCCAGCTCTGCTGTGTGTGCCCAGCTCTGCTGTCAGTGCCCAGCTCTGCTGTGTGTGCCCAGCTCTGCTGTGTGTGCCCAGCTCTGCTGTGTCAGTGCCCAGCTCTGCTGTGTGTGCCCAGCTCTGCTGTCAGTGCCCAGCTCTGCTGTCAGTGCCCAGCTCTGCTGTGTGTGTGCCCAGCTCTGCTGTGTGTGCCCAGCTCTGCTGTGTGTGCCCAGCTCTGCTGTCAGTGCCCAGCTCTGCTGTGTGTGTGCCCAGCTCTGCTGTGTGTGCCCAGCTCTGCTGTGTGTGCCCAGCTCTGCTGTGTGTGCCCAGCTCTGCTGTGTGTGCCCAGCTCTGTTGTGTGTGTGCCCAGCTCTGCTGTGTGTGTGCCCAGCTCTGCTGTGTGCCCAGCTCTGCTGTGTGTGCCCAGCTCTGCTGTGTGTGTGCCCAGCTCTGCTGTGTCTGTGCCCAGCTCTGCTGTGTGTGCCCAGCTCTGCTGTGTGTGCCCAGCTCTGCTGTGTGTGCCCAGCTCTGTTGTGTGTGTGCCCAGCTCTGCTGTGTGTGTGCCCAGCTCTGCTGTGTGTGCCCAGCTCTGCTGTGTGTGTGCCCAGCTCTGCTGTGTGTGCCCAGCTCTGCTGTGTGTGTGCCCAGCTCTGCTGTGTGTGCCCAGCTCTGCTGTGTGTGTGCCCAGCTCTGCTGTGTGTGCCCAGCTCTGCTGTGTGTGCCCAGCTCTGCTGTGTGTGTGCCCAGCTCTGCTGTCAGTGCCCAGCTCTGCTGTGTGTGCCCAGCTCTGCTGTCAGTGCCCAGCTCTGCTGTGTGTGCCCAGCTCTGCTGTCAGTGCCCAGCTCTGCTGTGTCGCGTGCCCAGCTCTGCTGTCAGTGCCCAGCTCTGCTGTGTGTGCCCAGCTCTGTTGTGTGTGCCCAGCTCTGCTGTGTCAGTGCCCAGCTCTGCTGTGCCCTCACTCCGCTGTGCCTCTGCTGCTCTGCCTGCTGTGCTGCTTCTGCGGTTGTTGGTGTCTCTGCGCGCTGGGGTTAGGGTTGGGTGCTGGAATAAAGAGTGGCAGCCGACACCGAGCCCTGTTCTGCTGCTGTCCTTGCACTCCCAGGCAGGAGGAGCAGCAGGAGGGGGCACAGCACCAGGGCAGGGCTGGCCCTGAGCCAGACCCTCCTGACCCTCAGAGGGGTCTCACTCGTGCCCCTGCCCCCCCGGCCGTCAGTCAGAGCTCAGGGCTTTGCTGGGCGGGGCTCTGCTGGGCGGGGCTCTGCTGGGCGGCTGCTGGGGGCTGTGCTGGGCGGGGCTGTGCTGGGCGGGGCTGTGCTGGGCGGGGCTCTGCTGGGCGGGGCTCTGCTGGGCGGGGCTGTGCTGAAGGGGCTGTGCTGGGCTCTGCTGGGCGGGGCTCTGCTGGGCGGGGCTCTGCTGGGCTGGGCTGCTGGGCTGGGCGGGGCTGCTGCTGGGCTGGGGCTCTGCTGGGCGGGGCTCTGCTGGGCGAGGGCTGTGCTGGGCGGGGCTGTGCTGGGCTCTGCTGGGCGGGGCTCTGCTGGGCGGGGCTTTGCTGGGCGAGAGGCTCTGCTGGGCGGGGGCTCTGCTGGGCTGGGCTCTGCTGGGCGGGGCTCTGCTGGGCGAGGGGCTCTGCTGGGGCGAGGGGCTCTGCTGGGGCGGGGCTTTTCTGGGCAGGGCTCTGCTGGGCAGAGCTCTGCTGGGCGAGGGGCTCTGCTGGGCGGGGCTCTGTTGGGCGAGGGCTGTGCTGGGCTCTGCTGGGCGGGGAGCTCTGCTGGGCGGGGGCTCTGCTGGGGCGGGGCTGTGCTGGGCTGGGCTCTGCTGGGCTCTGCTGGGCGGGGCTTTGCTGGGCTGAGGGGCTCTGCTGGGGCGGGGCTCTGCTGGGCGGGGGCTCTGCTGGGCGGGGCTGTGCTGGGCTGGGCTCTGCTGGGCTCTGCTGGGCGGGGGCTTTGCTGGGCGGGGCTCTGCTGGGCGGGGCTTTTCTGGGCGAGGCTCTGCTGGGCGGGGCTTTGCTGGGCAGGGCTCCGCTGCTCCCCGCACACCCTGCCTGGTCACTGCCTGCAGGAGCAGCCTGACCTGTCCCATCCCCACCTGGGCAGGGACACAGGGCCTGAGCAGCACGTGGGGCGCCCAGCCAGCCCTGGCAGGAGCTGAGAGCACCCCAAACCCTTCTGTGCCCCCGGTGCCCCCTTCCTGACCTGCCAGCCGAGACAGGCACAGACTCAGAGCAGGAAAACCCTGCCCAGGAAAGAGAAGATGCCAGCTGCAGGCATTATGGGATGTGCTCAAGGTTTCCTCACATTCAGCCTGAGTCAGAAATTGCAGCAGCTGAACCCGGAGGAGAGGAGGATGAAAGGGCTTGGCTCCTGGGCATGGGACACTGCTCCCCTTTGTCACCAGATGCAGGGAAAGAGCAGAGGAGAAAAGCAGAGCTGGAGCTGAAAGGCTCCTTTTCCCCCCTTTTTTCAGGAAAGAACAAAATTGAAACGATCCTGAAAGAACAACTCTTCCTTTCAAAGGCGCTGGTTGGGGAGCCTGGCTGTGAAAGGAACATTTCTGAAATGTGGCTGCAGTTACCAGGCAACTGCTCTGCTGCCAGCTCTGCCTGCCAGGACACTGGGCAGCCTGGACACCCACCCAGAGCACCCCACAGCTGGCTGGGCCCTTGGTGAGGGTGGCAGAGCAACCCAGACATTGCACTGGCAGAGGATGGAGAAGAGGAAAATCTGAAACCAGCCCAGCAGCTGCAGCAGGAGAGCTCTGGGTTTATGTGGGTGCACCTATAAGCATAATTTGATGGATATTTGATGGATATTTGATCTAAAACTAAGGCAAACAGCAAACAAAATCCTCAATTAACATTCACAGTTCCCGTGTGCATTGGACACACTGCAGTGCTTTGCAGGATTTTCTACAGCCCAGGGATGTAACAGTGGAAAGAAGAAAACAGATGCCCTGGGATCCTGAAAACCCCACAACTCTGCCTGGGTCCAGAGCTTTCATTCCATTAACTGCACACAAGGATATCAGTATTCCTAATCATGAGCTGTTCTGTTACCTCCATTACTGTTCTAAATGGGAATTAGGCACAACATGCACTTAATTTAGGCTATGAGTTGAGCTGGCAAAAATCTAAGCTTATATCCAAGCTGTACAAAGAGCTTTGCTTTATTTCCTCCATTTGGTGAAGAGAGCTGGCCCCGAAACTTCCCAACCTCACACTGTCCCAAATGCCTCCTGGCAGCCTCTGCCCCCAAACTGTCCTGGTGCTGAGGGCTGGGTCCAAACCTCTTGGCTCAGAGTGAAATGTTGAGGATGCCAATACTAGAGATGGGATTTGGGCAGCCCCTCTTTCCACCCCTTTGAGCCAGCAGCAGCAGCAGAGCCCTGTGAGCAGCATCACCCACAGAGCAGCTGGCACTGCCCCTGCAGCATCTGCCCAGCAGCCAAAGCAAACTGAGATATCTCTGGAGTGCAAGAGCCCTTCCTGACCTTCAGCAAATCTCCTGTGCCTGCCCTTGGTGTATCTACTGGGTGCTCTGAGGTTTGCCAATAGTTGTATTAGACTTCACAGTTTTCCCCAATGACACCTAACATGGCATGTGTTATAAACAGTCACTGTAAAAAGAGAGTGATGTTGTCACTAAACAGCTGTTTTGCTCAGTTCTTTCGTGAAATAACTGAAAATTGTGGGTAGGCATTACATGGAATGCCTAATCCCTGAGTATTTAGGATTATAAAATGAAAAGGACAAGAAAACTATTTGCTACATTACATTTCTTCATGAAACCACACAGTCTTTTAGATATTTCTTCTTGAAACCACACTGTCACTTTCCTGAACTGATCCTTGCTGTTACAATTGAGACTATTTTCTGAAGTGACTGAAAGTTTGAGTCATTTACCACAAGAACTGTTCCCACAACAGGATTCTAAGAGTAATGCCAGTCATTCCAAATTTCTTTGCTGTATTTTGTGCAACAGCCATGCAGCACTATCAAGCAGAGAAAGAAAGTGCCCAGTTACTGAGACAGACTGCCACTGCTGCCATCAGGGACTGATTTCACAGCATGACCTTAGTGCACACAGGCTTTTCTCCCAGGTTTTGCTCCTTTTCTCCTAGTGCTGTTAGGTACTGAGGTTATTAGGTATCAATTTTCCATTCTGCATCCTGGTCAGAACTCCCTTTGGATTTACAGTCTGACCCACTCATCTCTTAATTTGGGAGGAGCTGCAGTGGATGCTCACAGGGTCTTGTCAAGGTACAACTTCTCTGCAGCCAGTGGGGTGACACAGGTGAGAACACAGAGTCAATCACGAGAATGATTTCCTGTGGGTCTGACCCTGAAAACACCTGGAACAATCTCACACATCCCTTTGTCTCATCAATGCCACCTGTGCCTCTTCTCACACATTCCCACCGCGTTTCCCTCTCCATCCCAGCAGTGGGTGCTCCCAGCAGTGTCCCCCCGCAGGGCTGGGCTGCTGGGTGAATATTCAGAGTATTCGGAGTATTCGGCCTCAGCACAGCTGCAGGCGGGCTCTGCTCTCACAGCCTCCCCTGCTCTGCCGTGCTCTGTGCTGCTGCCTGGAACACGAGCAGACATTTCTCTTCAAGGCATTTAAAGTGCAGCTGTGAACAAAGTACAGAAACCAAACACACACCCACACACCCCCTGCCATCAGGCTGGGTTAAGCAGAGCTGATCATCTCCCAGCTGAGGGGAGTGTGCATGGCAAAGCCAGCCTCCTGCACAGCTCCTCGTGAGACGGAGAATCCCCTGCGAGGGAGACAAACCTGTGCTGTGAAACCAGACGGGGAATGAGGGACTGGGGCTCTCAGGGCCGGGACAGGAGCTGGGGGCTCACACCCAGGGGCAGGCTGGCTGTCCCCATGGCAGCTCCTGTCACAGCAGCAGCCAGAGGGGACACCGAGCACTCCTGCCCCAGGAATGCCCCACTGCAGCCGTTTCAGGGGCTGCTGCCCTCTCCCCTGGGTACAGCACCGCCTTCCTTTATTCCTTGCTGGTTTCCCTGAGTGGGGCTGGTTCGAGCTTTGGCACTGATTGCAGCTGTAGCCCCTCAGCCAGGTAATCCTGGGCAGCAGGACTCCTGCCGGGGATGGAGAGGGTCTTGCAGGTCCCACGTGCGTTTCCTGCACAAAGTCCTGGAGCAACTGTGTTAGAGAGGGCTCGGTGCACAAGGCTCTGGCTCTACAAACCCAGCAGTTTGTCTGTGCTCAGAAACCGAGGCACAGCATCTGCGGGACCCCAGGCAGCAGAATTTGTTTCCATGTCACGGCCGGGCAGACAGCTCGTGTGCCACAGCGACAGCACCTCGGGGATGCTGGAGCAGCTCTCTGGTGCTGCGCGGGTGCCGGGGCAGAGCCAAGGTCCTGCGGGGCCGGCCCTGCCCACACCTCCGCACGCCTCTGCTGCCCGCACACACTCTGGGGCACGCCAGGGTTTGGTTCGTTTTCAGCACAATTTTTCTCACCGAGAATGCTGACTGCATTTTCTGCCACTGCTTCACCTGGGCACAGCCCTGCAATTCTATTGATTTAGGCCCCAACCCAGCACATTTAAAAATGTCATTACATTTAACATTTGATTAATTCCATTTCAGTAAAACTAAATTAATTTCACAATTTTACAGCCTTAAAGCTGTACACTCAGATGAAGATTGGATGAGTTTTATTCTAACAGATGCACAACTTCTTGAGGTTGAGAATAGACCTCCACCCATCAGCATTTTAAAATTTGGATGTCACACTGCTAAGCCTCAGGGTTTTCCATTAATCAAGATCCACCAAATCGCTGGAGGATTGCAGCCCTATCTGATCCCAGCTCTCTGGTCCCAGAGAACATTTGCTGTGAACAAAAGCACTTCAGCTGCTCAGTTGAGCTGAACAGCCAGGCTCCTCCTGTCCAATGTAAGGTGGAGATGGGAAAGCCAAGTGTCATTTCAGTGGTGTCAGCATCCCCCCGTGGGGTTCAGACCCCACTCCTGGGTGCCTTGTGTGGACAGATGCACACACCTGCATCCCTCAAGTGCGTGGCACTGGTCAGAGCACGAAGCTCTGTGCAGCGTACAGAGGGGAATAGGATCAGTCCCCACGTGGCATCCCAACTCCCTTTCCTCCCAAGAAACCCCCGGGTGCTGTTTTCTCACTGCCGGGCAGGTGCTGGGTCTGATGTTCCTGATCCACTCTGGCACAGAGAGGAACCAAAGGCTGGTCCCATAACCACGTTCTGTTTTGGCTCCAAGAGCTGGATATCCACAGGTTTCATTAAGAATGTGTAGACCGCAGGGTGTTTCGAAACCCTGGGCAGGGGCGCAGCCAGCCCCCGTTTAAATGCGGATGCTTTAAGGATAATTATCAATTGCTCAATCGCCACGGGAAGCAGCAGCAGAACGGAGCTGGAACACGCAGGGAAGGTGGCAGCACAGGCAGTCCTGAGGACACCACAGCTGCCTTTCAGCGCTCACATTTATAAATAATTTATTTCCAGCCACCTGTGCCCAGAATACCAATTTCCTGCCCGAGATCTCGGAGCTGGCGGCGGGCGCCGTCAGGGACTCGCTTTCCCGGGACCCTCTGGAGCTGCGGGGAAGGGTCGGGGTCTCGGAGGGGCAGCTCTGAGGGATGTGCCCCTAGCGGGAAGGGAGACGAGGAGCAAACGCGGAGCATCCGCTCAGCTGACCGCGGCCGGGCTCCGGCTGCTGCCGCAGCGCTGCCCATGCGGCCGGACGGCGGAGCGGCGGCTCTGGGAGCGGCGGCAGCTGCAGGAGGCTGCAGAGCTCTGCTGGGCAGCCTCGGAGCAGCGGCGGCTTCCCCGGGCACGGCCGCGTTATGAAACACGGCCGCGCTTGAGGATTTGGGCAGCGCAGCGCCGAGGCGGCTCCTGATGGCACAGGAGGCCACGGAGCGGCTCCCGGGCACCGGCTGCTGCGGGCAGAGCGGCCCCGGGGCCCCGGCACGGTGAGCCCGGCGCCCGGAGAGCACGGGGACACCGGAGAGCAAAAGGGATCCCGGAGAGCTGCGAGGACACGACACCGGAGAGCCACAGGGACACCGGAGAGCACGGGGACACCGGAGAGCAAAGGGGACCCCGGAGAGCCTGGCACCCGGAGAGCTGCGGGGACACCGGAGAGCCAACAGAGACCCAGGAGAGGTACAGGGACCCCTTGAGGGACACGCGGCAGGAGGACCCACGGCAGAAGGGACACACGGACACGAGGGACCCACGGCAGCCTCGGTGAGCGGGCGCGGAGCGGGGCCGGGGGGCAGCGGAGCGGGGCCGGGGGAAGAAGCGGGGCCGGGGGAAGAAGCGGGGCCGGGGGCAGCGGGGCCGCAGAGCCGCGCACGGCCCCGAGCGGGATCGCGGGATCGCGGCGCTGCGAGCGGGAGGCAGCAGGAGGATTAGGAGGGAAGGGCAGAGCGAGCAGGGTTTATCAGCTTTTCAGGCAGGCATTACGGCCTTTTGTGGTATTTCACGGGATTGCACGGGACTTTGCCTGGCTGCAGCAGGGGCTCCTCAGCCGCAGAAGAAAGGAGAGGCTTTTCCTCATTTCCCTGCGCCCTTCAGTGGCTGCCCGTGCGAGCCGTGTGCCAGCTGGCCTGGCAATAACCGGAGAACTTTTTGCAGAGGCTGAGGTACCAGCATCCATTGCAGGCTTTGTGGCTGCTTGTTTCACTAAATTAATCCACAGCATCTCAGCAAAGGGCTTAGCAGCATTATTTACAAAGACTGCAGGCTGCTCTCGATGTGCCCTTCCCCAGGCACCCACCAAACGTTATGCTTGAGAAGTCAGCAGTGGATTCTGGCAGAGTGTTTGTGTCCCTAGCGAGGCAGGCTGGAATGCTCAGCTTCTCCCATCAGTTTCTGGAGCATCACTGTGCTGAACAAATAGATTCTAGCAATGTTTGGTAGGTGAATGTTGTGGGAATTCAGACATTGAAGGGTTTATGAAAGACACTTAAAACACCTATGATTCAGTTACAGAGCTGTGTGTTGTTTTAGTTCTGGTAGATTTCCTTGCACACAGGGAAAGATCTCATCTGTAAATCCTGTCATTAAGGCAAACATAAACATATGGTGCATTTGTTATCACATTCTTGTGCAAGACTTCAGCCACGGACCACACAGGGGCTTTTGGAAACTGCAGATGGAGCATCACTGGGTGCTTGAACTCCGGTATCTAAGAACAGAGACCGTGCATGAATGTTTTATTGTTAGTACAATGCTCGTGAGGTTCAGCAGGAGTTTGCTGAAAGCTTTCAGTTTGTCAGAGAATGGTGAGAGCAGACGGTGTGTTACCCCTGGAGCACACATCCCTCTGCTTGCAGAATTCCATACTGCCGTGGAGTCAGTCCTGCTGCTTACTGCATCGTGACTTGAGCTAGGTGAAAAGTGTGGCATTATTGGGGAAACACCATGGTGTGATCTCTGCTCCAGCTGTCCCTGAGCACTTTCCAAGCTGCACTCTCACAAAAAGCCCTGCTGGACCATCTGCTTCCTGCAGGGTCCTCTGCATCCCTCTCCTCAGGCTCACCAACATTATTGTCTGGATTTACACCTATCTATGCCAAACAATTGATCTTAAAAGGTCCAATATCTGGTGAAGGAACCACTAGGGACAGGATTTGGATTTACAAGTTAGTGCTGACTTCTCCAGCCTCCTCCAGCTCTGCTCTGTGACATTCATTGCCTTTCCCTTCCAAAGCTGGATTATCTGTCACTGTAAAACGCCCCCTGTGCTGAATAAACAGGGTATAATATTTTTTTAAATGTGTGCTACTTTCAACTTGATTTGACCAGTTTATGGGCTATAGAGTTTTTCTCTTTCTGCTAACTCCATATAAAGATCTTTTCTTCTTTATCACAGTTCAGCGTTATTTAAAGGTTTTAACACAATCTCACCTTCAAAGATAATTTTGCAATCTGATTACATCTTGTAGGAAGCAATGGTAAACTCGCTGGAAACCCTCTCAAGCTGCACATGTAGACAAATTTGGGTGCTTCTACCTCATTTCCAGCTTGTTGGCAGCCCTAAGAGGGAGATGTGAGACATGGGGCCAGCACAGACACATCCTCCAGCAAAGGAAACTTTGTAAGTTGTAAGAAGGGCTTGAAGTTTCTCAGAATGATTTTAGCTATTGGGATAAAGGGAACTGCAAATACTTGACAGGGTCCCGACATCAAATCTGTGGCTTCCTAAAAGTTTTATTTCCTATGTGCATTCACGCAATATGATATTTGTCTTGACTTTCCAAAATGCCCTGAGAAAATGGCAATGTGTGTCCAAGGAAAGGCTGCAAGACAGAATCCTTCAGCTGAGGCCTGGCTGCGTTTGTCCTCAAAGCTGACAAAAGGAAGGAGGGACATGGAAGAGGGATGGATTTTTCTGAAAACAGCAATCATGAGTCCAATTCCCTTCAGTTTACAACAGGAAACACCATCTTGCTTCCTTGCCAACAACTCTGAATTTGCAAAATCCTGTGGTGTTTAGACAAGGAGCAGCTCTTGGTGCCCTGCAGCTGTCAGTGCAGCACTGGCCTGAGTTCTGCCCTGGGCACACACCAGGGAGAGTCCTCAGCCTTCCCCTGTGAGTCTGGGGGCGTTCTTCATTTCATTCACGGCACCACTGAATATATTCACTGAATATATATATTCTTGCCTTAAAAATTCTGTAAATGCTCCTTCAGCTAGGAGAGTAGAATTGCCAGGAGCTCTACCAGGTTTCTTTCACTCCTCCCCACAAGTGCACTGGTGCAGCTGCCCGGTGTGACCTCCTCTGTCCACGCTGGGATTCGTGTTGGGAGCGAGTGGGATTCATTTTGGGAGCGAGGCACTGACCTGCTTCTCCTCAGAGCAACTTTCTTGGGGGTGAGGGATCCTTTCCCTGCCGAGTCCCAGAACCTGTACGTCTTCTGCTCACCACACCCGAAGCTGACACTTCCCAGTGCTAATTATTGCCCTGCACTGTTAACCCTTTCATTGCCCTCTTCCCCTAGATGTCTCCTCTGCCGTTTAACAGCTCTCACTCCCATCAATTATCCATCATTGTCCTTTCAATTATAATTTTATGATTTTACTAACGACTTACAGTTCATGTGGTCCTAAGCCCCTTCTGGCTGTGAGAACTGATAAACAGGGATAGAAGACTTCTTTTCTTCCATGTTGCTTCATTCATCTTAGGTGAAACATGCATGAAAAAGACAAATGTCACATTTCCTATTACCAGATATTAGTTCTGTCCTCCTTAGTCTTTCCTCTTAAATGCCATCATCAGAAGTGATGCACTTCAACTCCTTTAGGCATACTTTGATGATATTGCAATATGCAGTTTATGGAAAAATCAAATGGCAGTTTTTATGTCAGCAGCACTTTGCTATTTCCCCACTAAGCAGCAACGTTTAATTTTTGAGTTGCACGTTTGCAGCAGTGGCTGTGGGTGGAGGTTCTGCTTGTTTATTTGGTTGGGCTTTTCTACAATGTACTGCCATGGCAACTGCTGAAAGGGCGAGTGCATCTGGAGGTAACTCGAGCACATCGTGTTGAATGCAGCAAAACTGCCTGGTACCATTTAAACGTTTTCAGCTGGGCAGGGGCAAAGTGATCCCCTCGAGACTCCAAAGCACCTTCTCCTTACTAAACAAACAAACACATGAACAAACTTGGCAGGGCACGGGAGCAAGCCAGCATTCCCTGGTGTTTGGATGCAGAGCTGCTCAGTGCAGCTGGGTCTGATGCCTCGGGTGTTTTCTGATGCCCAGCAGGTTTTCTGTCCTGCTCCCGTGGAGGCAGAGCCCGGTGCCCTGCCCAGGAGCTGTTTGGGCAGGCATTGGCCATTCCAGCCCCCCTGGCTGCAGGAGGCACTGCCACATTCTGCCAGGCAAGGGCCAGACCCTCATCCCTCTCTCATCCTCCAGCTGCTCCCCCCTAAGCATGGAGAAACTACCAAAATCCACTGGCCAAGCACACGAGTGGCCTTAAAAGGGGCTAAACTGGGCCAGTGGTGCCTTTTCAAGCACAACACGCCTGACCTTTGCTGCATGCTCTTGGTGCTCCCTCTCCAGCCAGGCTGTGAGTGCTGCTTGATGAGCCAGAGAGCTCCAGCTGCCCCGCCCAGCCCCTCCAGCACCAGCACCGGGGGCTGCTCCGAGAGCCTGGGCTGCAGGATCTGCCTTGGAGAACAAACCCAAAGGGCTGTGCTGCCCTGAGTCACAGCTGGGAGAAACGACTGCAAGTCAGGTTGGTTTGATCTGGCCTTACCTTGCTGCTGGGGGAAATCCTAAACCTTTTGAGCTTGTGTGGCTGCAGCCATTGTCATCTCCCCGTGGAGTGCCCGGGCACCATGGCACGGGGGCACCTGTCCTGCCTCACCTGGGCACTGTCCTGCCTCACCTGGGCACTGTCCTGAGTGTCCCTGCCTCACCTGGGCCCTGTCCTGCCTCACCTGGGCACTGCCCTGCTGTCCCTGCCTCACCTGGGCACTGCCCTGCCTCACCTGGGCACTGTCCTGATGTCCCTGCCTCACCTGGGCACTGCCCTGCCTCACCTGGGCACTGTCCTGATGTCCCTGCCTCACCTGGGCCCTGTCCTGCCTCACCTGGGCACTGCCCTGCCTCACCTGGGCACCTCACCTGGGCACTGCCCTGCCTCACCTGGGCACTGTCCTGATGTCCCTGCCTCACCTGGGCCCTGTCCTGCCTCACCTGGGCACTGCCCTGCTGTCCCTGCCTCACCTGGGCACTGCCCTGCCCTGCCTCACCTGGGTACCTCACCTGGGCACCTGTCCTGATGTCCCTGCCTCACCTGGGCACTGCCCTGCCTCACCTGGGCACCTTACCTGGGCACTGCCCTGCCTCACCTGGGCACTGTCCTGATGTCCCTGCCTCACCTGGGCCCTGTCCTGCCTCACCTGGGCACTGCCCTGCTGTCCCTGCCTCACCTGGGCACTGCCCTGCCTCACCTGGGTACCTCACCTGGGCACCTGTCCTGATGTCCCTGCCTCACCTGGGCACTGCCCTGCCTCACCTGGGCACCTCACCTGGGCCCTGCCCTGCTGGCCCTGCCTCACCTGGGCACCTCACCTGGGCCCTGCCCTGATGTCCCTGCCTCACCTGGGCACTGCCCTGCCTCACCTGGGCACCTCACCTGGGCCCTGCCCTGCTGGCCCTGCCTCACCTGGGCCCTGCCCTGATGTCCCTGCCTCACCTGGGCACTGCCCTGCCTCACCTGGGCCCTGCCCTGCTGGCCCAGCCTCACCTCGAGGTGCACAGAGCACGGCAGCCCCAGCCCCAGTTGCCCACACCTGCACACTGCTCGCTTTCAGGTCACACAGGAGCAGCTCAGGGTGACAGTAGCCCTGTGGCAGGAGCAGCTAGTGAATCAAACCCACCTATGCTCATTGAGAGTATTTCTTCAGATGAATTAGTGCAGCAACAACCTGCAGGATCTAATTATGGCTAATTTTCCATTCATTTGTCTCGGTACTTCTGACCCTTTTACTGCAGTTCTTGAGCACTCACAACATTGATCAGAGATTCTCAGTAATTTAGCTCTGAGGGTCAGCTCCTCAGCTGGTGTAAATCAATGATTTTCCTTGGCTTTGGAGCAGATCTGAAGGGAGGTGTGTAACTTCTGCTGGAGAGAGTGCAGTGGATTCCCTGAAGCTGCTGCAGCCTGGCAGAGTTTCACACCTGCTGGCGCTCACCAGCCCTTGGAGAGACAGCAGCAGTCAGCACACTGAATACTTCTGGATGTTACTCAGTTCTCTACAATTAAAATCAGCACACATGTACTTGAAAAAAAATACCTCTAACAAAAGTACCTAAATGAGGTCTTCAGGATCACCTGATCTGTAAGACTAGAGACAGAGACTCCTGGCTTGTGTCAGCCTCATTTAGGGATTGAGGCTAAAAGGTCACACAAAAGGAATTCAGGCTCAGCTGACAAAAGATTTAACTGAGCCTTCATTTATTTTTGTCCTAGAAGTTTTGGATCTTCGGTTTAATTGCTATTTAAGACAAAGAATTTGCACAACCAAATGAAAAAGGGAATGGGTGGAGAGTTAATTGGCAACATTTATTTAATAAAGCAGCATAAGGGAGCACCCACAGAACTTTAAATCAGCTCCTGAAACAAGGCACAGTGAGCAGATGTTCGTTGCCAGGGCTGCGGATTTCAGGAGCGTGCCCCAGCTACAAGCTAGCAAAAGCCATAATATTTTCTTTTCTGGAAAACACTGCATCTTTTCTCAGCACTTGCCTGTCTCCACAGAGAAAGAATAGACTGGGAAAACGGGAACTTATGGGGAGATGCCAGCTTTTATTTGCCACAGGAGGTTAAAGGTTCCCTAGAGCACAAAGGAGCTTTTCTTGCCCAGACAATCCCAGCGTGGTACACATCAGCACAACTGAAGCTGCAAAGCTCAGCAGCAGTCAGGAGAGATCTGCTGAACTGGAGCTGAATTTTTTCAAAGATTCACTAGTTTTTCTCCACACACATCCTCACATCAATAGTTGGCAATATGAATCCGCTAAAAAAAATACAGCAGGATCTGTGGTTTCTGTTAAAGGAACACACACTGAACCTCCAAATATCCTTCCAGCATAAAACCCAAATTCCTTGTGCTGCACAGAGATTAATAATTATTATCTATTGTGAGTTGATGCAATTTCTTTCTTCCTCCCACACACCCACACTTCTGTTTCCTCCTGATCTGCATTTGTAGCTGAGGTACTGTTTAGCTGAAAGGAAGGAATTTGGTAATACCTCCCTAAAAAGATGCCTGTTCATCCAGTGACAAAGGATGGAGATATTGGCTATTGACAAAAGGAAATAAAGAACTTATTTTCCAAACACGCCAAGAGAAATAACCTCATCATTAAGGTATTTCTGGTGCATTCCGAGTTGAAAAGAAAAAAGTCTGAAGATCTGAAACTCCTTGAGCTCAGTCAGTGGTTCTCGTCGGTCTGTAGCTCTTCACGCGCGTAGTTACAAGCACCAGATGGGGAAATCTCGGGTGAAGGCAGCCGGGGCGGGTGGCGGTCGCGCCGGTGGCGGTGTCCCCGGTTCGGCCGCGACGCAGCTCACAGCCCTTGCTCTTCCAGGTGCTGCTGGCTGGGCGCGATGAGGGCGTCGCCCCCCGCGCCCCCCGGGCGGGCAGGAGCCTGAGGCCGGGCGGCGCAGGGCCCGGGAGCGATGGGCTGAGCTGGGGCTCGGAGCGCGGCCGGCCGGGCGGCGTGCGCGCCGCCGCAGCGGGGGCATGGCCAGAGCGTCCTTCAGGCTGCAGACGTTCCTCCGCCGGACCCAGTTCCTGCTCTTCTTCCTGACGGCAGCCTACCTGGCGGCGGGCAGCCTGCTGCTGCTGCAGCGCAGCCGCCCGGCGCTCCCCGGCTCGCGGGGCGGCGCGGCGCTGGAGGAGCCGCCCGGGGCGGGGGCCCCGCGGAGCCCCCCGGGGCCGGGGCCGCGCCCGGAGCCCCGCGGCCCGCAGAGCCCCCCGGGGGCCCCGCAGCAGCCGGGGGTCCCGCAGGAGCCGGCCCCGCGCTGGCTCCGGAGCCGCAACTCGGAGCTGCGGCGGCTCCGCCGGCGGTGGCTGCAGCGGGCGGGCGGCGAGCAGGAGCCCCCGGCGGCGGCCCGAGCGGGCAGGAGCAGCGCCGAGCACAGAGGTGGGTGCTGCGAACGGCAAACGAAAGTCTCGGGATTCGGCAAAATCGAGATTGCTTTATTTTATATGGACAGAGCAGGGGGCTCGTGGGGGTCGCTGCCCGCTCCACGCTCCGCCGAGCCTTTGCTTGCAGCTTCTTTTATAGTCTGGTTTTCTCATCCTAAGCAATAATCGATTTTTTTTTTTTTTGGTTTCATGATTTTGCCAGGTAAGCAGTGGTGGTCTGTGGGGTCACTGGACAACGTGAAGTCTCCAGGCAGTTTGTCAAGTCTCACAGATAACCATCCAGTCTTGGTAGATGAGGAATGGCAGAAGTCGGGAGGTCTGGTCTTAGTGGATAGGCTGCAATTGATTACACAAAGGCGGGAAACCTGATTTTGCAAAATCTTTCAGGCCGTGGAAAAGCCTTGTTTTGCAAACTTACTTAGAAAACATAATATTCATAGCAGGGGTATTTAAAACAGAATTATTAAATCATATATTTTCCTTTCTTTACTCTCATGCTTCATTTCAGACCTAAGTGTTCTGGTTTGTGCAAACCCCAATACTTTTATGATTAACACAGATCTTTTATCAATTATCACATAAGGATGGGCCCTGCCCCTTTTCTGCACACCCAGACTGCGCTGGGCTGATCCCAGGCAGACACAGGTGAGGATCACACAGGTGAGCCTGAGCCTTCCTCCTCGCTCACCAGCACTCTCAGAGCAGCTCTCAGGTGTGTGCACAGGCCAAAGCACAAAGGATCCGTGCTGGGTGACTGCTCTGCCCTCACTGCAGCAGCAAAGGATGAGTTTGTCATCTTTGATGCTTTGCCTTTTAGAGGAATTAGTTGTTCTTGGAGATGTTTCACTGATAATAGAACAGGAATGGGATCTGGACTAGACACCACATTTCAGAACTGCTTTTCAGTTTGTTGAGTAAATTTGCCCAAACAAAATGTCACCAAATGGGTTTCACATCGTGCTAGTTACCGAGGGAATTGTCAGAAATGGGAATGAGGAGGTGATGGTGGTGGGACACGAGTCGTGTGTGAGCCAGGCAAGCTGAACCCCTGAAGCTCCAAGCTGGAGCTGCTCCACGGAGGCTTCAGAGCACCCTGTTGGAGGCAGAGGAGAGACCCAGAGCTGCTCAGCCAGGGCCTTGCTGAGGTTCCAGCTGCTGATGAGAGGGGTTATTTGTTATTTGTTATTTTTTTGTACATCTCACCATATCGAGCTGTACATTCAAATATGCATCGTTTGAATATCTGATTGAACATGAAGGGGCATTATTAATAACAATATTGTTAACAAGCACTGGAATGCCTTTGAAGGTAATTAATTAAAACTTAACTACCTACGTAAAGCATGTTATCTTCTCCAATTCACTTCCAGTAAACTTAGAGGTTTGTTATTTCATTATGCATCCCTTTCAAGACCTAATGAACCCCTCCGTGCTTATCATGCTTAATAAAGTTTCAGTGGTGCCCTGTGGCTCCGTAGTGGAGCAGCATTGCCTGGCCATGGGGGCTGGGCTGTGCAGCCCTCGTGGCTTGATCTGAGGCAGTTCAGCTCCGCCCTGCTTGCCCAGGGGACAGCCAGCCCTTCAGAGGCTTCCCCAGGCACAGCCTGAGCCCAAACCACAACCACAGGCATGGCCCCAGCCTGCTGTGAACCTCCCAGCCCGCTCTGCCTTGCTCGGGCTCTTGGTGAGAAAATCCTTTTATTCTCCAGGCCAGGCTGTCTCACCTGCTGACAGTGCAAGTGGCTCAGGGCTGGGAGCACACTTTTCCTGACACGGACACTGGCAAATGCTGAGAGTTTCCTACTCGGGCTGCTCCCAGCAGATGGAATTCCCAGTGCCTGGCCGGGTCCTGCCCCTGGGCAGGTGCAGAGGTGCCAGGGACAGCATTGCTGACAGGGCAGGGCAGGGCAGGGCACGCTGCTCTGAGCCTGCAGCCTGTGACTCCTTCACGGGAGATGTGACCGAGGGATTGCTGCCGGGGCAGGGAGGGACGCAGGGAGCAGGGCAGATGGGGCTGGCTCGCCCGGGACCCCCCCTCGGGCTCTCTGGCCCCGCAGCCTCAGTTCGCTGATGCTGCAGGTTTGAGTCGAAGCACCCAGACCAAAAGTCTCCAGTAAAATGTGGAGGAGCATCTTCGGTGCAGCTGCCTGACTCCCACCTCGTTAATGCTGTGCTGGGGGTGTGTATTCACAGCTTGTGAATTTTCTAATTACACGTTGGCAAATTACCACGTGCAGGTCTTTGGAACTACTGTTGTGTTTGTAATATTTAAATGGTTGATTTGTTATTCCTGGCTCCAAAATCCCTGATGGAGCAACTCAAACTTCTTTTTTCTTGTGGATTAGTTAGCATAATATTTTTTAGTTTCATTTTTCACCATACATTCTTTTCCTATCCACAGATTACATTATTTAATTTCCCTCCGTTATCTTCTCAATGTTGTTATTTCTAAAATCAAATTTCCTTTTTTACTTCATAATTTTGATGATAAAATATACTTTTAAACACACAATTGCTGTATAATAGTGGGACTCCACATCATCGTTCCAATTGTATATTAAATAATGGGCTGGATTTTTACAGTATTTTGTTCATGACAACAAAAATTAGGCTGAGCACTGAATGCAGTCTAAGAGAAACATTTATCTTTCCCTATGCTAAGTAAAGCAAGACATATTTGAAGAGATTCCTTAGCACCAGAGAGGAGATAGCTCAGTGTGATAGCTACATTGTGCTGCCTAGTTAAAAGCGAATTTATCTTTCCATTACAGCTTTAATGTAACCCTCTGTATCCAAAGAAAATTGATTTTCTTAATATTTCTCTTGCACCATCTCATTATCAACTAGAGATTTTAAAGAACACTTGGGAGAAATCCAACAGGATTTCTGGAAGTTTTTCCCATTTTGAAGGCTCTGTTCTCCTGCACCTCAGAGAAGTGCTGTGCTTTGTCACCCTCGGGAGCTGAGCAGGCAGAGCTGCTGCAGGAGCTGCAGTCCTGGGGGGTCGTGGGCTCTGGGAGTGCAGCTGTGCTGAAAGGAGCCTGGGGAGGGGAGGGGAGGCTCTCATTTGTGTTCTGCCCGATGGAAGGTGTGCCGAGCCCCGGGTGTGCCGAGCCCCGGGTGTGCAGAACCCCGGCTGTGGGACCCCGGGTGTGCCGAGCCCCGGCTGTGGGACCCCGGGTGTGCAGAACCCCGGCTGTGGGACCCCGGGTGTGCAGAACCCCGGCTGTGGGACCCCGGGTGTGCCGAGCCCCGGCTGTGGGACCCCGGGTGTGCAGAACCCTGGGTATGCAGAGACCCGGCTGTGGGATCCCTGGGTGTGGGACCCCGGTGTGCAGAGCCCGGCTGTGCCCACCCCGGGTGCGGGACCCCGAGTGTGGGACCCCAGCTGTGGGACCCTGGGTGTGCCGAGCCCCGGCTGGGGGACCCCGGCAGTGCAGAACCCCGGGTGTGGGACCCTGGGTGTGCAGAACCCCAGCTGTGCCCACCCCCGGGTGTGGGACCCTGCGATGTGCCCAGCCCCGGGTGTGGGACCCCGGGTGTGCAGAGACCCGGCTGTGGGGACCCCCGGCTGTGGGACCCCCGGCTGTGGGACCCTGGGTGTGCAGAGCCCCCGGCTGTGGGACCCTGGGTGTGGGACCCCCGGCTGTGGGACCCCCGGCTGTGCCCACCCCGGGTGTGGGACCCCGGCCGGGCCGGACTGATCTCACAGCCCTGCTCGCAGCCAGGCCCTGGGTAACCTGGGCTGGCTCTCCCTCTGCCCCAGCTGCATTCCTAACCCTGCTCTTGCATGCACAGGCACCTACATGGGCTGCTTCACCCACGACTCCAGCGAGAGGACGCTGAGGGGAGCTGTCTTTTATGACTTAAGGAAAATGACAGTAGCTCACTGTCAGGAGGCTTGTGCTGAGAGGTGAGTGGTATTTTTTCACTGCACGTTTTCTTTTTTCTGGCAATAAGTGGAACTGAATTTGAAATGGGAAAAGCATTCCAGTGTTACACATACAGCATCTATGAGAGCAGTGATTATCTCAGACCTTCAGGCTGAGCACAGCTCAGCTCTGCTTGGAGCAGACGCTGCACTGCTGCCTGTTCTCCATGGCTTACATCATATTCTCTATTATCCTGGACAAAAATTACTGTCTGGTTAAATAGTCTTTGTGGGATATCTATCTTTGGTAGATCTTGGTCTCCAGCCCGTATCCTGTTGGGGGCTGAGCAGGCCAGGCTCTGGGCAGGGCAGGGCAGCAGGGGCTGCGTGCAGGGACACGGGGCCAGGATCTCCCCGGCTCAGGTGCACTCTGGGGAGCAGAGCCCTGGGCACGGCGCTTTGCACCACTTAATTAATGATTTGTCATCAGTCTCGTCTCTTGTCTTCAGAGCCAGGATTAACAAAACACGATTGGAAGTTTTTCTCGTGTTTGGGCTTGGATGTTTCTGTACTTTCTGACAAGATAAAATAGAGTATAACAGCACTTCCAGCTTCTCGCTGGAAGCAGGGAAAACGGCCTCAGGTCTTTTAAAGCTAAACAGTGCAATAGAGAATTATCACCTATGTTATTTATACTTCTGGCCCGATAACTAGATTCCCATGACCCTTAGGAGTGACACTGACTGGCCAGCTACTACCTGAAACCCATGAAGAAGGAAGATGAACAGAAAAGGAGACAAAAACTTCCATCTTATCCCATACCTCGCTCTATACTATAAAAACCTCAAATTTAAAACCCATCGCCCTGTGAAAGCACACACTTGTCATTCACTACACGCTGTGATTTTTCCTTCACCGCTCGCGTTCAGGAGCCGTCTGCAGCGCCTCAGGCCCCAAGCAGCGCTCTCCGGGGTGAGGCGCAGAGGGCTCGGGATGCCCGTGTGACCGGCGGCGTTTCTCCGCAGGGCTTACAGCTACGCGGGGCTGGCGCAGGGCGCCGAGTGCTACTGCGGGAACTCGCTGCCGGCGGCGGCCGCGCCGGGCCGGGAGTGCAGCAGCGAGTGCCGGGGACAGCGCGGCTCCGAGTGCGGGGGCATCGGCCGGCTCTCGGTGTACAGCGCGCAGCCCGGGCCGCGTGAGTGTGCGGGGACACGGGACACGGGGACACGAGTGTGCGGGGACAGGGGACACGGGGACACGAGTGTGCGGGGACAGGGGGACAGGGGGACTCGGCCGGCTCTCGGTGTACAGCGCGCAGCCCGGGCCGCGTGAGTGTGCGGGGACAGGGGATACGGGGCACGGGGACATGAGTGTGCGGGGACAGGGGATCACGAGGGGACACAGGGGGCAGGGCGGGGCGAGCCAGCGGGGACTGCCGCTGTGCGGGCGCACTCTGTGCACGCGGGGAGTGCACGGGCACAAGGACAAAGCGCCATGGAGGGGCGCCGGGGACAGGGCGGCTCTGTGCAGCGTGCGGCAGACCCAGCACAGCACAGGGACGGCAGCAGCACAATCTCAGCTGAAATCCCTTCCCTCTGGTGCCCGAGGTGCCTGGGGGAGCGCACGGGGTGCTCTGTGGCACAGCAGCGCTGCTCCCCAGCCCGGCCGGGAGCTCCTGACCCAGCACAGCACAGGGACGGCAGCAGCACAGTTTCAGCTGAAAACCACTCCCTGTGCTGTCCGAGGGCTACAAACCCACGTGTGTTTATGGCCTTGGAAGAGGTGCCCAGGACAGCAGGGCAGGAAATCACTGATCAAGGCCACCCTGGGCACAGATGATCCTAAACAAAATAAGTGACCTGTGAGTGTGAGGAATGAGTGGAGCCAGAAAGAGCCACATCAGTCTCTTTCCTGAGAGAAATGAGACCAGAGCTTTGCTTTTCCGTGCAGTTCTGTTCAGCAGCAGTTGGGAATTTTGCCCTGGCTTTAGATGGCACCACACTCTGCCCATCACCCAGTCCATGGATAAACCCTCAGGCAAACAAAGCACATACGAGATCTGAACAGCTGATCTCTGCAATTGGCGAGCTCACAAGACCTTATGGGTGTTATTTGCTCAGAAGCAGCACCAAGACCTCAGGTTATGCCAGTATTGATGGTACTTCATTTCTTCTTAAAGACAAGTCAAGGTTTGTACAACAATCCAACCAGCTACATATGAAATTATATATCAGAGGTACATAGACCTAAATTGCCACTGTCAGGCTGACAGGCATGTTGGCAGGTTTCCCAGGATGTGCATCCCTGTTTAAACCTCCAGTATGAAATATATACACATTCCTCAGGAAAAGGCAGCATTTAATTTTTTTTAAAGTATTAATGAATTACTCCTCAAATTAGTCTAGCCTGAAGCTAAAGTTGTAATTTTCTTGCCCTTAGTAATAGCTGATAGTTGTCTGTTTGAAGAATCCCCCTGACACAAGCCAGCTGAGAGGCCAACAGAAGTATTAATCACAATGAGCAAGTATGTCAGAAAGTAACTCTGAGACTGGAAAGGCCCCGTGATTTACTGTGTACTGCACGGCACAGAGCTCACAGAAGTCTTTTACACAGAGCAGGTTCAGTGACATCCTCACTTCAACCTTCCCAGACAGGTCTTGCTGCCTCCCCTCTCCTCCCTCTCCCTGCTGCGGTTCCCAGAGATCCAGCTCTGCTTCCAGTAAACAGTTCAAATAGTTACAAGAGCAAAAGTTAAGCAGCTTCTCCTTAGATTGCTCTAGGCTCTTGCTAGAGAGTCTGGCCTTTTCTGCCAAGAAATTCGTGCAGAACTGATTTTTTTTCTTCCTAACTGCACCACGTCCCTCCTGTCATTCCACTCAGCCCTGGCAGCGCGTCCAAGGAGCAGCTGCAGGAGTGCCAGGCTCTGTGGTGTTTCTGCAGAAGCAGGTGGAACCAGAGGCTGCTGCTGGGCACACAAAGCAAGCTGATCTCCCTGAGCAGCTGAATAGAGCCAGGCTCAGAGTCTGACAGGCTGCAGCAAACTCTGGCCTGAGAGGTCAGGGAGCAGAGGGGCAGCAGAAGGGGAAGGTGGGTCCAATGAGGGAGTTTTCAGGAGTCATTTTCTGACCCAGAAGCTTTGCAGATTTTTAATCAGGGTTTTTAACTCATTGAGGGGAAAGCAGCTCTTCAGAGGGAACTGGGACTGGTGGAGTGTGACTAACCCTGCTGCAGTGCTGCTCCCGTGGTTTGTGCAGAGATAAACCAGGTGCTCCTTTCAGTACCACCATTTGCAACTGGTTTTCCTAGCATATATTATCATTTCTGTTATTTCTGCAGCCTTTGTAATATAAAAATTATTGTATTCTTTTTGGCTTCTGAACCTAATATTATTCTTTTTGAAAGGGGCAGGACACTATGGACATCGTTTTCTTAAGAGAAACCTATTTCATATCCCCACAGGGAGGAATGTTATTTATCGAGGATGTTTTAGAGCTCCAGAAAATTTAACAGACACCTTTCCAGCCTCTCTGACACAGCCCAATTTGACAGTGGAGATGTGCTCTGAATTTTGCTCCAAGAAAGTAAGAATACTTCTAATTTCACATCCTTTTTTTTTATTGCTGTTTTAAATTCTAATCTACTGGGGGAAGGGCAGAGATTAGTGCCTTAGAGCTTTGAATTTGTAAATGAGTTTCTAAAGGACAAAACTCATTAGAGTAAATACCCAGTGATGCATCTGGTCCAGCTGCTGCAGCGGGGATGGCGGGAGGGGAAGTCACCCCAGTGGTGCCACCAGACATGGCGCACAGGCAGGCTGCTCTGGGTGGTGAGTTCGACCAGGGGCAATCCATGCTGCTCCTGCACACTCCAGCCCAGCCCTGAGCCACACCTGCCCGGGGAGGTGGCTGCAGCTTGGGGACTCACGGTGCCAGAGGGTGGCTGGGGCTGGCAGCACCCCAACCCTGGCCCCAGGGCCCCCAGGAGAGCCAGCTCCAGGGGACACACGGTGCCAGAGGGTGGTTGTGTCTCCAGCACCCCAATCCTGGCCCCAGGAGAGCCAGCTCCTGCCAGGAGCCATGCCAGGGCACGGGCAGGGCTCCCTCTGCTTTGGGGGCTCTTGGCTCCCGTCCCTCCCTCCCCACTCTGGTGGGGCTGCCTTTTTCTGCACAAGGCCTCACTGGTGGTCAGATTTTGCCTGCAGCCACACTCAGCCTCATGCACTAAACTCAGCGTCCAATTGCTTTTTGCAGCATCAGAAAATTGATTTGAACTATCAGCTGGCTGATTACAGTGCTGTGACCAGGGCCCTCAGCACAATCTGCTCTCCCATGAAACAGGCAGATGGCCTCAGGTGGCACCAGGGGAGGTTTAGATTGGATACCTGGGGAAATTTGGAGATGTCCCATGCCAAGCCCACGCCAGGTTTATCTCCTTCCTCCCTCATGTGCTGCCCAAGCTGTGAGGCAGTTGAGCAGGTGAGGGTCAGCCTGTGCACCTGCACTGGCGCCTTCTGAAGGTGCAGGAGTAGAGAGGAGCAGTAATTCTGAACCTCCAGCCTTGCAGAAAAGCTCATCCCTTGCAGGGGCTGCTTGGCACGAGGTACAAGGAACGTTTTTATTCTAGGCTGTGTTGGAGGGCAGGGACACTTACTAATTTCTCAAGCTGAGGAACACTGCTTCATTGTGAAGGGAAAATCTCTGTTTGCGGGCAAACCCAGCGCT
This sequence comes from Luscinia megarhynchos, assembly GCA_034336665.1. Classification (NCBI taxonomy): domain Eukaryota; kingdom Metazoa; phylum Chordata; class Aves; order Passeriformes; family Muscicapidae; genus Luscinia; species Luscinia megarhynchos. The sequence continues at coordinate 11,188,325 of CM067581.1, forward strand.
GCTTTGCCCTTGGATCAAATCTGTAAACAGTTTTTGACAATGTCATCTCTCATTCCCTAAGTAAATGTTGGCTGCTGGGCACACGTGTTGCGCTGGGCTCCTTATCAGGGGATGAGTGCATGGGAAAAGCAGCAGATAAGCTGCTCAGCAGTCCTGTCACACGCTCCCAGACTCCAAAAGACTTTTAAAAGGCAAAAAGTGTTGATATGGAATAGATGGACTAAATGTTCAGCACTCCCTGAACTTCCTTCAGCCTTCTGCCTGCCCACACAGCCCCGTGCCACCAAGACAGCCCAGGGGGACTCCAAGGAGACCCAAATCTTTCTGGTGAGCAGCAGAAAGCCTGGGTTTAGGGCCAGCAAGCAACTGCGAATTTCTTTGGCAAATATTTAGCACATTTCCCTCAAACTTGTTTTAACTGTTACCACTATTAGCCCAGCAGCTGGGGTTCACTCCCCACCCCTGCACAGCTTTGCAGCCTCTTACCCTTCCTGGCTAGACTGGTACACCAAAACCTCAATTACTCTGCGCCAAATCCATTTAAAAACACTTCTCACAGACAAGAACTTTCCTTAGGAATTGATTCCTTGCAAACAGCACTAACTTCCTCACGATTGCACACCTTAGTAGGCTTCCTATCCAGAAGCAAGGTACCACAAATATGGGGACAGTATCAGCAAAGTAGCAGGAGCTTTAGAACGACACTGGTTTGACACAGTGTTTAAAAAAAGACTGGATGTGGCACTTGGTGCCATGGTCTAGTTGAGGTGTTAGGCCATGGGTTGGACTTGATGATCTTGAAGGTCTCTTCCAACCTGGTGATTCTGTGATCCTGTGGTTCTGTGGTTCTGTGGTTCTGTGGTTCTGTGGTTCTGTGCCCCCGTGTTTCTGTGATTCTGTAGTTCTGTGACTCTGTGACTCTGTGTTTCTGTGGTTCTGTGTTTCTGTCACTCTGTGTTTCTGTGCCTCTGTGTTTCTGTGGTTCTGTGACCCTGTAGTTCTGTGATTCTCTGTCACTCTGTGTTTCTGTGTTTCTGTGTCCCTGTGATTCTCTGACTGTGTTTTTGTGTCCTGTGACTTTCTGTGTCCCTGTGTTTCTGTGCCCCTGTGTTTCTGTGTTTCTGTGTCCCTGTTTCTGTGTTTCTGTGTCCCTGTGTTTCTGTGTCCCTGTGTTTCTGTGCCTCTGTGTTTCTGTGTTTCTGTGTCCCGGTGTTTCTGTGCCTCTGTGTTTCTGTGCCCCTGTGCCCCTGTGATTCTCTGACCCTGTTTCTGTGCCCTCTGTGTTTCTGTGCCCCTGTGTTTCTGTGTTTCTGTGTCCCTGTGTTTCTGTGCCCCTGTGTTTCTGTGACTCTGTGTTTCTGTGCCCCTGTGTTTCTGTCACTCTGTGTTTCTGTGACTCTGTGTTTCTGTCACTCTGTGTTTCTGTCACTCTGTGTTTCTGTGCCCCTGTGTTTCTGTCACTCTGTGTTTCTGTGTCCCTGTGTTTCTGTGCCCCTGTGTTTCTGTCACCCTGTGTTTCTGTGTTTCTGTGCCCCTGTGCCCCTGTGTTTCTGTCACTCTGTGTTTCTGTGTCCCTGTGTTTCTGTCACTCTGTGTTTCTGTGCCCCTGTGCCCCTGTGTTTCTGTGTTTCTGTGCCCTGTGCCCTGTGTTTCCTGTGTCCCTGTGTCCCTGTGTCCCTGTGTGTTTGCGGGTGCGATCGCTCCCCTGGGCAGTGCTGCCCCTGCTGTCCCTGTGTTTCTGTGTCCCTGTGTTTCTGTGACTCTGTGTTTCTGTGTCCCTGTGTTTCTGTCACTCTGTGTCCCTGTGTCCCTGTGCCCCTGTGTTTCTCTGACCCTGTGTCCCTGTGTCCCTGTGCCGGGCGGTGCCGGTGCGATCGTTCCCCGGCAGGGCGCGGCTCCGCGGCTGTCCCTGCCGGCTCGCAGCGCCGTCTCTCGCGCAGGAGTTCCCGCTGGCCGTGATCCGGGGGCAGCAGTGTCTCTGCGGGTTCCCCACGCGCCGCTTCCCCCTGCGCGACGGCGCCGACGGCCGGAGCTGCGGCGGGAGCAACGGGAGCGCGGCCGGGGGAGAGTACTGCCGGGTCTACCAGACACCTGTGCAAGGTACGGGGCACCTGGGCAAGTACGGGCACACCTGGGCAAGGTACAGACACACCTGGGCAAGGTACGGGCGCACCTGGGCAAGGTACGGGCGCACCTGGGCAAGTACGGGCACACCTGGGCAAGTACGGGCACACCTGGGCAAGGTACGGGCACACCTGGGCAAGGTACGGGCACACCTGTGCAAGGTACAGACACACCTGGGCAAGGTACAGACACACCTGGGCAAGTACGGGCACACCTGTGCCAGGTACAGACACCTGGGCGAGGTACAGGCACACCTGTGCCAGGTACAGACACCTGGGAGAGGTACAGGCACACCTGTGCCAGGTACAGACATCTGGGCGAGGTACAGCACCTGGGCGAGGTACAGACACACCTGTGCAAGGTACGGGCACACCTGGGCAAGTACGGGCACACCTGTGCCAGGTACAGCACCTGTGCAAGGTATGGGCACACCTGGGAGAGGTACAGGCACACCTGGGAGAGGTACAGACACACCTGGGCAAGATATAGACATCTGGGCGAGGTACAGACACCTGTGCAAGGTACAGACACCTGTGCTAGGTATGGGCACACCTGGGCGAGGTACACACACCTGGTGAGGTACAGACACCTGAGCAAGGTACAGCACTGGGCGAGGTACACACACCTGGGTGAGGTACAGACACCTGAGCAAGGTACAGACACACCTGGGCGCGATACACGAACACCTGTGCCAGGTACAGACACACCTGTGCACGATACACACACCTGTGCCAGGTACAGACACACCTGTGCCACGTAAAGACACACCTGTGCCAGGTACAGGCACCTGCCATCATGCTCATAAAGACGCATCTTTCCATTCTCTCATTATGCAGCATCTTTTGAGACAACTTGCTGGCAAGCACAGTGGTTTGTTCAGCTTTATCAAAAGGGCATTGCCTTCCACAAGAGCAGCAGAAACCCCTTTGAGGATAATCTCTTTGGCCTCATGCAGCTGAATTAATTTTAGGGAGTAGCTGACTCACACCAGACCAAATTGATACCTTATGCTAAGAGAGAGAAGGAGGAAGCAATAAACTTTGTAATCAAGAGCTGTCAGTGGAATTATTAAAAAGCCACAATGCTAACAATGAAATACCTTCTCTCCTCGCAGACACCCGCTGCACGGACAGGAAATTCCTAAGCACCAAATCCAAAGTGTTCGTGGCTTTGTCCAGCTTTCCTGGGGCTGGGAACACGTGGGCGCGCCATCTGATCGAGCACGCCACCGGGTACTACACGGGCAGCTACTACTTTGATGGAGCCCTCTACAACAAAGGTACCAGCCCAAGAGGTGGGGCACAGGCAGCCCTTCCGTGGCACAGAGCTTCCCCGACTGCTCTGCCATCCCTCTGCCTGTGCCTGTCAGCAGGTTCGGTGCAGCTTAAACACGCAAAAAAGCGACAGTCCTGTCTCGTAAAACAGGTTTTAAAGGAGAAAAGGACCACTGGAGGAGCAGGAGGACCATCTGTGTGAAAACACACGAGAGCGGCAGGACAGAGATCGAGATGTTCGACTCGGCCATCCTGCTGATCAGGAACCCCTACAAGTCCCTGGTGGCAGAGTTCAACAGGAAATACGCCGGGCACCTGGGCCACGCCACCGAGCGCACCTGGCAGGGCGCAGGTGAGCCCGGGACGCCCGTCCTCGGGTGCTGGCACCGGCTGGGCACTGCCAGCAAACCCTGCAGCCCAGACCAGCCCAAAGCCCCTGCTCGTGGGAGCAGCTGTGCCCTCGCTGTGTGCACAGAGGGGAGGGCACTGCAGCCTCTCCACAGGCTCAGGGAGCATTGCTGCACCTGCACTGCTGGGCACTGAAAATAGAGAATGTCCATGCACACTGCTCCTGTGCACAGCCCGTTTGCCAGGCTGAGGTGAGCAACATCTGCCCCTGCAGCCTGTAATAACCGTGAGAAATCTAATTTAGGATTTGGAGGGTCCAGTGGAGCATGACGTTCCATGGAGGATATTTTGCAGCACTGCACAGGTGCTACTGCACTGCAGGAAAATAAGGATGGTAGCAGTAAGATGGACCTGAAATTCAGTGTCCCCTGAGCACATGAAGAGACGTCAGAGCTGCCTGCCTCACTCACGTGTGTGACTGGCAGGCTGGCTGCTGCTGCAGCTTCCCCACTGGGCACGCTGCTGCACTCAGATCTGCAGCACAAAAGCCATTTGGCTTCCATTTCCCCTTGCACGCATTTCAGGCTGTGGCTTGGCAGAGGGCTGGGGGGAAAAGTGTCCTGTGTCACAGCACATTTCTTCCCCAAGCTGATGCTTCACCTTTCATCACTCACAACTCAAGACCTATTCATCAAAAACTGACAAAACAGCCCCCAGAAAATAAGAAAAAGTCTGCTGGGAATGGTTTTCCCATACTGCAAACTGCAAATTGTCACATTGCAGCCACAAATGCTCTTTGTCCAGCCCAAAAACTTTCACTAGGACTGTCTTGGCTTCAGGAAATTAAATTATCATAGAGAGCAGATAGAGATCAAGGCAGCATTAATGTCTGGGGCAAAGGCAAGTTGCTGCCATGCAGCATGGCTAACAAATGTCTCAGTGGCTAACAAATATCCCAGAGGCTAACAAATACCCCATTGGCTAAGAAATACCCCATTGGCTAACACCCCCCATTGGCTAGCAAACACCCCTCGTTGGCTACCAAACACCCCAGTGGCTAACACCCCGTGTCCCTCTGTCCCCGCAGAGTGGCCCGAGTTCGTGCGCAGCTATTCCTCCTGGTGGGCCCCTTGGCTCACACACACCCCAGATGGCTATCAAACACCCCAGTGGCTATCAAACACCCCCAACTGGCTATCAAACCCCCCTTTGGCTAACACACACCCCCCATGTCTGTCCCCACAGAGTGACCTGAGTTAGGTGCGTGGCTATTCCTCCTGGTAGGCCCGTTGGCTCCACACACACCCCATTGGCTATCACACACCCCCAATTGGCTATCAAACACCCCCATTGGCTATCAAACACCCCCAATTGGCTATCAAACCCCCCTTTGGCTAACACCCCGTGTCCCTGTCTCCCCGCAGAGTGGCCTGAGTTCGTACGCGGCTATTCCTCCTGGTAGGCCCGTTGGCTCACACACACACCACAGATGGCTATCAAACACCACAGATGGCTATCAAACACCCCCGTTGGCTATCAAACACCCCCCATTGGCTATCAAACACCCTCCTAGGCTATCAAACACCCCCTTTGGCTAACACACACCCCCATGTCTCCCCACGCAGAGTGGCCCGAAGTTAGGTGCTTGGCTATTCCTCCTGGTAGGCCCGTTGGCTCACACACACCCCAGATGGCTATCACACACCCCCAATTGGCTATCAAACACCCCTCTAGGCTATCAAACACCCCCGTTGGCTAACACACACCCCCATGTCTGTCCCCACAGAGTGGCCCGAGTTCGTGCGCGGCTATTCCTCCTGGTGGGCCTCGCACGTGCTGCAGTGGCTGCGCTTCGGCCGGCGGCTGCTGGTGGTGCACTTCGAGCAGCTGCAGCGCAGCCTGCTGCCCACGCTGCGCGCCATGGTGCAGTTCCTCAACGTGTCCGTCAGCGAGGAGCGCCTGCTCTGCGTGGAGAGCAACCGCGACGGCAGCTTCAAGCGCCCGCGCGCCCGCCAGGCCTTCCAGCCCTTCACCCCGGAGATGAAGGAGCTCATCAACAAGTACATCCTCATCGTGGATGAAGCCCTCAGGGGACGGAACTTCTCGGGGCTGCCCAGGGAGTACGTGCCCAGATGACAGGCTGGTGTCACGCTGCTGTGGTTGAAAATGAAGTTTCTTTTTTCTTAAAAAAAAAAAAGCCGACAGAAAAAAAATCCCAAACAAAAAACCCACAAACAAATAAGAACAACAAAATTTTAAAAGGGACAAAAATGAAAAGGGACCAGAACTCTTTATCAGCTGTGGCAAAGGTACTTGTGGAGGCTGCTGAGCAGTGCAGCAGTTGGGAATGCCGGGTTTTGGCAGCCCCAAACAGCCCAAACCTGGCTCCAGGCCGTGGAGGAGACCCCAGGGGTGGCAGAGAAGGCAGTGCCACCTGTGCCAGGGGTTCTGCACAGGTTTCTGCAGCTCCACTCTTCCCCTGGAGAGCCGTGCTGGGTCTGGGGGACACCAGGAGCATCACCAGGTCAGTGCCCTTGGCTCTGGAAATGGAACTGGCTCCAGCTGGGAGCACCTGGAGAACGGGGCAAAGGGGGGAGCCGCAGCCCTGACCCCCTGCAGGAGCCCCAGGGCATCCAGCCTGGAAAGGCAGGGCCGTGCAAGCTGCCCTCAGAGCCCCCCAGCACAGGTGGAATTTAACTGCAGCCCCCGGGGCTGTTGGACCCTGCAGAGGGGGGACAGGGCACCCAGGGCTGGCAGAGCGCTGGCCCCGTGGCCACTGGGCAGCAGGGCTGCTAAACCCTGGGCCTGCCCTGCTGCCAGCCCCTTCCCTTCCCCTGGAGTAAAGGATTTCTTAAAAACCCGAGTGAAAATACTAATTTTAATAAAACAAGTTTGTACAAAGGGAGCTGAGCTTCCTCTGCCTGTGTCTGGCTGGTGCTTTAACAGCAGTACAGGACGTGGGGCACACTGAGCCCCAGCCTGCCCCTGCTCACACCCACACGTGGCTCGTCTCCCTGCTGTGGGGCTCACACCCCACCCAGCACTCAGTGCCTTCCCTGGCAGGGGGGCCACAAAGGGGGGAGGGACTGAGCTGAAAGAAAACAAATTGTTTGTGTTGATGCAAGGGGAACAGCTCCAAACCCCTCAGTTTGGGTGCTGTAGGTGGTGAGAGCCTGTGGTGCCTGCACAGGGGCACAGCCCTCCCTGGGACACCAGGAACACACACATGGACACCAGAAAAAAACCCAGATTGTGCCAGTGCCAAACACCACAGACAGGGGCTGCCTCTTTATTTGTAGACATTCTGGACAAAATATGCATATCTGTTATTTACATGATACACACACATGAGCACATCACTTGATTTGCTCTGCCAGGGTCCTTTAGGGCCACAGGAACAGGAAGGGTTTCATGGTCATTGCACACCAGGCACACCAGAGCTCACATGGTTCTTCCCTGTCACATCTTTGTCAGAACTGTCTTTTGGCTGAAGCAGCTCTTCCTCTTTACCTTGAGACGTGCTCCCAGATATGGATCTCATCCTCTCCCAAGCTCCATCTTGCCAGAGCAGATATTCTGTGGTGCTTTACCCAATCCCCCTGCAAGGCAGGCTTTCCTCTCAACCATCTCTATGCTTATTGCACTGTAGCTTTAATTAACCAGAATATCTCAGTTAAAAAAAAAGCCACTGAAAGCCATGTTGATGTTCACTCCACACAGTCTTCCCTTCTTATTTTGTATTCAAAATATTAGAAATGGAAGAAATATGCATGCAATTCCCTCAAGCTTTCAGTTTTCCTCAGGAAGTCATGAGTCATAAGCAGGCAACTGGAACAAAAGAGAGATGCTACATTTGAAAAAGAAGAGCTTAACACTTGAGATTGTTAAAGTGAACAGCCACACTATACAAGGTGGAATCCAGATTCTCTATTGAACTGTAGCTAAAAAGTGGATAAACCATACTAGAAGAGAGGACATAATAGGAGAGAAAATGGTTTTTCTTCCTGGAAACCAATTGCAAAATAAAGCCTGTAAAGCAATCCTAAAAAAGCATGAACGTCATCACCAGTAGTTCTGTCTTTCTGCAGTGCTTTATGAATTTTCCATTAAAGCCATTTCTTTAAAACCCATTAAAACCCATTACTCACTGCTGAGACCAAGCTACTAAAGTACTGCAGCAATATTAACCTCCCTGAAATAATTAAAGGATGGATTATCAGCATGAGACCTTACATGACACCTCTCTGGAACCTAATGTGTCTTCCCATGGCCTGCAATATAATGAGATGTTCAAATATGAAACGCTGAGTTACTGCCTTTGTCAGTTGTGACATTTATTCAATCAGAAAGATCCGACTTCCCAACTGCATTTCTTACACTTTACTTTCGACCTTGGGTGGGTGAGAGCAATCTTTAAGGAAGTTATCCCTTCCAATCTCCTTTTTATATTAGCATTTAATTAATCTAACGAATTTCCTGATGTACAGTTATAATGATCTGTGAATCAGAGCCACCATGTTGCACTTTTTTAGCTTTCTGCACACTCAGACCAGCAGACACATCCATCTCCCAGCTGTTCCCACACCTGTTTCTCTTCAGTTGCTGGCCCCAGCTCAGGAGCTTTTCCCTGTGCAGGACTCCCCTGCCGAGGTCACCCCTGTCCCTGCAGAATGGGGGTCCCTCAGGCTGCCCCCTCCTGCTGCCTCTGTCACAAACAGGTGTGTCTGAGAAAATGCTGGAATCCTGTCAGGAGGTGAATCATTTCTAGACACGGGGCATCATCACCACTAATGCTGCGTGGTTTTTCCAAGCTGCCTGAAAGAGCAGCAAAGAGGGGAATGGCTTCTCTCAATCACCTGGACCAGTGCCAAGCAATCCCTCAAATGCAGAGAACACCACCGAAGTGCAATATTAAATGCTTTATGCCGTAGTTAAGATGATGTGAAAGGCCCAAAGATTTTCAAATGAAACCAGCTCTGAGGGAATGTGATCTCACCAGCCCAGTCTGCCCACAGCAGGGTGGTCTGCAGGTGCCCCCTGCCCCCCTGGGGACTCCCAGGCAGGATTTTTCTGCAGTTCAGGGCCCACCAAAGCCTTGGCTGAGCCCCCAGGTGCTGCCCAGTGCAGGGCACAGCACCCAGCTGCCCTCCTGGCTCTTGCTGCTGCCTTCCAGCTCTGAGCTGTGTGGGCAGCAGAGCCTGTGGAATCACAAGCTCTCAAAAGTACTGAAAACAAAAATAATTTCCTCCCATGACCCACAGTGGAGAGACCTTTCTGCACCAGGGGTGGGTGTGGAGCAAAGTGCATTACCTGGAGCAGCTGCTGCACACACAGTGACTGCCTGTGAGCACTTATCCCAAGGAAAAACAGACAACCACATCCTTGGATTTTTAGATATGTCAGAAGCTGCTTTAGCCTATAATGCTTCTGAAATAAAGCACTTAGTACCACCCTAGCAAAATTATACAGCTCATTTCACAGGAGAAAATTCAAGTCCCAATGAATGAAAAACACAGAGAGGGAAGTGATTTAAAGGCAACACCTTGCTAATGACACGAACATTTCTTTGATGAGTGGGGTTATAAAGGAGCAGTCTGCAGTACAACTGCATCCCTCATGAAGCATCAAATATGCTGGAAAATAAACCAAATCTGCCACGCTGACTTGCCCCATTACAGTGATGTTTGGAAAATTGTCAAACACACACAAACACCCGCAGGTGTGACAGCATGGGCGGCTGTCCCTCAGCCCACACACCCCACACAGCTAAAACAGCCCCACACACCCCACACACCCCACACAGCCCCCACACACCCCACACACCCCCACACAGCCCCACAGAGGCCCACACACCCCACAGAGCCCACACAGCCCACACACCCCACACAGCTAAAACAGCCCCACACAGCCCACACACCCCACACAGCCCCCACACAGCCCCACACAGCCCCACACACCCCCACACACCCCAAGCCCCACACCCCCACACAGCCCCACACAGCCCCCACACACCCCACACACACCCCACACACAGCCCCACACACCCCACACAGCCCCACACAGCCCCACACAGCCCCACAGCCCACACAGCCCACACACCCCACACAGCCCCCACGAGCCCCCACACAGCCCCACACAGCCCACACACCCCACACACCCCCACACAGCCCCACAGCCCCACACAGCCCACACACACCCCACACAGCCCCACACACACACCCCACACAGCCCCACACAGCCCCACACACACACAGCCCCACACACCCCACACAGCTCCACAGAGGCCCACACACCCCACACAGCCCCACACACCCCACACACAGCCCCACAGAGCCCCCACACAGCCCCACACAGCCCCACACACCCCACAGCCCCACACAGCCCCACACAGCCCCACACACCCCACACAGCCCCACAAGCCCCACACACCCCACACACCCCACACAGCCCCACAGCACACACCCCAAACACTGCACGCCCCACACAGGCCCCACACACCCCACACACCCCACACACACACACAAAGCCCCACAGAGGCCCACACAGCCCCACACAGCCCCACACACCCCACACAGCCCCACACACACCCCACACGCCCCACACAGCGCACACACCCCACACACCCCACACAGCCCCACACAGCCCCACAGCCCCACCCCACACAGCCCCCACACAGCCCCACACACCCCACACACCCCACACAGCTAAAACAGCCCCACACACCCCACACACCCCACACAGCCCCACACAGCCCCCACACACCCCACACAGCCCCACACACCCCACAGCCCACAGAGGCCCACACACCCCACACAGCCCCCACACCAGAGGCCCACACAGCCCCACAGCCCCACACACCCCACACAGCCCCACACAGCCCCACAGAGCCCCCACACACCCCACACAGCCCCACACAGCCCCCACACAGCCCCACACACCCCACACACCCCACACACCCCCACACAGCCCCACACAGCCCCACACAGCCCCACACACCCCACACAGCCCCACACAGCCCCACACAGCCCCCACACAGCCCCACACAGCCCCACACAGCCCCACACACCCCCACACACCCCACACCCCACACACCCCACACGCACACAGCTAAACAGCCCCACACAGCCCCCGGGGGTCTGGAGCCTTGGGGACAGGGCTGGGACCCCTGCAGGATGGAGGGACAGCACCCAGAGTGGGACAGACACAGCTGCACCCAGAGAGGGACAGGCACAGCAGCACCCAGAGTGTCACAGGGCACAGCAGCACCCACAGAGGGACAGACACAGCAGCACCCAGAGTGTCACAGGGCACATTTGCACTCCAGCCCTGCTCTACTGGAGCATTTCTGCTACAGGAATGTGCAGAATGTTTGTTTTCTTAGAAACACTTTTTTTTTGCAGTCACTCATTTAAATGGGTTCCACAGTGCCTGTTTTATGCCTCTCTTTATTCCAGTAGAGACTAAATTAAGCTTTGAAGTTTAGTGAGAAATCCTAATGGCATTCGACTTCAATGCTATTGCCTGAATCCTGGGGAATTAAAGAAAGGAGAGAGCAAGAGGAAAGAAACCACTCTTCTCTTTTATTGTTTCCTGCAGCTTGATCCTGAAATGACTGACTTTGAAAATAACCTTAGCACCCAACTTCATGCATTATTCATATGTACTAAAACATGTAAACACAGTTTTCAAAGGTTAAAATAAAACTCCTTTCCTGTACGGGTTACAATTATTTAATATTTTGACACAGCAACTAACATCATTAATATTAAACAGCACAAAGGGGAAAGAAGTGATCTTAAACAAGCATGAACTTTTCTCATCAGTTTGGAACATCTACACATTGCCCAGGAAACTTACAGACTACAAGCATGCACAAGGGTCTTCCAAAAAGGAGAGAAGAGTTAAGCATTTTAATTTTGTGTAAAACTGTAGCTGTCTCTTAGCCATTGACTAAGAATGAGGTCGGCCAAAATCTGTATTTGCAAGGAATTTTTTGGCATGGTAACAGTCTTGGGGGATCAAACAGTGGTATTATTCCAGTTTTCAGGAGTGATGATGACCAGGTAATCACAAATGGAAGATAAATTAAGCTGTATTCAGTTACTACAACAATACCCAGGGTGCACTGGAGTCACACAGTGAGGGCTGATTCGAGCCTGTGCCCTCCCCACAGCAGAATTTCTGTACAGCTAGGGTACATAGGTAAATATAACAGGGTAAATTTCAAATTTCTTCTGGGGCAGAAAACAAAATTGCTGCTCACAATTACAGCAGCATCACAATTAAGTTCTGAGCTTTTGTAAACACAGAGGTTTGTTACAAATGCTTAATCCACCTCTACCCACTCTCCCCGAAATGAGGCACAGCAAAATTATTTTCATTGTACTTTCTGCATTGTTTCACAGAGGATTGTTAATGGTGTTTAATTTGCTATCTCTGCAAATGTACAGCTAATTATAATTAGACAAGAAGATGCAAACCATGCATTGGCTGCCACTCTCCAGACTTGTTTTACAGAACACTCCTTACCCAGAAGCAGCTCACTTCTCTCAAGTCAGAAAAACCAAAATCCTTCATTTTAGTCACTCACTGCAGGGCATATGCTAAGTGTAAATACATCCAATTGAAATTGCTAAAGCATTAGCATATATGCAAAATACCTTTAATCAGAACCATGCAGAGGGGAACTTCCAAATCAACTTTTTTCCACGGCATTTTGCAAAAACTCATATTGTTGTTTGTAAATCGCTTCCAAAAAGAAAAGCAGGCCTGCAACCCTGTGTGCAGAAATAAAAGTTACATCAATTTCTGGCCAATCCTGCCAATGTTATCTGTGCTAGGAGCACAATAAAACTATTTCTATAAAAGAGCAGAATAAAAAATGAGAATGGCTTTTATTTAACTAATCTAAGAATTAATTAAAATAAAGATTTGCTGTCAGTTGTGAGCATCAACAAACGAACACAACATTATTCTAATAATGGCTTATTGCATTATTTCCCTGCTGGAATGCAATATTGATTGGAAGTCCTTGGGATGGAACAAATTGATTATTTGTGCAAATTTAACAACTGTTTGCTTACAGATGCAAATGCTTATTGTTTAATTTGAAATAAGTCTATAGGCACGTTGCAGATGCTGGCAAAGCAGGCTCAGTGCACCCACAGCTCTGGGCTGAGATTGATTAACCCTGCCAGTTTCCCAGTGCCCAGCTGTGGCTCAGCCCAGCCATGCTCTCCAGGGCTGCCAAGATTTGCTTTAGCAGGTAAATTTGGCATTCTCTACCGACTTCAGACAGACTTCTTCTGCTTGCTGAGGACCATCTCCTTCAGCCGTTTCCAGGTAATAAAAATGTTGTTTGAAAAACTTACTGCGACTGGTAAACTGTCTGTGCAAGGAAGCATTAAAAGCGACTTCAGAGTGCAAGGCTGAAGGGATGCCTGTTGCTATTTGTGCAGTAAAGCAGGCAAGGGAATCATCAAGTGATTTGGGTTTCAATACAGAACGACAAAGAGAGGGGAAGTGCTGCCCTGAAGTAGCACAGAATTCAGGTTTTCATGATGATGAGATGAGCAGGAGAAGTGCAGTGTCGCTGCCCTGTGAGCCTCACATGCAGCAGGGTTATCAAAAGCTTGGCAAAAACAGGAATGAAGTTTAACATGGAAAAGCCTCAGATTTGAAACTAAGGTCTGTTAATATCCACAGGCTCCTCTGCTGGGAGCAGCAGCACCAGAGCTGCCAAACAACCTCCAGACTTCAGGAAGGAGAATCTGTAACCCTCCTGAAGAAAGAAATGCTCTCAAATATCTGTTTGTGGGTCCAGAACAGTGAAAGGCAACTAAAATATTAATAAAAACCCCCGACTTTGAGGCAAAGAGTAAGAGAACCTATTTCACCCAGAACAATGAACCACCTCTTGAGCTCAGCCCTTTTGCACCTCTGTAGATTGCAATAATTGCAAGAGAGGGGAAAAGCTCGATGCTGGTAGATTATTTATTTCTGTGAGAAGCAGCTTCTGACTGCTTGCAAGCTGATGGGCAGGGAATGCCCCAGGGGCTGATCTGTGCATTCCCCTTGGCCATTTCACACTGCTCCCACTGCAGCTGCCCTGGGAAAGTCACCCAGTCGTTTTACTCCTTATTGAAAATATTTGGCTTTCCCCTTCTTCCATACAATTAAATTTGCCACGGTGAATTGGCATGCAGAATTGTCCTCTCCATACACATTGTTGTTAAATTGCTCTATAATTAGTACTAACATATTGTACTCAGAGCATTTACTATGCTTGATGGTTCCATCAACATAACCTTATTGTGATCTATAGCAGCAAGGACCACAATTAAAATGGTATTACTCACTTTTAGAGAGCCACTGACAAGTTCTACCTACATTTGCAAGCATCCTTTCCATCACACTTAGCCACCTCCATAAACTCTATTAAATAATTCTATAGTGCTCACTCCCCTGTGGGGAGAGAGAGGAAGAGAAAAGCCTTCCACAGGGAGAACCCAGAGCCAGGATGGGGACCTGCCTGCCATGGAGCAAACTCTGGGGGCTTGAATGCCCAGAAAATCCGTGCTGGGAATCCCCCATATCATTCAGCAGCAACTGGTTTCCTAAATTCCCCAGGCACTTCTGCAAATCCTGGCTGATTGCCCAGGAGGGCAGAATTCACACACCCCCAGGGACCCAACAAAACAGAGAAGTGATTCCTCTACTGGAATTTTATCCAGTTCCATGGGCCTGTTCCCTGTGCACTGCCTCAGAGCCAGGACCAAGACTTAGCCCTTGGTTAGAAAGAATATTTATACATCTGCTTCATGCAAGCTGGGTGCAGGACCCACCATAAATAGGTAACTTAACACTAAAATTACTTTTAAAATGAAGCCTTCATTTTTCAGATGGAAAAGGAAATCCATTGGAATACTAATGCCTACATCTCTCAGATTTGTATTCAGATTTGGGGGAGCAGGGTGAGGAGGAGGGGTAGAAATGACCTCAATTCTGACAGTCACATAATTTTGTGGTTCAGAAGTTATTGGAACGTTTCAGAGCATAATGCCCAATGATCTGCATTCCAGAGGCTTCCCCAGAAACTGAGGGATTGCTAAAGGCTGCGTGTCTCAGCTCTAATGCTTTGCCCTTTTCTCAAATTAGTGATACTGCCGAGCTCTGATGAGATCACATCTGACACAGAGCAGAATTATGGCAACAGTCATGTGTGGTTTATCCAGCCCAACTCCTATTTCCATGGGAGTCCAGAAAGAAAGAAAGTTCCATTAAACTGAATTTGAGAAGGTGATATTCACCCTCAGCTATAGGACCATATCTGAGCACTACTTATCACATCCTCAGAAAAGAGAAAGAAAATTCAGAAACAGCACCCATGATCTAAGCAACCATGTAATACAATCCCAGCTACAATTTAGTGCTGATTGTAATTCTAGGTTTCTAGATGCAAGTGAAAGAAACCAGATGAATTTTGGGGAGCTGTTTCCACGTGTATGACTAAAAGGTGCTATAGCAGCTGAGGATCTGGCCTTGCCTGTGAGAGGAAGGGTTTGAACAGTGTTTTGTCTATAATTTGGCCAGGGCCAGAGCACCCAAAAAGCTTCCCAGTTCCTCAAGGGAGGGATGATCAGTGACTGAGAGAGGCATGCTCTGAGAGCCACCTGAACAGGTGAGCACCTGGAATCACCTTCACACACCCAGTGCACCAGAGACACACCACACAAAAACATAAAACCTACAAAACCACTAAAACCACTAAAACACTAAACCACTAAAAACACTGAAACCACTTAAACCACTAAAAACACTAAAACCACCAAAACCACTAAAAACCACTAAAATCACTGAAAACACTAAAACCACTAAAACCACTGAACCAGCAGGAGTGGGCCTGAGCTGTTTGCTCAGTTTCTGGCTCAGGAGGCTCCTGGTGGGTGCCTGGTGCTGCCAGGGGGAACCACAGCTGCTGCTGTTGGAGACACAGCAACACCCCCAGTGAAGGGCCAGTGGTCCCAAATCCCAAACAAGCACCCTAATCTGGATTTAGTAAGAATGCCTTTGTTAATTCCATACATGGATATTATTGTTAGAAGTTCACCCAAGATTTAGTGAGATGAATCCAGGTGTGGCTGACTAGCTGGAAGCTGTGTGAAGGGTAAAACCCCCACCTGCACAGGTGGTGTTTGGGCAATGCAGATTTGGCTCCCACCCATCCCTGGTGCTGAGGAGTGAGCTGGTCCTGAGCTGCCCTCACTGCACAGACACAGTGACCTTTCCATCAGCACCAGACACTTGCAGAGATATTTTTGAAAAATCAGTTTAATGCTCTGCCTGCAATCCAGCCCCAGTGCAGTCAGACCAAGGTTACTGTGACTCAGGGACTGCCCTGCTCAGCCACATGGTGTTTGAGCAGCAGAGCACAAAGCAAAGAACTCCCCTTCCAAATCCAGTAAATGGTCAGTTCTAATGGGGATTTTTTGGAGGGCCATCTTTAAACATTTGGCACTCGTGTGCTGTTGTAATCAGGGTTATCAGACACTGTTAAATGTGAGTGAGACTTTGCTCAGAGTGCTGACAGCAAGAGCAGGACCTGGAGGAATTATGGTTGTGATAATTATGGGTGTGATAATTACGGGTGTGATAATTATGGGTGTGATCCACCTTCCTGCCCTTTCCCCAGAAAACAGTAACTTGTTCTTTGAAGGTCGAGTCTGTCTGCTGCAGAGCTCTCTGGGGCCAGGAAGGCTTTTCCACTGGGAATAAGCATCTGCCCATTCTTTGGAGGAAAGGGCTGGATTCCAGTGTCTGTCTCCATGAAGTACAGTGACTTTATTTAGACCTCAGCAGTCAAATTTACATTACTCTGAGCAAACAGGTATTAGAGAGGAGAGTTTTGACCTGAATATCAAAAACATCCAACCCCCCCAATAGGTGTTAAACAAAGAATCATTTGGAATAAGACTAACTCATGTTAATATTAAAACAACATGCAGGGGAAAAAAAGTGAGAAAGCAAACAAGCGAGAAAGCAAACTTGATATAAATCAAGCCTAAACACTCCACCAATCATCAGCTCTCTAAATCAAGAAATCTGACAGATTTGCCAAGTGAGAATCAATCTTCCTGTCTCTGCAGTGAGTATACTGTAATCCTTTTTCCAGCACAGCACAGAAAATGTAACTGCCAAGTCCAAGATTTATTGAAAAATATTCTGCCAGACTGTTTGAATGCTGCTGTTCCAAATCTTTTTAAACAAGAGGTCAGATGAATTTTCATGGCTCTGTCCTCCTCCTCTGTCCAAAGTAGCTTCGGTGAGAGACAGCTCACACAGTTTGTGCCCTGCCCAGCAGTGCCTGGGGTGATGCTCCTGCCAGAGGACACCCCTCTTCCCTGGGCTTGGCAGATGCTGCTGAGGGCACAGAGGGGTCAGTCTGGGGGGCAGGAGACAGAAGAGCAGGACAGTTAAGCCAGCAGGAAGCCAGGACTGAATCCCCCTCACCCCCAGCACTGCCCCTGCTTCCCCCATCCACTGCAGGCTGCAAATCAAAGCTCAGAGGATGGGATGGGAACAGATTCTGATATAGGCAACAGCACTGGGGAACAGCCCCTTAACTCTCAGTACAATACAGCAAATCAATGCTGCTGGCATTGGAATCTCTTCATGTTACAATAAATTCAAGCGATTCTGCAGAAATAACCCTGAGGCAACATGTAAAGGGAGAGGGAAAAGCCATTGAATTAAGAAACTATTTAAATTCAGAGGCCACTGAAAACCCCATGAGCTAAGGTCTCACCAGAGCTTCTAGGGCTGCTTTTGAAGCATCACATATGAGTTGACAAGAGGTATTCTTCCCTTCCCCATGCTTACAGCCAGGGCACTTCAGCAGACCCACCTCACAAGCATTTCGTGGCTTGCAGCACTGGCACTGTGGCAGTGCTCCTGGGCTGGTCATTGAGCAGAACTGCAGTGAATCTGGACTCAGAATATTAGTTTTGGACGCTGTGAGCTAACACTGGTGTCCTGGCTGGATTTCAGTTTGCTTGGTTACCCCCAGCCCTGGCTGGGATCACGATCTCTGTCCCCATGGCCACGGCATGGCAGCTCTGGCCAGTGCTGGGGAGGGCAGAGTGTCACCCTGTGTCACCCTGTGTCACCCTGTGTCATCCTGTGTCACCCTGTGTCACCCTGTGCCCACCAGGGGTGTGAGGGTGAGGGCAGAGTGTCACCCTGTGTCACCCTGTGTCACCCTGTGTCACCCAGTGTCACCCTGTGTCACCCCTGTGTCACCCTGTGCCCACCAGGGGTGTGAGGGTGAGGGCAGAGTGTCACCCTGTGTCACCCTGTGTCACCCAGTGTCACCCAGTGTCACCCTGTGTCACCCTGTGTCACCCTGTGCCCACCAGGGGTGTGAGGGTGAGGGCAGAGTGTCACCCTGTGTCACCCTGTGTCACCCTGTGTCACCCTGTGTCACCCAGTGTCTGCGTGGTTTATCTGGGATGACCTGGAGGGAGGGGAGGCTGCAAGCAGGGATGTGAGGAGCCCAAGGCTCAGCCCATGTTGGTGTTTTAGGAGCTGGCCTGGCAGGGAGGAGCCGGGGAGATGCCTCTGAGCTTCTTCACTGGCCTTCAGAGGAGGGAGGTGATCTGGTAAAATTTTAAGAGATGCATGTTCCCACTGGGGAAAAAAAGGCAGCAGAGGAGAAGCTGTTTCCTTCCTGTGTATCCTTCAGTCTCTCTAAAAACTTAGAGTGAGAGCTTAGTACAGTTTGGTTTTTAACTAGGCTAATTTGTATTCCAGGAGAGAAGCTGAGGTTTGATGTTCCTTCCAAGTCTGTGTGATGCAGCAGCCAATGTGTCTGTTTAGCAGCAGAAGGAGACTTTGCAGGTATTTTTGTTCTACATTGGTAAAGATGGTTTTCAAAAGGCATATCTATTTTCTTTGCTCTCTGCATGTATTTTCACTTGCCCATAAGCTACAGCAGCACGTGTAATGCCCCCAAGCTGCAGTGCAGAGGGGTCACTGCTCACCTGCCCCGTGAGCTGCCCCTGCTCCTCACCCCGTCCAGGAACGTGCCCCTGTGGGAGCAGCCTGACATTCCTTCAGAGGAACACGCAGGAAAGATGGGATCTGAGCTGGCGCTCAAAGCTCAGCAAGAACAATTTCCTTTAAAAATTAATTACTGCTGACATCTAATACGGTTGCAGCATGCAGGCAGACACCAGCAATTAATTAATGGGCAGTTTTCAAAAAGGAGGGTATTGATTTGTTGTTCCTCATAAACCTGGAATATTAGATTGAGGACAAGATAATTGCATAAAGCAAGGGGAGGAAATTGGCTTTCCTGCAGGAGACAAATGGGGAGTCTGGGTGTCTCTGGTTTCACCTGAACCCCCACTTAGGGTCAGAAAGGCACATTCAAAACAGCTCATCACTCTCCTGAAAAACTCTGTTTCTCTTTCTCTCCATACATGTTATTTACATTAGTACATGTTATTACATATATTGCATTACGTTAATACATGTTATTTACATTAATACATGTTATTGCATACTTTACATTACATTAATATGTTACATACATTAATACATGCTATTACATACATTACATTAATACATGTTATTTACACTAATACATGCTATTACATACATTACATTACATTAATACATGTTATTTACACTAATACATGCTATTACATACATTGCATTACATGAACCTGTTGTTACATGAATACCCTTTCCCATGAGACAGAAGCTCACATCTGGGGCATTATTTAGGGGTGTGACTGGCACAGCTTCGCTGATTCAAGAGGGAAACCAGCAGAAAAGTTCTGCCCTGCCCATCCCTCGGTCTCCCAGGGCAGAGGGTGGATCTGAGCAGTGAATTTTCAGTGGTTACACCGTGTCTGGTGACAGCACTGCCAGCACAGAACTCCTGCACAAAAACAAACAGGAAGATCTCACACAGGCAGTTTCCATGGAGGCAGCTGCTGCTTGAGTGGGCTAAAAAAATAAAATAGTCAGTTGTCCAGAATTTCACATTCCCTTTCTCCCTGCAGCCACGGGTGGGGTTTGAAGCTGTTAATTCCCATTTCTGCTCCTGGCACTCCTCCCAGGGGCTGGGAGCGCCTGCCCTGCTGCCCATCAGCCCTGGAGCTCTCGGCTCAGCACAGCTCAGCTCAGCTCACTGCTTGCTTGGCAAGTGTCTCCTCCAAAGCCAGGAACACACTTGACTTCAAAGGGCTCCCCTGCACTCTCAGCACTGTCTTCAGAAGTGACTGAGGCAGATTTGGAGGTGGGAAGGAGAAAAGGACTGTCACATACGGGATTTCAGTGAAAAGCCCTCACCTCCACTCAAGGACATCACCCAGAGCCACCACCAGCCAGGCTTGGGGATCTCCAGGACAGGTCACCCTGCTCTGACAGCCCATCCCAGGGTCTCACCACCTCGCAGCAAAGAAGCTTTTTCTGATGTGAAATATCACATTCAGTATTTCCATTTGTATCCATTCCAGCCACAAGGCTGAAGGATAAAATTTTGGAGTGCTTGACGAGCTCAGACTGTGACACAGAGACGGTGGCTCTGGCCGCAGGACTGGCTGTGAAGGAGCAATCCCACCACTGGCAGTGGCACTCTTGTCTTCACACGGCCGTGGAGAGAGCACTCCCCACCCACCCCAGTCAGCCCTGCTGCAGAAACACGCTGGGAGCGAAGCCCACGGGCAGCACAAGCAGCACACCTGAGACTGCAGGTGCAGGAGCCCCGGGGAGTCCCAGGAGGGGAGCCTGGAGCCCTGGCCCTGCCTGGGCCCCTCTGTGCCAGCTGAGGAGCTGGCAGTGCTGCAGGGCTGGGCTGCCCTGCACCCAGCCCTGCCTGGGCCCCAGCCCTGGGGAGCTCCTGGGCTGCCAAGCACGGGCTGCTGATCACAGCTGCTCTTCTGGTTTGCCCTCTCACAGGCTGCTCTCTGCAGGCAGGCCCTGGGCAGAGAAAGAGGCACTGCCTTCCAAAACAAGAGTTCTGCCTGCCCCAGACCCAGCTCCAGTGAAAATGACAACAACAAATTGTGCAGCCTCGGGGCTGTGTTGCTGTTGCAGCTCTCCCTCCTGTTGCACTGCATTTTTCCCTTGCTGTTTAGCACTTGAGAAACAAAACTGATTAGAGATGTCTCAGGGAGTAGAAGGAAGCAACACTAAAAGCATACTGAATATTCATTCAACAATGAAATCCTAATTCTCCTTAGCAGGTCCTCTGGGCAACACGTTTCAAAGTGAGACTTGAACATCAAGGTGAATATTCATTATGTTGCAGTTGGCTTTTTCCTCAGCAGATCTCATTTCTACATCTCATTTCTGCAAATTCTCGTGCACAACTAAACTTACTGCCAGGGCTGAGCAGAAAAATGACATCTAAAAGATTTGTATGTGCAGGGGGGGCAGCAAACACTCAAGACTTGTAAAATGCAGATTCCACTGCAGTTTAGTGAACACCAACAATACCAACTCACCAGAATTGTCCAGGACATTGCAATGCCTGCTTGAGCCTTTATCACCTTTCATTGAGGAAGAGGAGGGAGGGGAGGGAGGAAGGGCACGGCATCCCTGCGAGCTGTACTGCACTCACAGTGGCAGGACTGGGCTCTGTGCTGGGCTCTCCAAACACCTCTCTCCAAAGAAGGGTTTCCTCACACCGTGCTTAGAGCTACTCCCAGCTCTTCATAAAACAATGTCCCAGCTCGCTGCTGTCCAACCAGAATTGCAACACGTGCGTGCAGGGACAATAAGAGTCAGTTTTT
Source organism: Luscinia megarhynchos (assembly GCA_034336665.1). Taxonomy (NCBI): domain Eukaryota; kingdom Metazoa; phylum Chordata; class Aves; order Passeriformes; family Muscicapidae; genus Luscinia; species Luscinia megarhynchos. The sequence goes on from CM067581.1 coordinate 11,209,872, forward strand.
ATGGAGAAGCTGCCTCAGGGATTTCATTCAAAATTATTGTCTTCAATTTTATTAAAATCAATATGAGATTTTATTGCAGTACAAATTAAATGGGAGGCTATTTGCTCCTCAGATACCAGAAGCAACAGTATGAACATCCCTTCGAGCAATGATACTCACCCAGATGTCTTAGCTAATGTTATCCATGTACAAGTGTGGAGTCCCATTTCTTTTTCTCTCTTATTTTTCCCTCCCTTAAACACCAGCGCAGTTCATGAAATGTGACTCTGGCTCACACATGATACTCAGATATTTTTAAAGGCTCAGGAAACACAGAAAGGCCTTGAACAAATTAAGATCTATGGGAAATGCTCTACAGTGAGTGATTAAAGAGTTCCATTTGTTTAGTTTATTAAAAAGGTGAAAGGTGGCTTGATTACAGGGTATTAATTGGTTCACAGGGAGAGAAGTGGATTTTATCCTAAGAGAGCAAACAGCCACCCTGCTCAGCAGCAGGCAGCACCTGGCACGGGACTGGCACATCACACCAGGGCCAGGCACAAACCTGCAGCAGCCTGCAGGGCACACTGTGGGGCTGCAGCTGAAACAAAGGGATTGGGGCTCACCTGCCTGGGCTCACCTGTTTGTTTGGGCTCACCTGTCTGAGCTCACCTGTCTGGGCTCACCTGTTTGTTTGGGCTCACCTGTTTGTTTGGGCTCACCTGTTTGGGCTCACCTGTTTGGGCTCACCTGTCTGGGCTCACCTGTTTGTCTGGGCTCACCTGTCTGAGCTCACCTGTTTGTCTGGGCTCACCTGTTTGTTTGGGCTCACCTGCCTGGGGCTCACCTGTTTGTCTGGGCTCACCTGTCTGGGCTCACCTGTCTGAGCTCACCTGTCTGGGCTCACCTGCCTGGGCTCACCTGTTTGGGCTCACCTGTCTGGGCTCACCTGTTTGTCTGGACTCACCTGTTTGTTTGGGCTCACCTGTCTGGGCTCACCTGTTTGCAGGCAGCAGCTGAGCTCTGCCAGAGCTGGGAGCACTCCTGGCAGTCTGGCAACAGCACTGCTTTGAGACTGGAATTTCTGAAACCAGAGTGAGATGGGGGATTTCATGGAAGTGCCAGAGTGTTGGAGGAAAAGCTTCAAATGCTGTACGACAGTAGATGTAAAACAAACTGTGATAATGGCCAATATCCTGTCAAAGTTGATCTAATAATCACTTAAACTGGACTTAGATGCTCAAAAGGTTAATGTGCCAACAACTCATTTCACTGAGCTGCCATGTATCAGCAGACAAATCATTTAAATAAATATATACACACTCAGAAGAAGGTCAGCAGGGCCTGTAAATGCAGGTCATATCCTGAAATGCTGCCAGCTACAATCACTTGGAAGGAAAAATATGTCAGGCTGATTTGCATAGGGAGAAACTGGACCTAAACACTCAAGATGGAGAAATCAGATGCAGAGAGAAGCTGGTTACATAATCTTTAAAGCTCATCTCAACATATGATACAAACCTAAAGCACTTCCAGTTTCCCCCTAGATCTTAGTCTTTCTTTAATTGGGTCATTTGCATAAAAACTGGATTTCTGCATTCAAAGTTTAACAGTTCTAGCTGAGGTTTTGTGCAGGGCTTTTTTCTCTCTTCTGAAATTGCCTTTGCTTTGGGGCGCAATAATTTCTCTCTTGCTAATTATGATGTCAAAACCAAGGACTAGCTGCTCCACTAGGAGCAGGTGACAGTGAGAGGTGGATACACAGCATTCCCCCTCCGTGCAAAAGGCTCTGACACGAGGCAGTGACACAGAAACAGCCCAGGCTGAGCCCTGGCTGTGCCCTGGAGCAGTGCCAGGTGGAACTGGATGTGGCTGAGCCGAATTTCTGCCAGCCAAGGGCAGCTCCTGCCCCCTGCAGCCCCTGTCTGTCCCACCACTGCAGCTCTGTGCAGCACCAGGAGCTGGGCTGCTGCTTCTCCTCACCCACACTGAACAGAGCCACCAGCACAGGCTCTGCTCTTTCCCTCATTGCATTGCTTAAGTTGCTGAGTTGAGAAACCCGTTTTCAATGAAAAGAGAGGAGGTCCAATATAACCCCCACAAGTTCTCTGTTGGAAGCATGACAAATAAGAAAATTTCGGGAGGTCACTAGAAGTGACACATCAGATACAAACTGGATTGCAGGCACAGTGAAGTAATTATTTATTAGAGAGGCACAATTATTTATCAAAGAGACACAATTAAAGGGTATGTGAGACTTTTTGAAGCCCTGAGAGATAATGACCACCTTGGGCCCAGGGGATGTTCCACACCATGAAGTGATGGGAGCACTGAGAGGTGCTGAAAAGTGTCTGAGACATCTCATGACTAAAACTTTCCATCCTATTGCCACACATCCTCTGGCAGTTCAGCAACACAGGAGCAACCTTGCTTGGAAGGAGACACACTCTTCCTTTTTTGTTTAGCTGAAAATGAAAAATATTAACAGATGTAGTGTGGTTATTCTTCCCAGTTATCAGAAGGAGCTGCATGGTCCCTTGCACCTCTCTCTGTAAGCTAAGAATAGAGGTTATAATTTTAATATGCTGCCAGATCAGACATTCATGGTGGAACTTGCTCAAACACCTCCTCAAGCCACGACCCAGCTGCTCACAGCAGACTCCCACCTTTCCACACTCAAAGCCCCTCACTCTTGTGATCCTCACTGAAACAAATAAATATATAATACTCCTGTTTTCTTCACACGGGGATTGATGTAGAACGTCATTATTAATGTATAGAAGAATAGACACATGCTCAGTTGTAAGCAGTGAAATAATTAAATACAGCAACAGATAAGCAGGGGACATGGCAAATTTTTCATCTTCTGAGTTTTTAAAGATCAGATTTCTTTTGAAAAAATGCCTGTTAGTTGAAACAGACACTCTATCAGTAGACACAGGAATTAGTGAATGAGAGTTGAGGCTTTGGGATGTACATGTGCCTTATAAATAGGTCCTGGGCCCAGGGCAAACAATTAAAGGCTTTTCCCCAGGGTTACTCTGTGACAAGGGAGTTTCAGTTCCTACTGTATTAACCCCTTTTCTGTCACTGTCAGAGATGTTCTTCAAGACAAACTTCCCCAGCTGCTGCTTCAGAGGAAAGAAAAATAAAGTTACTGAAAAGGGAAGGAAAAGGGAAGCAGTTACTGAACAGGATCCCACGAGGTTGGGACCAAAGCTAAAATTGCCCCTGACTGCAACAGCAGTGGCCTAGGTGTCTTGGGTGCTGGCAGAACTCACCAGGAGATTTACCAGATGTAAATAATAATTACTGAATGTGAACAGAATTGGAGCCTCATGCAGGTATTTCCTGACCCTTGGTCTGGCAAATTAACAGAGCACAGCAATGCAAAACTCCTGCAGTGGAAGCACTAGAGAGCAGCAGCACAGACCCTTCCAACACAATGGAGAATAAATATGGAACAACAATTTGCTTTTTAAAATGTAGGACAAATGACCAAAATAGAAGATGCAGCAAGATTAGTAGAGCAGAAAAGTCCAGAGGATGTGGCAATAATTCATTCTGTTGCCATGCCTGCTGACACACAGAGCAGCTCAATAATTCACAAATAATTCACAGAGCTCTGTGCTGCAGGGCAGGGAGCAGTGGCACAAAGAGGTGGCAGCTCTGTCCCTGCCCCGGGCAGGGGCTCTGTGCCACCCTGCCCCAGCAGCCAGGGCACAAACAGAGCCAGCAGCACACAGAAAACAGGGGTGGCTGCAGGGCATTCCCCCTCCCAGGAGTGCCAGAGAGCAAAAACTGCTGCTCACAAAACCCCAGCAGGAGCCTGGCTCTGCTCACCTGCACAAGGTACAAGCCTGAGCCAAGTCTTGATGCAGGGTGGTGTTATAATGATAAATAGCACCATGGAAGTGGGAAATATTTTCCACCTGCTGCACTTGGCTTCTGCAGGGCAAAATGCCTGATCTGGATTGTTATGAAGCCATCCATCACTAAGATTTTCAGTTACCTTCTTTCATAGAAAATCGCATTTTAAGAGTTTGATGGTGAGTCTGAAATAATCCAATTGGCTTCCTACAACAACACATTCACGATGTTGGAGCATCTTTGTCTCGATTCAACCTTTCTACTTGATATTTATTTGTGTGACCTGCAATTCTTGCCAGCTACGGGCACTGCCAGCAGTCTGTGCCACAGGACACTTCAGATGAGTGGAAGTTCCACATCTCTGGAGAAATATGGATATCTGCCTTTCTAAAAAAAATTATGGGGCAAAACATCTGTTAGCTTAACTTGACCTCATGCACAGAACTCTGATTTATCCTGTGGGTAATAATAGATGCAAATGGCATTTAATCCTGTTTTTATGCTCCTTTCGAGTGCCATGAAGCCTTTACACCACTGAAAACAGGCAGAATTAGTGTCTTTTGAGGTGATTTACAGAGAACTGCAATGGCCACCCAGGGCTGGAGGAGCCTGCACAGTGCCATGGGTCAGCACAAGAGAAACTACTCGCTCCTGGGTGAGGAACCTGCCTGAGTTCTGAGGAACCATGTCCCATCCCTTGGCCACTCCAGCCAGCACAGGAGGGGCTCCAGTTTGCTATCACAGATAACCTGATTAAAAGAAACACCCAGTTTCACAGGGGGGAAAAAGAAATGTATTTTCCATCAGCTGTCTAGTTCTAATTGCTTATCAAAGCATAGAAACAAATCCAACAGCATTGCTGCTGCCATGAGAAATTATCTACCAAAAGATGGTCATTCTCACCTCACAAGCTGTCAGCCAAAACCAATGTTCCCACTGGTGCCACAGCATCACCAGGGGAAACACAGAAATCTGGCTTGCATCCTGGGCACAGAGCTTTTCCAGAGGCAAGCTGGAAAGGAAGGATTCCAGCCTCAGGGTGAGAGAGGTCTCAGCATTTCAGGCGCTGCTCTGTGCTCCACGTCTCACTCAGGCTTGAGCTGCTTGCAGAGCTGCTCCACTGCACCAGCCTCGTGCTGGGCAGGGCCCAGGCCATTCCCCAAGCAGAGTTCCTAGGCTTGTGAAAGAAACACCCATTTTTCATTTCATTCCAGACTTTAATGACTGCCTTAAATTTATCAGTCAAAAACTGAAAATGCATGAATTTCTTCCCAAAACATGACAAGAAGAATGAATGATATTTGCCAATAGGATATCTATCTTGCTGTAGTCTTTAAACACAAACAAGAACCATCTGTTCAGAGTGGAATTACACACTCCTCCTATCCATGTCTCAATTTTCCTGTATATTCATTTATCTCCTTTTTTCCTTTCTTCTTCTCTCTTGCTCACTGCTAGTGGCTGATGGGCTGTGATGAAGGGCAGGTGGGCAGAGGGAAGCAGGGTCACCTGAGCTCTGTGCCTGGCTCCTGTGCTCACCTGTTAGCAGCTGTATCACAGTTAGTAACAAGCTGTGCTGTGTGCTGATATGGCCCAGGGGAAGGAACATCTGACTTTCCAAATGAATAACTCTTAAAATTGCGTAGAAGTCCTCTCGACAAGCTGATGTGTAAGATTATTTGTCATGCAGTGCTTCCCAGGGAGCTCAGACTAGAATACAGCAAACAGATGCAAAGTCTGAGCATTAATAGAAGAGGAAATCTGTTCCTGGCCCTTGCTGTGTGCCAGCAGCCCCTCCCAAACCCAGACACCCGTCCTGGCCAGGCCAAGCTGTCCCCAGCAAGTCACATCCTTTGTCCTTCCCAGGCTGAGCCCTCCTCCAGCACCCAGGGATCACTCCAGGCAGCTTTGGTTCAAAGCTGCACAGAGCTCCTGGCATTTCCCTTCCCTTGGACACATGGGCAGGCAGAACCTTTGTCTCCAGACTGAGCAGTGCTTCAGCTGTCCAGGTTTCTTAAGCAGGGTCAAAAAAATAAAAACTTAATTTTGAAACTTGCATTTACCCAATCAATGCTCACCCAAACTTCAAGCCATTCTGGATATTGCTGGGGTGCACCTTCTTCTCAGCTGGCTCTCACCAGCCTGCTCTTCCTGCAGGGACCCTTTCTGCTAGGAGCCCAATAACCACTGTAATGAGGAATAAACCGTGGATGTAATTGTCTTCTACACAGATGTATTAAAATTGTTGTGAAACAGAAGAATTTAATGCTATGAAGATATACTCCATCATGTACTATTTACCCTACACCATTAGCTCATTAAATGAGGAATGCATAAAGTCAGTAACTAAGTCAAATTAAAACAAAATTAAAATGCAAAATGAGCTTTAAGCAGCAACATTTAATCTCCCTGTTTATAGAGCTGGCAGTGGCTGCAGCTGCCTGGGGGTGCTTCCCCCACAGCACCAGTGGCACAGAGGACAAGCACACATCTGGGAACTGAGGACAGGCACACATCTGGAAACTGAGGACAAGAACACATCTGGGAACTGAGGACAGGCACACATCTGGGAACTGAGGACAGGCACACATCTGGGAACTGAGGACAGGCACACATCTGGGAACTGAGGACAAGCACACATCTGGGAATTGAGGACAGCCACAATGCACAGGGTCTGAGGTCCAGCTAGTGAGGGGGAAAGAAATCTCCTCTTTCCTGTAAGCAGCAAGGAGCAGAGCCCATTTCTGGAATGCATGTGCAGCATAACAACAAGAAAAGGGACATTAGTCTACAGGGGAAAAGAAAGGGTGGCTTTAGCCTGAAGGAGCCAGGTCAGCACCCAAGGAATGGCTGGAACACCTTTTCCTTGGGGAGCTCGGTGTTCTCTCCACAGCTACTCTCATATTCCTGTGTGGCAGCAGACCTGGAGATCATCTGAAATTTTATGTCAGATTTTCAGTCTCTTCAGGCTCTTTATAATGAAATGACATTGAGGAAAAGAGAGCAAGCTGGGATTATGATAATGCTGTGTTTTAAACAGAATTATTTAAGGCTCCCAGGAGACAGCTATTTTGATAGCATGGTCAGGGTATCACTGAAATCCAGGAGGCAGACTCTCCAACCAGTTCGTTGAGTTAGAAAATGGACATTATTCAGTGCTGGGTACATGGGGTAGGTATTGCACCACCTAACACGTGTGCCATTGAACAGGTAACCCCACTCTGCAGACAGCAGCAGCTTTCAATAAGCAAATGCTCAATGTAACGGATGAAAAACATCATAAATAAATAATAGTGCCACAAACACTGGAAAATGATCCATCTTTCAGTAAACTGCACATGCTTTTCGGATTTTGTGACTTCATCTCCAGAGCTCTTGGAAGTAGTGTATAAATATAAAATATTGCAGCTATCACCCTTCATTTCAGCAATCAATTTTGCTCTTATGTGATATCCATGTTTTGCAAAAACAGCTGTTTAAAAGGAGTTTGCTCTGCTGTGTGTGAGCTGAAAACCAAGACAGACTGTTGCAAATGGAGGAGTAAAGCGGGCCAGTGGTAAAGGTGCTTTACAAATTGAATAATTAAGTGTGGTTTCCTGAGGAGCAAGGAAAAGAGGTCATGTAAACTTCTGCCTTAAGCAGCTCTCAACTTCTCCAAACATCTGTGTTTCCAAAGCATGACCTTAAACTGTGCTAATCCTCAGGGTCTGCATTGTGATGTTTACCTCTCTAAGCAGCTGGTGTTTAGAAATAACACAATATTCATTCAATACTTGCTTCCTATGTTTGGTTGGGGTTCTGTTTGCCTCTTGGCTCTGCCCCAGCCCGGGCTCCTCCTGCTCTTGCCCATCACCTCCTCCTCTGCTGTGGCAGGATTTTTACAACCCTCCAGTGCTGGAGATGCACCCACATGGTCTGTCAGAGACACTGCAGAGCTGCAGTTTGCAGCAAAACTGCTTCTCTGGATGCAAAGCAGCTGCTGTGGATCCCTGGACAATAATCACTGTCAGCAGCAGAGAAAAGAAAGGGGAAACTTTCAAGAATGAGGAAAAATATCTTGCTAGAACAGGAAATAACTTATACTAGATAAGACTCTGAAGAACTGAGGTCCAACAGCTGCACAATAGATTTGAGCTCACCCCAGATTTCCATCCACACCTCTTCCTGGTGCCTGCACCTGCTGCAGCATTTTTCCAGCCCCACCAAACAAATTACATTTTCAAGTCATTCACACACCAGGATCACTACAGGCACAGCTCTGCACTGACCTTTATGTTAATCTCTGGCACATTCTTGGGGATGAGGTGTGTGCAATTGAGCAAAACAGTACATTAATCACATCTGAGCCCATAGCTGGGACCCCCAGACCTGTAAATGCACTCAGTGCACCCCTGTGAGCAGAATCATTTCCTACCAAGCTGCTTACAAAGCTGAAAAGTTCCTGCAAAAAAAAGCCTCACTCAGATCCTCATGCTACTGTTATGCTAAATTGGTTTTCACTCTGTTTATCCTTTTAGTCTTAGTTTTTTTCTTTTGTTTGCAAATAGAATTCTTACAGAAAACACCAAAAGGATGAAGCACCTGACTGCCAATTTTTTTTTGCTCCAGATTGGTAATTATACAGTGCGGGTACAAAGGGCTTGAAGCTCTGAATGCTCACTAAATCCTTGAAAAATTTCTAATATTATTTCTGATTTCCCCATCACATGGCTCATTTTTCTCCTCTTATAAAGCGTGAAAGAAGACAACCACGAATTCCTGGAAGTGTGACTGCGTGGGTTGCACAACACAGACAGCATTATTCCACTCATGAGTAAATCCCAGCCTGCCAATAACCCTGTGAGGGAATTTCCGTGCAAAGGTGCTTTTTCCCAAGGCCCTCTTTAACTCCACACTGTGTTTCAGGTCCAGGGCCACTCAAACATGGTGCTGCCGGGTCACAGCTCAGCTTGCAGCACCCAGAGGCGCTGGCTGGAGCTGAGCCCAGGCCGGAGCCGAGCCCAGGCCGGGCTCTGTCCCCTCCCCTGCCCACCCAGGCCGGGCTCTGTCCCCTCCCTGTGCCCACCCAGGCTGGGCACTGTCCCCTCCCTGTGCCCACCCAGGCCGGGCTCTGTCCCCTCCCTGTGCCCACCCAGGCCGGGCTCTGTCCCCTCCCTGTGCCCACCCAGGCTGGCACTGTCCCCTTTCCCTGTGCCCACCCAGGCCGGGCTCTGTCCCCTCCCCTGCCCACCCAGGCTGGCACTGTCCCCTTTCTGTGCCCATCCAGGCCGGGCACTGTCCCCTCCCTGTGCCCACCCAGGCTGGCTCTGTCCCCTCCCTGTGCCCACCCAGGCCGGGCACTGTCCCTCCCTGTGCCCATCCAGGCTGGCACTGTCCCCTCCCCCTGCCCACCCAGGCTGGCACTGTCCCCTCCCTCTGCCCCACCCAGGCTGGCTCTGTCCCCTTTCTGTGCCCACCCAGGCTGGCTCTGTCCCCTCCCTGTGCCCACCCAGGCCGGGCTCTGTCCCCTCCCTGTGCCCACTCCAGGCTGGCTCTGCCCACGTTCAAACCCCTCAGAGATGAACGGCAGGTGAGCAGGAGCTGAGAACAAGTCGCCCTTTTTACCCCTGGGAGCATTTCCAAGATTAATCTCTGCAGAGATAAGAGTTCTGAAATATTTGTGTGAGGGATTTCATGCCTGAGTGTAAATCCCAGTGTAAACCCTACAGCAGCAATGGGGATCCTCCTCCTCCCTTTCTCTCCCTGGCTGTCTCTCTCCACGTATATAAAAATAAACTGATAATATCCAGCTAGGCTGAATAAATTCAAAGCTATTGAGCTGTGGAATTACAATTGCCCAGAGAACAGCACAGGAGAAAGTGACTTTCCTTCCTACAGTGCAGGGCTGAGCAATGGAGCATAAACACGAGCTGAGCTCCTCGCCCTCCTGGCTGACACCAACTCCCATCAGCTGGAGGATGCCAGCTCCATCTGAGGCCAGGCACTGCCAGAGCTGAGGGAGGCACGACCGTCACCGGGGCAAAGAACAGCGCTGGCACCACACAGAACTTGCAAGGAGCACAAAGAAACCAAACGTGATTGGGAGATGGGCCAGACACTGTTTGGTGCTGGGCACACATTAAAAGTGACAGGCAGGGCCTGAAAAAGCTCTTTGCTCTCAATGACCTGCAAAGATAGTTATTAAATTATTGTGAGCTATGAATAAAGCAGAAATGTCTTTTCACAAAGGCTCTTTTTCCATCCACAGATAGGCAAAAATATAAAACCTTCACACAGGTGTCCTCAAACATCACAATGCTGCCTTTTCCAACATCCCCAGCTTTTGTCTGCTCCAGAGGTTGTTCCAAAGCACCGTGCCCAGCTCATTAGGCACATCCCTCACAGCAGTGCAGAGGGGTTTCAGCCCCTGAGCTCGAGCAGAGCCCCAGCAGGACAGAGCAGCCCCAGCCCCAGGACAGCACTCGGCACGGTGAGAAGCCACAGTGCCTGCCCAGAGCCCCAGGTCCTGCTGGGGACAACAGGAACCAGACTGAATGGGGCTGACAAGATAATGCACCATTTCTTTTTCTCAGTAATTGTTGCAGGCTAAATTTAAACATGACAAAGCACATTGTATTTCTGCCTCAACTTTATCACTTCATAAGAAAAATGCTTGAATACTTCCCAAATTACAGCCTGGCCTAGAAGAGCTTTTTAAGCTTCTAGCAGAATTGGCTATTTCAGGTTAATAGAAGTGTTGGGAGGTCAGTGCTGTGAGCCCAGCACACGCCTCTGAGAGGAGGATGAGAGCGTGCCAAGGGCAAAGAGTGCAGTGCACACTCACAGGGCCTGTCAAAACACTTCCTGCATTTCTTCAGTTAATAAAAATTAGGAAATTATTCCCAGCATTTTAGGAACAGTTAACGCTGCAGTAATGTGGTAAGATATAGATAATCTATTGCAACATTAATAGGCAATCTCTTAAAATGCATTTACAGCCTCATATAATGGAGAGGACCCTGAGGTGCCAGCCCAGTAATGTGCACCTGATAATTCTGAAGACACAGCTCTTCCCTGGCAAGCTTCCCTGGGAGACTGGCTTTGGGAAAGCAGAGCCAACATCTGCCAGCCCCTGCCCACCCACACAGCACTGGCACTGCACAAACTGCTCCACTCCCCACACCTGGGCTCCGAATTTCAGAGAGGGAAAAGCTTCCAAAGTGCATCCAAAGAATAGGGCAAAAGCTTCAGAGCCCAATGAAGTGCCACATTTCCACAAGGAAATGAGATGGTGGATTAGTCTCTCCCGTAATATTCTGTAATATATAATTTATATATATATATATTCCTGTAATATTCCTGCTCCTTTTAACACACTTGAGAACCTCTGGGGAGGAGCCCAGGGATGCTGCAGCCACCAGCTGCCAGCCCTGGCACAGACCACACTGATCATTCCCAGCCCATTTCTGCTGACAGCTCAAAGTTTCATCTGCTCTTTAGAAGTTAGTGCACAAAAACATTTCAATGCAATATTCCATGCTGGGCATCCATTAAAGGAAGCAAATACAGTCTAAGTCTTCCCATAGAGAAAATTAGGGAACTCTTCTGCCAGTATTGTGTCACCTCATAAATTCCCTTCACAGCAGAGCAGCAGTGAGTGATGTGAAGCAGGCACTAATCCATCCCAAAGAATTACAGCGTGGTCCTGAAAGCAGTTCCTAAACACCAGCAGTGGACTTTGGCTCCACTGGGTATTTAGTTATATTTGGTTTTTCAGCTGTGAATTTTGGCTGCTAAACTTTGTATGTTAGGCATGAGAAGCAGACACCTGGGTGTGCAGCCCTAGCATGAAATTAAGGAGGAGTATTTAATATCAAATCTCATGTCACCTGGTGCTGTGCAAGTCTGACATCACTCTGGGGACTCTGTAACACCAGACAGCCAGAAAACAGAAGATGGATTTAGTCTGGATCTTTTGCATTAAGGCAAAACTAATGCTACGACTTGGCTGGATGGAAATGCTACACTGAGTATCCCCACTACACAGCTTGCATCTGCCAGCTGTAGGAACTGTAGGATGGACAAGCCAAAAAAAAGGATCTAAAGAAGCCAAAGAGGTTCATTTGTGTAATTAAACAACTAATCAAGATGTCAGCTCAAAAGATGCATCCATGGTGTGACAGGGGTGAAACAAGGCAAATGCATTTTACAGTGAAAGACACAAAAACTAGACAATTTATTTTCTGTATCCGTGTCCATTTGCATGGCTTCTGTTAGTAATCAGGACAGAACCAGAGCAAGATCGTTTCCAGATCAAAAATATTTTAAAGTTCTAGTCATGAGATCAACAGCCAGAAATTCCTGTAAAAACCTGTCTAGAGCTCAGCTTATGGAGAGGAGACAAATACTGCAGGGAACTACAGGGGACACCCCCAGAAAAAACAGATTCTCACTCACTGTCTCCTTGAACTGGAGAGAGACAAAATCTTATGGAATATTTCCATGTGTGCCTTATTAATGCAAACAGCTGCCTAGAAAGAAAAAAACAACAATGACTTGTAGAAAACTCCATAAATCTCCTGCACTATGTTGCTGTCTTCTTTATGGTAATGGTCAATACTGAATATTAATTGAAAATCAATGGTACCAATAATACTTCAACTAAATACAGAGCACAGCTCCAAGTTTTCTTGTATCTCCCATGTGAGGCTTTCTCCAATATCATCTTAAGCACTTCATTTTTTGGCTATAATTAAAAATGCTATCATGTGCTGTCTGAAAACTGATCACAGCCTGTTCCTAAAAACCTGCTAGGAAATGTATCATTGTGACCACAGTTTACCCAGAAGCTTCTCCGTGGAGCCAGGGCATCCATTCCAGATGACCCACTGGGCCCTCAGAACACACAGAGAGAGATTGTTTTTCCCATTAATGGGTACAAAGGCTGTATTCAATTTACACAAATTATACCCTTAGTACCTTCCCATGAGCATGGCTTTGAATGACAGGCATCTTGATTTTGTGAAACAACATCTGAAGCAGAGTGGCACAAAAATGCTGTCTCCAGCATGTCCACAGGGCCACTTCACTGCCCATCAGGACAAATGTCCCGGGGCACTGAAGAGATTGCATTCAGAATAATTATGTTAGAATTACAATGATGAATTCTGACAGGTGTAACGTCCTTAGGGTTATGATTGGAAAGCAAAATTACATATTATCTCTTCACCCTTTGTCATTTGACTTGCATTTCCTTCAGCAAGACTTGGAAAACCTGAATTTGGTGTTAGCATTGGTACACCTCCCTGCAGATTCATGGCGAAAACATGAACCCATCTCAACAGACTGCCAAATTCACACCCTTAATAAAGGAGGATGCAAATACAGTGTAACATCCAGGTAGTTCACAGAATGAGACAAGAGTCAGGACGTGAAACAATTGCAATTAAACAACCTGAGAATTGAACCTAACCTGTAAAAGGAATTTAGCTCTGCATGTATCAGAATTTCCATTTCTCAGTGTTGTACACTTTCGAACTACAGCTAACTCCAAGTCAGAAATTACTTTTTAACACCAAGATATTTTATAACTTTTTAATCCATTACACGACAAATTGCAAGTAATATTTCATATGAAATATGAAGCTGCATTACTTAACTCTCAAAAGGTGTATTTTGACAATGTGTTTTGTTTGTCCCTGACTATTTCCTGGATGTCAACACATCCCCATTTTCAGTGTTAATGAAATAGCAATTCCCAAAAGAAAAACGTCCCATCAGAAAACTCTGCATAACTGTGATCATCAGTGAGAAGCCAAAAGGCAGCAGAGGGTTTGGTAAATGAAATGCTTCAGCTGTCTTTCTGGAACGCCTTATCTCAGTACCAGCTCTGAGGTTTTCCATCCAAACCTCTGACCACAGGTCCTGGGCTGCAGCTCTGCCTTGCTCTGAGCACTTGGGAGGAAAGAGCAGCTCAGGGGAATGGGACTTTTCAGGACAGCAGAAACCACGAACACTCTTTCCTTGGTGCTATTCTTAGAGTGGAATATTCATCCTTAAATTGCTTCTGTGTCTCCAACTGGCTTGTCTGGCAAGCTGACAGACAAGTCTTAGTAAAAGACATACTTGATAAATATGCCAGGAGAAGTACTTGCAGTCTTGTTACAAAAAAAAAAAAGAATGAGGGAAAAATTAGGAAAAGAGCAAAAGAATAAGACAGAAGAAAATGCAAATTGCTCAGCTAGTCTGGCTCTGTGGATAACTTCTGGGAAAAGGCAGTGAGGATTAGCAAGAATGACAATTTCAACAACTGGGTTAATGTCTTCCAGCAGAGACAAGATCTGTTTTGGCTGCTGAGCTCAGCAGAGCCTTGACTTGCACAGCCACACAGTGCAGCCTGACTTCAGCATGGTGAGAAAATGATTGATTGATTGATTGATTGATTGGTTGGTTGATTGATTGATTGCCAAGGCTCTGCTGCTGAACCTTGTTTTCTCCCTACAGCATTCACAGCAAGGTAAATAAACAGCCCTGAGGTGCATGAACTCCTCTGAAAGGAAAACACATGATCCTGTCATGAAGCATCCATCCAACAATTCTTCAGAACCGTCAGTGAGGCCGTCATCTGCTGTCACTGTAATCCAGACATTCATTTACCTTTCCACAGAGATCCTTCTGCCTCCACAATCGTGTCACTGACCTGTGGGGTTTAGTCTCACTGCTTCTCTGTAAATCCTGCCATCCCACACCTCCCCTTGCATGCAGCATTTTAAAAAGTCTATTGCAAGAGTTGCACAGCAGGTGCTCAGCACAAATCCAGACATTTTCCCCCTCATTTCACAGTAAATAAATTATATTCCATCTTCTCAAAGATTTTGAATTCTATTTCCATTTTAAAGTTCCTGTTGCTGGAGAAATCCAACCCTGTTGCAATGAGGACTATGGTTGAAACACTCTTATAAATACATATTTTGAACCCGCAGCAAAATGAAAGAAAGACCACCACTCCTTATCTTACAAAACATTGATTGCACTTGCACTATTTTCTGAAGATATGGCACCAGAAAACACATTAATGCTCTGCTCCTGAGAGAAGCAGAAGAACTGAAAACCAGCCAGGCCAGGCAGTGAGCGATGTGGGAAGTTACTCCAGTAAGAGAAAGCCAAAGACCCCCCTCCTCCACAATACAAACCAAAAAAAGGCAAAGTGAAAATCGGAGCAAGTGTCTACAGAAAAAAATTGCTGCTATTGCATTCACACCTCTGGTAAAAGCCACCTTCTGCTTAAAGTGCTCTTCATTTATGCCAGAAGAAAAAGCTAAAAGCCAGAGCCCTCCTAGAAGTAACTGCTGATGCCCCATCTCTGCTGGAGCCATGGCTGACACCAGCACGGAGCAATGACTGTGAACCTCCTCAGCATCTCTTCAAGTGACACAAAACCTACCCTCAAAATTAACTCCAAATGATCCTCTCAAGAGCTGGGGAGTGTTCCTTGATCCCGGGCTGCTGTATCATCTGCCTGCTGTTGGCAGGGATAATGCTCAAAGGCTTCTTCCCCTCTGAACCTTCAAAAAGAGAGAGTGCCAAACAAAAGGACAGCACATCAACATCTCCTCAGTCTGGTGTCAGAGTCCACAGCAGCAAAATGAGCAAGAATGACACAAACATGCAAAGAGGAACTTCTCACTTTTTCCAGAAAGCTACTGGGACACTCTAGGCACAGGTCTTCATGCAGCTAAAAAAACACAGTCAGAAAATCAAGTTGGAAAGATCAGAAAAAAAGTGTTTTAAGTTTCTGTATGTGGCAAGCACATGACCAAGGAGCTTCTAAAGGACCTTGCAATGAAGTGCACTTTGCTTTCTCAGGCTTATCACTGAGGTCCACTACCAAGCAGCCAGAGATTCAGCTTGAATAAAGGTGTAAGAGACTGGCTTTAAGAGTTAATTCTGGTCCTCATTTATCAGAGTGCTCTGTTTCACATCACTGACCTTGAGCCAATGCCTTTACACAACAGGTGGGTGCATTTTCTACTTCTCCCAGAGCCAGCAGTCCTGCTGAAATAAACCTTCTTGGTTTTGTTCTCCTCCAGCCTTTAACACAAATTCATGGCAAACATCCCTCCTTACTGTCTTTTTGAAAACAAGGTAATTCTCCTGTCTGTCCTCTTTCAGCTTCCCCAGCCACTAGCAGTTACCAAAGCTGAAGCCTATACTCTTGTGAAAGCAGAAGTTGAGTGCCATATAGCACTTTAGAATTAACATGCTAATGAATTCTCTGAAATAATTGAATCTAAGGTTACAATCAATGGCACTAATTGTCTCAGGGAAAGGCTATTACAAAAAAAAAACCACAAAAGAATAATTAGAATCACTTCTACAAACAAAATCCTTTGTTATTAATTAAGGTGAAAATTAACTGTCAATCATGTTTACCAGAAGCAAATTCTAGATTTACCTGATAATGATGTAAAACACATTCTCCTTCTCTAACAGGAGACTGAGCAGACATCTCTGGGCTGAAGTATCCAAGCCTGCCTTTTTTGAGACAATACACAGAGAAAGCCTTACCCTTAGCTGAGATCAGGAGCACGAGTCATCCTCATTTTGATTGCTCAGTCACTACAAATTAGATGGTTATAAATTTACAAATTCTGTCCTAATCTTACATCTTGAAAAAATGCCAACCTGCAGGAAACAGGATACCTGATACCCATGTGTTTGCTGGCCCAAGTCACAACATTGCTGACACCACTAAAAAATATAGTCTGCAGGTGGAAGCAGAAGAATTTGAGCAAATCAAAACTATCTTCCATGTGAATGTTCTAAATCCCTGTCTGTCAGGAGCAGCCTCTCATCTGTCACAGGAGCTTCCCCAGAGCCAGAGCATGAGGCAGCCAGGGGGCTGGCTCAGTGTCCTGCAGGAAACCCTGGGGGTAAATAACCCCACAAATTACCTAAGGGGCCTTTCTGGGTCAGACCCTGGCACTGCACTCTGCACACCTGCGTCAGCAGGAAAGCATTAATAGCAATTCTGACCTCATAACCACTCTCCTGGAAAAGCTGGCAGCCCACAGCTTGGGCAGGTTGGAGCAGCTCCATGGCAGGTCCAGGGAGAGGTGGATGGTGAGAGGTGCCACATCCAGCTGCCATCCCCTGCAGAGCAGCTGCCCCCAGGGTCTCCTCACGCCCACCCTGCCCCTTCTGCCATGCTCAGCAAGCACAAGGGTTCCATGGTGCCTTGCAGTGGTGAAACACCTCACTCCAGGTATCCCACTGGAGTGCAGCCCACTCAGCAAACACGTGAGCTCAATGTGCCATCAATCCCTAAACCTCACAGAAGAAACTTGCACATTAGACTTTGGCTCCAAGTCCCAGCAAGGTGTGAGTTATTATCCCACAGTGACCATCTAAATCTCATCATAGCAATATGAGATGATAATACCCACATTGTAGATCCTTTTCCCAATAATAAAAAGCACATAATGATCAAGTTAGTGTGTATAAGCCTGATGACTCTGCTAAGATTTTCAATCTGTGAAACAAAATTGGTGTGGGTGTCCCCATACTTCCTGACTGCTCCAGTGCAGGATTTATTGCTCTACCTTATGTTTTTAACTCCTGCTTCGGATGGAGGAGGCATCTCTTGCTTGGAATATGCATTAAAGTATCTTCTCTGCCTCCAAGCTTCCTGGAAAACAAGGTGTAGCTGAAGGAGCTGTTCCTTACTCGGTTTCACCTGATGGCAGGCAGTGTTTCATAGATTATTCCAGTGCTGGAGAAAGAAGGATGAGCCCTCCATGGGGGTGTGCTGAAGTGCTGGGGTGGCTCTGTCCTTTCCATGGATTTCTGTTCAGAACACTGACTGGTGATTCAAGGGTGCTCTCTGTGTAAGCAAAAATTTCTGAATTTGTCTTGAATGCTAATATCTGCAGTAAATCCCAAAGCATATCAAATTGGCTGTGGCTCAGTTTCTGTGCCCTCTAGCCCTTACCTAGAGTTCCTGATTGCTCCTGGTTCTGCACAGAAAAATTTGGTTCTCCAGCCTGCCAAAATACTGCTGAATCCTCACCCCCAAGGCACACCATGCCAGGTTCCTGCTCTCCCCTTTTCAAGGGCAGGATCCAATGCATGGGAAAATCAGCTTCCCTAACTCTTCTAGAAGAAAACTAAGGATAAATAAAGAGACCAGGAAACATTAGCTCTTCATATACATACTTGGAAAACTAAAGAATGCTGGTGGAATTGTGTTTCAGGTGTCCAGATGTGACATTCACACACACCTTTCTGCCATCTGAAGAGCAGTGGCCCATGTCTAGAACATTGCATCCACAGCAGAGTCCCTGGTGGAAGGAAAAAAAGCTCATGAAAATACTCTTCTTGCTCCTGTGTGACTGACACTCGTGGGCTGCCTTCTCCAGTCCCTGTGCTCAGGAACTCTGATTAAAGCCAAGCCATGTGCTCCACCAGCTGTGTTTACTAGAGCAGCTGTGGCTTGCCCTCTAAACTAGTTCTTAGATGTTGTCAGCTGTGTTTACAGAGATATGTAACTTCATGTGGCAAACCATTTGCCAAATACCCTGTGAATTCAGCTATTTTCCCTGTACTGGTATTACCTAGTTTAAAACTTCAACACATCTGTATGACAGTGCTGCAGAAAAATCCTCAGCCAGAAGTTCAGCCTTGAAAGCAATTCTTTGGCAAGCAGGTATATGCTGAACAAAAAGAACACCCTGCCTAGTACCTTTGCTTTTGAGGATCACAAATCAAAGCCACTCTCTTGTTCAGCCACTGCTATTTTGGGAACAGGCTTCTTCCTCCTCTGAGGAGGGAGTTCACAAGGAAGAAGAGGCAGGAGGTCACATCCTCCTGCGTGGTACAGGCAGGGTGGCTGGGAACACAGCACCTCTGAAGTAACCAAATTCACACCTTGTCATTACCTGCAGCCCTAAATTCAGCATGTTAGCAATGCTCGACACAGCAAGTGTGTCACAGGCAGAAGCATTCAGGAGACACAGAGAGTCTTGCCCATTATTCCCTCTGGATCCTCCTAAGCCAGGGATAATTGACACCCCAAACCCAGACTGAGCTGGAATTGTGGCCAAAGAGCACTGATAGCACAGGGGTATCTCAATTATTACTGCACACCAAGGCTTTGTCTGCTTCCCCTGCTGCCCCAGTCAGTCAATGGGGAAAAGGCAAGAACAACAGGCAGGACAAACACACGGGGTAAGAAACGTGCCTGTGCAGCATCTGCAGGAAGGAATCTGTGATCATCATGGGCTACAGACAGAATGTGAACCCACTCATGATGTAGCTGCAAAATATCAACTGGAGAGAGTGCGGAGGGGAATGAGCTAAGGTCTCAAAGTTGCCTAGGAAAAACGGGACAGAACAATTTAGTCTTTGAGAGTGATGTTAGTTTTTCTGCTGTTATTTGCTTTCATTACAATACATTAAACTACGAGACAGAGGGAATCTACCATGGTCCCACTGTGTTCTCCTTGATGCCTTGCCACTAACAGATGCCAGAGACTTATTTTGGGTTATGTTACCATTTAAAAAAATAAGAAAAAAATAGAGTGATGAAGCAAAAAAAGCTCTTCACTACAGAGTATTAAGTGAAAGTATTGAAAAACAGGATAGTGTGCAATTAGATATAATATTTATCCAGGCAGATATTCAGAGTCTTCAGGACAGTAAAACAAACAAGAAGCAAAAGCCTGCCCAAATACACCAAGAGTCACCATCAATTTGGAGTACCAGAGGGTAATTTCATTCTACATCACTAAAAATGGTTATTCAATTGTGATCTATTTCATTTTTCTGAGCATTTTCCCCCAGTTTTTCAGTTTGCTTTTTTTGTCAGGGAGAGCAAAAATAGGACAAGGAAGGAAAACAGGAACAAGAAAAAATTCTGTCTCACCCAGCATAAAATATATTTCATAGTAAAAGCACTCAGGAATCAGAGGAGATGAAAAAAATCCTATTTTTATGCCAAAGCCATATCATAAAATAATAGTTTAAGAATTGCCTGTATTCATAACCCCAGTTTCAGTAGAAAAGCTGCATTCATAAAAAGAAGCATAGGGTGGTAGGGCTGGATCTATCACTGGAATCTGCACACGGCCATAAAGAATGTTCTCTATTAGTGACAACAGCTGTTGGTTTAACAACCCTAGAAAAGATCATTAAATTCCTTCAAATTCCCCATAAACAGATGGAAGGAATGCAAAAGTGTTAAAACATATGGGAGAACATATTGGAGTGCAGCAGCCCCCTGGAGCAGCCAGGGATCCCAGCACTGCAGCCTCCAGCTGACACGGGACCAGAGGCTCTGCTGGGGAAATGCTGGAAATCCCGCAGGGAGAGGGGAGGATGGCGCAGGCTGGATGTGCAGGGCAGGGATGGCTCCGAGTGCTCACCCTCGTGGCCTTTGCAGACACACAGCTCCTTCCCACTCGATTTCCTTGGCAAGTTCTTTGCACCAGAACGTCAGGACATGCAAAATTTTATCACACAGAGGAGCCCTTTCCCCCGGGAGCTGGGACAAACTCGTGACTGTGGATCACCTCTGCACTTCTAGAACAAGAAAAAATTCATTTTTGGAAACAGGAATTTCCCAACGGCTTGAAAGAGAAATCACAACAGGTCCCAGATGGAATGTTTCCTCTGAGACTTTTTTGTCCTGTGCTGCAGTAATTCGGGACCCCCAGGACAGAGTGCCCTCTCTAGAGGCATTGGCATTGAAAACAAGGTAAATTCAACCCTTCCTGACCAACCAGGCTGCGACTCACTGCCTGTGGCCCAGCCAGGAAAGCAGGAGCACTGCTCAGGGAGTGTCTGCTACACACAGAAGCCTTTCCACTTTTCACTCTTTATAAATCGTCTGCAATGGATTTTGTGAACTTTTATCTTCCCAGTGAATGCAATTTCCCCTCAAACAAGCTGACAGGCAGTTCATGAGCCATCTGCAATAAGTTGCACCTTCCTTGTGTACACAAATAACTGAAAGTTTGCTCCTTCAAAAGATGCTTTTTCTTCAGCAAAACCCAGTTACAATATTGAGCTATAAATCTAGGCCTTGTCTCATTGTTTATTTATGGTAAATTTTCATAAACAAATGGTTCCTGTCTTCTCTAAATTGATAGCACAAAATGAACAAGTTTATCAAAGTCGTTCCAAACATAACATAATCGTGGTTTTGTAAATCCAAGTCAGGTACGTAATAATTGCAAATAATATTTCCCACATTACTCACTTGAGCAGAAATGCATTTCAGTGAAATTTGGCTAATAATTGACAGTTCTGAAAATCCATCATTTCAACTCAACGTCCCGCTCACACACAGGGTGGCTCACTCCCCAAAATGAAAACCGAGCATAAGCCAGCACAGCCCTGTGACCAGCTCTGTCTTTCCAGCCGGAACCCAAACTCCAGCAGTGGCGTCTCAGGGCGGGAACCTGCCCAGAGCTCCCCTGGAGGCTGCGAGTGCCTTTCCCAGCCAGAGCTCTGCAGCCAGCACAGGGCTCTGCTGCACCTGGGCTCCAGGAGAGGCACCCTCAGGTGACACTGAGCGTGTCCAGTCTCCTTACCCAAAGCAATCAAACTGTTTTAATTACCTCCGTGCTCCTTATGCGCACTAATAGAACAGAACTGGTAAAGCTGAATCATTAATCATTTGAGCTAGATCAATAAATAATTATCTGTGCCGTACCACTGTGCTCATAAGCAGAACCTTCCAGACACACTGGAAATAAACAACAGCCACATGGACATGTGCAAGAAAGAAGGCAAACAGACATTCCTCACAAAACCTACTTTTTTTCCTAAGTGTATAATAGTGAGATTTGTGAAGTGCCAGAGCTGTGAACTGATAATTTATTCCAAAAACAATTAGAGGCTTTTGAAAATTTTATTACATCAAGAGCAGATTAATAATTACCATAGCTGGTATTATTTCTGGACTATAATTTTCAAACTGACCAGACATGAACAAGGGCACACAAACACGAGCAAAGTGATCATGACACACCAAGAAGCAGTGATGTGGGTCTTGGCCTGTGTAGGAGTTTTATGTAACAGATTTCCTGCAATAATCTAATAGTTGTGAGAAAAGGGGGAACAAAAAGTAGGCATCCTGTCACTGCCACTGTTAAACTCCATTTGAATGCCCGTGACATCTTGGAGAAATGCCTATTTAATTATCTCCTAATCAGGAGCCCTCCCACTCCCTCACATCTCAGCTCCCTTCTTCCTCTCAGACAACTCTGGGAATTGGAGCTTTAAGGAGAAGCAGCAAGCACTGCAAGATCTTAAATAAAAATTGCAAGATGTGTCAGCCCTGCTACCTGAGCATTTTCCTGTTTCCAAAACTGAGCCCTGTGTGCTCCCCACGGTGCTCACCCCAGACAGGGCACCAAACCAGGCCCAGCATCCCAGCTCTCACCAGCCACCCCCTGCAATGTCCCTTTTCAGTCTCTCCAGAGACACAAGTCCTTTCTTCAAGAGGAACTTGCTCTAGTTTCAGCATGTTTCCAGGACTGAAATTCTTACATAAGTTTAGAAAAACAAAAGTAAACAAACAAAATAATCCCAATGCTCCTCTAATAAAATCTACATAAGATAATGCAATTTTTATAGTGCATGAAAAGAACAATAAAGATTCAAGCTCTTGTAAAAATCAATGATTCTCCTATTTGAAAAGCTTCTGTGCAAACAATATTTTCTTGAACTAATACAATACATTGAAGTGAAAGTTGTAATTTTACTATAATTGCATCAATAGAGCAGTCACATTTCTCCATACAAAACTCTGAACATGAAATTTTAAAGCATGGTTCGTAAATACAGGAATGGAGAACAAAATAGCTTTTTTTTTTTTTTTTATAATTAAACAGCAGCTAAATTGCATTGTAATTGATTGGTAAATTGCTTTTTTAATGAGATTTAGTCACTAGGAAACGGCTCTTTTCTTCAATACACCCAATGTGCATTAGGGTCATTCAAAGAGCAAATTGCCTTCCAGGGCTTTCCCATAGAGATTGAACTTTCTGTAAGAAAAGTCTCCTCAGCCAGCAGAGGAGCTGCAGCCCAGCCAGGCTGAGCTGTGCTGTGCAGGGCAGGGCAGGGCAGGGCAGGCCAGGTGTGCACTCGGGGCAGGGCAGGTGTGGGGGCACAGGGGGAACCCAGCACTGTCCCAGGAAATGAACTCGCACCCTCTGAGCTCTCTGGCTGGTGCTGGGGTGGATCAGGAGCACAGCTCCAGCAGAGACCCCCAGCCTGGACAGTCTAAATCCACAAAACAACGTGAGAGAAAGCACTGAAGTATCTTTTTCAAGATGTACGAATTGTTCAGACCTAATGTACTACTATGATTAATAGAGTGTGCAAAAATATAAAGTAGCCTTTCTTCAACAATACAAAGGCCATTAAAATATTTGTTTTCAAGGATATAGGAAACAGTCTAAAAGAAATCTTGTCCAGCTACCTTAAGAGCACTGAGTAAGCCCATATTAAATGCAAATTATCGTTTCAAAACCATTAGTTAAAGGAATTTTTCCAAATGCTACAGGAAAAAAGATTTTGAAGAATCCTGGTTATTGCAAACAATCTATTATGTACAACAACACGGCATTATACAGTTAAGTCAGATTTTTAGTGTTTAGTTTCCAAGATTTCTATTGATGTGTCTTGGACTGCAATATAAACAGCAGTGATCGCAATCATTTGTTGCTGCCATAGCAACAGAGAAAATTAAAAGGGCAAACACTGAAGCTGAAGTGGCATCACAGTTGTAGCTTATAATTGCCTGACAGTAAAATGCTGTGTGCAGGGTGGCAGCAGCACTTGCATGTATCTGTGAAGCAGGTTTGCTTGCAAAGATCAAAGTCATTTAGGTCAGGTTCTGAAATCAAGAATGAGCACCACCTCTCATTTCTCTACAGTTCCTTCTCTCTCTTTTTTTCTCTCTTTCATGTAGGTAGATTTAACAAAAAGAGTTTAGAGCAATCTCACAAAGCTTTAAGTTAGGTCTCCATTTTCCAGGCTTCTAATTTGGAACTCAGATGTAACTATTATTTGCCACTTCTGTTCTGAGTCCCCACTATTTATGCAGTTGCATGATACCAGTTTCCACAGCCCAAGGATGAATTTGCTTCTGCTCTGCTGCCTCTGGAAGGTTTGCTATCCCTTGGAGACATTTCTGCCTGCCTTACTCCACTCTCTCTCCCCTGCTGGCTACTTGCACTTCTGCTGCATTTATTTCTGAATTTCAGTGACATGTTCATATACCATAGGATGCTATATGTTGGCCTTGATCATCTATCTAATAGTTTGTTTACTTTTTGCAGGGTTTTTTCGAAATAATTTTAAAAGTACTTGAGCTCAAGTTTCTGCCAAATTTTATCCCAATGTGACTCGACATCCAGAAAGCTGTTCAGCAGCAAATGAAGAGATGTCAGTCATGAGGTACTACACTAGTTACATAGTTGGGTATGGCTCATAAAATATATGCTGTTTGTTTTAATATGCTTAGGCCGTGTAGGGGCCTTGTGTTGTCTCAACAGATGACTTTTACCCTCTGGATTATTGAAAATCCACACCATAGAAGAAAAAAGTAAGACAATGAGATCCCTGCATTGTCTTTTGCAACAGAGCCACTGAGAAGCAGCAGTGGGCAAATTCAAAAATAGGTCATTCAGCTTCTCCCCATCAGCTCACTGCAGGGTATATTGTCAGTTTAATTTCCTCATTTAGTTCCTTCTGCTTCCCATAACACTGCTTTCGAATCACAACAGTGTCTGGGAGTAGGATATGCCAGCTGGCTTTGCAATGTTTTGTGTACACATGAAAATCCTGCCTTCAAATGAGATTAACCTTTGAGCAAAATTAATATACACACCGCACACAGCATAGTGGAGAGCAGTTAGCAACACACAGCACCTAAGAAATTGAAAAATACAATGCGTCCTTCATTCTGGTGTTTCAGAGATTGGTGTTAAAACTGTCAATACAAAAAAGGATTGTTTTAAAAAATACTGCATGGAGAGGCATATAGGTAAGGGTTGACTAGGGAAGGAGGGTCATACAGAAATTGATTGCTTCCCGCCACTGCCAAAGTATAAAAACTACGTCTTAAGCTTCAGGGTAAAACACTGAAATCCCCGTGTATTTGAAACCTCAGCAGTGCTTCAGGACTATGATGCCATATCCTCTGAGTACCTGTCCTGGTAAGGCTGAGCTTCCTTTTCTCGCACAGAAATATATTTTTAATGTGATAACCGTTTTGGCTTGGTCAGTACAGCGCCCGATCGGCCCCGCTGCCCGGGAAGGGACTCGGGTCTCTGTTGCCATCTAGCGACGAGGCGAGCGGGACGGCACCGAGCTCACCGGGGGCTCGGAACCGGCAACGCTGCTGCCGTCCTGCCCCTGCCTCCGGTACCGTCCCGCCCCTGCCTCCGGTGCCGTCCCTCCCCTCCGCGTTCCGGTACCGTCCCGCCCCCTGCCTCCGGTACCGTCCCGTCCCTCCGCCTCCGGTACCGTCCCGCCCCCCTGCCTCCGGTACCGTCCCTCCCTCCGCCTCCGGTACCGTCCCTCCCTCCGCGTTCCGGTACCGTCCCTCCCTCCGCGTTCCGGTACCGTCCCTCCCTCCGACTCCGGTACCATCTCTCCCTCCGCCTCCAGTACCATCCCGCCCCCGCCTCCGGTACCGTCCCTCCCTCCGCGTTCCGGTACCGTCCCGGTCCCCTCGGCTCGGGCTCAGCCCTGCAGCGGTGTGCGAGCTGCTGCTTTCATCCAGCCCGGCCGCTCTGCGATTCACCCCCGGGCCCTTCGCCGTCCCACCGGGACCCGGCGGGCAGGCCACAGAACCAGAGAGCCTTGGCTTGTCCCCAGGGAGCTCAGCCATGCTGGGAGCAGCTCGCCGCAGGACATCCAGCCCCAGAGCCACATTTGGGGCGGCATCAGACGGTCAGAGCCGTCTCCTCGCCCTGGAAGGCAGGTGAAGATCCACCAGAGATGTTCTGTTCGGGAGGCTCTGCTGGTCCTGGCACTGGCCGGGGCACCGGAGCGTGCGGCGGCTGCAGCGCCTGGAGCCGCTCCCTTCCCCCGGTGCTGCTGCCTCTGACCCACTGGGACCGGCGCTGGGGCACGGTCCCACGCCGGGCTAGCCACGGTGCCGGTGTCACCGACAGCCCCGCGGTGCCACCCGCAGCCACACGGTGCCACCGACAGCCCCGCGGTGTCACCCGCAGCCACACGGTGTCAGCTGTACCCACACGGTGCCACCCACAGCCCCGCGGTGTCACCCGCAGCCACACGGTGTCACCCGCAGCCACACGGTGCCACCTATACCCACACGGTGTCACCCACAGCCCCGCGGGGCCACCCACAGCCACACGGTGTCACCCGCAGCCACACGGTGTCACCTATACCCATACGGTGTCAGCTGTACCCACACAGTGTCACCCACAGCCCGCACGGTGTCACCCGCAGCCACACGATGTCACCCGCAGCCGCACGGTGTCACCTATACCCACACGGTGTAACAGCCTGGAGTGTGCAGTGCTCTCGGGGTGACAGGGCTGGAGTGTGCAGTTCAAATAATGCATGTTATTACCATGTGCTCACTTATTTCAAGACCACAGTCCTGTAATTCAAAACTAGGCATACCCCCTATTTCTCATTTTGGTGCCTTTTCTTTTTAATTCACCAGGAAAGGAAAGTTTTGTAGGCAGAAGTGACACATCATTCACTAAACAAAGTAGAAAAAGGACAGATTGAGAACAATGGCTTTCAGTTTCCCTTAATTAAACTGGACCAGGAGGAAAGGATTCTGCCAGGAACCGAAAACCAGAGGAGGATACTCTGGTCTCTGCTTCAGTAGGGAAAGCACTGCACTGTTCAGAGTAGATTGATTTGTGAAGCACAGAACATGTTAGTCCGAGTGGAGAGAGTGAAAACAGCCTGGCTGTGCAGCCATCCTTCTTCAGTGCAATCTCACGGGAGCCCACCGTGTGCTGGAATCTAAAGAGCTTTATGATACCCTGAGTAATAGCTCCACAAGATGCAGTTCCTCCGCGAAATATCCCATTGTTCCCATTAACTCAGTCTGGAATCCTCCTGAAAGAGGAAACTTACTCTGAATTTCTGAAATTCTGCAGTACCTTTTCCCCCATGGCTTGATTTTGCAAATTGTTCAATGCAGACATTTGATCTAGAAAAATAAGCAACACATATATCAGAAGAGAATTTAACATTATATGCAACAAGCCATTGTATTCAATAGGGAGGCAACTAGATATAATCCTACTATTAGCAGGAACAACATGAGCCTTCAGCAGATAAGAACAGTCGCTGAAGACTTTTCCAGGATTTGAGCTTAAAATTAATTACTTCAGTCATGGTTATTACTTTCCTAAAACTGAAGCAGACTCTAGGCAATGGATCTCGTTTGTGTAGATGTGAGCATAAATAGACTACAGAATCACCAAATTCCACACTTTACAGACAGAGTGTACCTGTGGCAAACAGTTCAGGGAGCTTTGGGACACAGAGGTGGCGCTGGGCACTGCGGAGTTCGGGGTTATGAAGGATAAAGTTGATAAGGCTCTTTGGGACAGAGGTGGCGCTGGGCACTGCGGAGTTCGGGGTTATGAAGGATAAAGTTGATAAGGCTCTTTGGGACACAGAGGTGGCGCTGGGCACTGCGGCGTTCGGGGCTATGAAGGATAACGCGGCCAAGGCTCTTTGGGACACAGAGGTGGCGCTGGGCACTGCGGAGTTCGGGGCTATGAAGGACAACGCGGCCAAGGCTCTTTGGGACAGAGGTGGCGCTGGGCACTGCGGAGTTCGGGGCTATGAAGGACAACGCGGCCAAGGCTCTTTGGGACAGAGGTGGCGCTGGGCACTGCGGAGTTCGGGGTTATGAAGGATAACGCGGCCAAGGCTCGCTCGCACAAGGCCGCGGGCGGTTGCGGCGGTTGAGGGGCGAGCGGCAGTTGTGAGGGAGGGCAGGGTCAGTTGAGTGACAGTTGGGCACTGAGGCCGTGATTGGCTGGAGGAGCTCACGGCCGGCGTAAGAGCGGGAAGCTGATTGGGCGGAAGGACGCGTGTGGCTGAACCAGCCAATGGGTGCCCTCCTTCTGTTAAACTCTGTCGGGCCTCGGTTTGCCTTCAGTTGTGTCCGGTGGAGATTAAAGGTGGCGATTCCTGCAATAAAGGGATCTTCGGATGCATTAGGAGGTCCGTGTCGCGTTGTTCCCCATTGCTACGGGGTCCTGGGCATTGGGGAATAAATTGTGACTGTGTAAGTATGGCCCTTTGCAGGTAGGAAGCCAAGTCCAGTGTGTCACCCCTCACGTTTCTGAAGGGTTGGAAGTGGCAGCAGAATGTTGCAGTAGTCACAGGTCACCAGCATGTCACATGACTGAGTGTCTCTAAGAGCCTGAGGTGATGTGGAACCGTAGTCTCTTCTGGGAGAGGAAAAGCTAATTATCTTTCTTTTGTAGAGTTTGTCCAATGGCTGCTATTCAAGACACACCAGGTTCTGTGATCCTCAATGCCCCTTTCAGTCCTCTATTCCATGAGAGACGGCCAATTACCCCGACCAAAGAAATGAATATTTTATCACTTAATTGCAAAGGTATCAACAGAAAGAATCATCAGTAGTGGGGGGAAATTGAGGCAGCTGCTGGGTTTGGCATGGTCCATGCACTGACTCCTCTCTCTGCCAGATACTGCAAAATCTCCCACAATGGTATTCTGAAAAGAGAGAGCTTGCAGCACGAGAGAAGGCTGTGAAAGAAACCTCTGCACTGCAAAGTGGCAAGCGCGCTGGAGCTTGGAAATGTGAGGTGCATACAAGGTGGCATGGCATGCGAGGTCCCTCCAGGCTGGCTCGTGCTGAGAGCAGGGCAGGGGCGTGCTGCCATCCCCTGCGCCTCTTGAGGGATGGTTGTGCTAGTATTCGGCCCCACAAACCCACCTCGGCCTCCCTGGGGCAATGCTGCTTCCCCGGGACAAACCTGCAGCTCGTGGGAGGCGTTTTCCCTCCATCTGCACCCGGAGAAACTCGGCATCAGTCCCCAGGCACACGGGCTGCTCAGCCGTGCCCAGCGGATGCCCGGCCCTCGCTGGTTCCCCAGGGACCCTTCGGGGCACTTTGGGGTGTCCAGTATGCCCAGGTGAAATCTCCAAGGTGCGTTAGCCAGCACTGCCTTTCCTCCCTGGGGACACTGCTGGGATTGGGATGGACCGACAGCACACAGGCCCCAGGAACAGCACATCCTGGCTCCTCCTGGACTCCAGCAAGGCATCTTTAAATAGGAAGCTTCAGAAGATACATAAATTAGAGAGGAAAATTAACAGAACTTTGTGTTTTCAATGCCAAGAAGATTCAAGACTTTCTGAAGGAAGGTTGAGCATTTGTGTACCTGCTGCTACAACTGATCCCTTAGAGCTGTATGGTGCAAGAGGTGTCTCTGATGTGACAGACCCTACCTAGTGTGGAACAATGGGATACAGGAGATGCAGAAAAAATATTAACTGACCTTCTTAGTCTGTCAGGTAGGGGCACTAATATTAATTCTTTCACTTTGCAGGGGTGTCAGAAAGAATCATTTGTTAGTCTTTGCACAATGTATCACAATGCTATAGACAACAGATATTTCTCAGAAATTGGTGTGGCTCATTTCCCATCTAAACAAGCTCCTTCTATCCCCCCGTTTTTCTCTGGGAAAAATTAAAGAAGACGAAAAAGGAAACGCAGTAAGCCATTATTTAGATCTGGGAATAATGAATGTTTATCTGGATTTTGTAACACAAATTATGTAATGAAGCAGAGAAAAGGCTTTTGAACAAATATGTTAATGAGATGGCAGCTAAGGGAGAGGTTACAGAGCTGCCAATTCTGAAATTTTAGAAGTGATTTTCTTTTGGATCTTTTTTCTTTTGTTAGCCTGCACAGTATTTGAATGGACTTTAGGGCATAAATTATATGGGAAACACCAATTTTAGGTCAAGAAAGACTGACCAGCAGCATAGACTGACTGAGAAAACCCCACTGACTCAAAATTCATAATGAGGGCTTTTATGTAGAAAGTTGTTGGGCACAGGGATTGTGCCGAAAGGACTGTTCATTCAGAGTCTCGAGAGCTTTTCTTGGAAAAACATCAGATGCTCCTCTGGGAACTTAGTTGAAAGCTACTCCTGAAGCAGGACTGTGGACTGGCAGCAACTGGGAAGGACCGATTGGAGGGAAAATGGAGAGCAATGAAGGAGTGGTTTTCTCTGAATGCTGGTAATAACTCTTTCTATTTAAATTCTGTGTAAACCTTCCAGTGCATAACATTACCATACAAGAGCTCTTCTAGGCATCTTTTGAAGGCAAGAATCACACAGAGGTAAGTTCTGAGCTGGTTATTTTTTAAATGTGATTTTCAAAAGGCCAAATAGGAAATATTCTTTTTCTGCTAAGTCCTAGAATGTCTCAGGGTCAGTTGTTTAAATTTTTGTTTCTCAGAGTCAAATATGATATGACTTGCAGTCCTTGTTTAATTTTATTTTGTTAAAAACTTTTGTACCTCTGCATGGAGCCTGCAACATGAAACTTTAAAAAGAACGTGAGGAGTTTTTGTCTCGAGAGAGGCTAGCAGTTATCTAGGTCAAATGGACTGCTTTAGAACAAGCAAACTGTACTTGTGTGCTTGGGCAGCATTTGAATTAGAGGCAGAAAATATGTCTATGTAATTAAATGAATCAGCTGTTGCCTGTAAAGCCACCTTTTTACAGACAATTCCTATCCTGCTATGGAGTAACTGGGATGATTGCCTTGTAGAGAGTACAATATATAGAAAAGAAAAGAATATAGAACTGCAGAAAAGCAGCTTCTCTATAGAAAATCTTTATTTTACGATTTTTCCACCTGGACTGACCCTGGAATTCCTACTTTCTAAGTGGGATTGATTTTCAGTCCCTTTCTCTACCAAATAATACAGGTTAGGCTTTTTTTACTAGTCTTCAGCAGTGTTCCCACTTCTGACTGCAACTCTCAGCCATGGTTCACACCATTGACTCTGGTATCTGTAGTATAAAAGAGAAGATTGCAAGACTCTGCCTGTGGTTTGACAGTGCTGTCAAGGTCATCCATGCGTTTGCTGCCTTGAAAGGTGCGGCTGTTCCTGCCACAGCTGTTCCTTGCCCAGCCATAACTAGCCCAGTCTCTTGAGCTGGCTCTAGTGCTCACTAAACACTTCATTGAACCTATTCAGCTCACTACCAGCAGAAAAATGTTCTGCTTTCTTTGTCAAGTTAAATCAAATGAACCCCAGAGCCACCAGCTGAGAAACGTCGCGAAGGCCAGGGAAGGTTGGCGGCAGCGAGCCCCAAGATGGGCTTGGCTCTGTTACTCAAACCCTTGATTCTTGACATGCTTCAAAATACCTGTGTTTATTAGGGCAGCAGGACAGGAAATGGGAGAAGTGGTATCTTGCAACCAGGAAAAGGGATTTCAAGTACAAGAGACCTGATTCAGCTCCTGGTTTCACCTCATGTCATCAGCTATGCCTATGCCTCTTTGTAAAACAAAAATTTGAGTTCCTTTGAAAAGGAAACTTAGCACCAAGAAGAACAAGAATAGCACATTATTCAACACCAGGGTATCAAAATTTGGTCCAAAGGATGCTACAGTCTTCTGCTTCTAAATGATGCCTGCAACCAAGAGCTAATTTTATCCCACTGCTTCTAAAGCAGTATTTAAACCATTGCTCTCTATTAGGTTCAGAGCCATAGTGACTGGAGGAAAGGATTCCTTTTTCTGGAAGGTGTGCAATTAGCATGAGCTGAATTTCAGGCTGTGGGAGGTTTTTGTTTGAATGCTCTTTGGACCACCTAAAACTCCTCCTGGATGTTTTGCAAGTGCTTTGGCTCTCTGCAGCTCCCTTCTACCCAGCTGTCAGACCAGTTCTGTAAAGCAAGCAGCCAAAACTTTTTCTGTCTTCTCCTTGGCACAGTGAAAAGGAAGCTCATCATCAAATGATATGGAGGCAAGTTTGCCATAATTCCGCACAATAAGGCAATATTGATTCCCTTTCCTGTATTGACAAAAAAAAGGACTGAGGCATGAATTAGCTAATTTAATTGCCCATGGAGTCCCATGTCTCATCCCCAGGTACAGCAAACAAGTCTGTCTCCTTTCACAAGATTAGTCATCTAAAGGTATCAATACATTTTTTGTCTTTCTCTTTATTTTCTTTTTTCTTTATTCTTTTTTCTTTTTCTTTTCTTTGCATCTTATTGAAACAAGACAACAAATTGTATGTGCACTGGTCTGTCAGAGTTAACCTTAGAACAACTCCTTTAGAGTTAACTATTTGCATTTTCTTATTTAAGTGCTTCTAGTCCTTTTTCTTTTTTGACTAGGAACCATTTTTTCATTGGAGACAAGGCACAGGAATTCAAGTTTTGGCCGATTCCCCACTTTCTGCTAGACTTTGCACTGGTGTGAAGTTTCCTCTGTGTTGGTAAGTTACCCAGAGGGACTGCTCCTAAAGGTTTGAAAGATTTGGAATCTGTCCAGATCCGGTTTGCTACTGTTTTTCTTAGTGGGCATTCACTGCTTTTATAAATGAAAAGTAACATTGGAGTGTCTTGTTTTGTACTTCTGTCACTCAAGTTCCTCTGGTCAGAGGAGAACAAAGAGTAGTCACAGCTTCCTCATTACTTGCTGTGAAATCTGAAATTCTTTATTTCTGTGAGTAACTGCTTGATAAGGCTGTATTAAGAGACTGCAGGATCAAATTGTTGAGATATGATTTATGCTGACTTCAATTTCAGGTGGCTGTTGCCATCCCAGAAGCAAAACCTAAAATACCAAAAATTTGTCTGTCCTCTGTCTAGTTGTCTCTTTCTGCCCTCTCAGTCGCGCTGGCCACCATCAGTACCAGACCCTTAGGATTCCGAGGCTGCGGTGTTGGTGAAGTCACTGAATTCAACAATATTAAAATTAACCTCTCAGGTTAACCTTCCTGGGTTATTTTTAACCCAGATCCAGAGGCACAATGCCTCTTAAAATAATAGTAAAACACAGCCACGCGTGCCTGCACAGACCTTTGTTTTGGGGAGACCCGCACCGTGGCTTTAAGTCTCCGTTTCCCTGAAGGAGCTCAGTCCTTCCCCACGACGGTGTGAATGAGCCAGGGATGCTGTTCCCTTGGCACAGCAGCAGCTGCCGACAGCCCAGCTCCCGAGGAGCCGCGTCGGCACCGGGTCGCTGTGCTGGGCACCTTCCTGGGGCTCTGAGCAGGGAGAGCGCTCCGAAGCGCTGTCCGGCCTGCGTGCGAGCTGAGGCACGGCCCCCAGCCGCTCTCCCGGCACCGGGGGCTGCCGCGGAGGGGGCGCCCCGAGAGGCCCGTTGGCCGCGGGGCTCCCGGGGCGGGCCCGGCGGGGCGGGCGGGACGCGTGGCCCCGGCGGGTCCCTCCCGGCGGGTCCCTCCCGGCGGGTCCCTCCCGCCCCGGACTTAAGGCGGCGGCGGCGGGCGCTGCTCCCGCTGGCGCCCTGACCGTGTCACCCCACAGAGCATGGCCTCGAAGCGCCTGCGGCCCCTGCTGAGGTACCAGTCCTTCGCCATCCTCTTCCTCACGCCGCTGCTGCTGCTGCCGCTGCCGGTCGCCGTACCCACGAAGGTAAGTGACGGCGGGGCTCCTGCGGGAGCGGAGCCGGGCCCCTGCCCTGCTGCCCCGGGTCACCCCCCTCCGCCCGGCTCCTGCTCCCGGCGGCTCCCAGCAGTAGAAGCAGTTCATCCTGGGCCAAGACAAGCCCAGCTGTGGCTGGCCGGTTTGGAATTGTCCCGCATGATGTCGTAGCGATTGCGGTGGGCTGAAGGGCAGGAGTGCGTCCCCCAGCTCTCTGCTGAGGCTTTGCTGCTCCCAGCGTGGTGCTTGGTGACACTCTCCATCCTGATGCGCTCAGCGTTGCGTTGTATGAATTGGTCAGGATTTCAAATGCCGTATCTTCCAATTCATCCATCTTATTCCAGGGATGGCGATGGCACAACTCCTTTGTGTTCAGTGGAGTTACACCAGCATAAAATTGGAATAACCCAGGGAAGTTCGGGCTTTAATGCCTTGTAGCCTTCTTGACCAAGTGTGAAAGCTCAGTTCACAGTATTTTAGTCTATGGAGCTTTGGAGGCTATTCTAATGCTAAAGACAGCCTTTCTTCTGAGCAACTTGTATTGCTCAGTCTGTTTTAAAGTACAGGAAAATTTTACCTGTGTTTATAAACCAAACTGCCAACCCTTCTGATTTACCTGTGTAAGTTGTATTAGCCTGGCCTTTCAGTTGAATGTTGGTGCTTCATATAAGGAGGAATTCCTTACTAGTTAACCTCTACTTTGGTCAAAACTAGGAATGATAATTTCCAAAAAAATTAAGTCTTCAGTTTGCCATTATTTGTAGGCATATTGTGTCACTAGTCTAACCTAAAAAATGACAATATTTCACAATGGGAAAGCAATATTTCTGCCAGTGACTGGTTTTTAATCTCTCAGCCAGGAGTCAGGTCACTGTGTTTTGTGTCAACTGTACAGAAACACCAAAGAGACATTCTGTGACTATTCCCATACATCTCTGATAGGTATAGGTAGAAGTACAAATAGATATTTAATTCCAAATCTTTGGTTGTTTGAATTGGCCACGGTTGTTGGAGTTAATTTATAAGCATGGTTGTATTTTTGAACTTCATATAAATTATTTACTCTCTATAAAACCTGACCTTACATGTATAAAGGGAAAAGACTTCAACAGGATCCGCCTGATATCTTCTGATCTCTGAAGAATTTTTCTTTTCAAAACTTGTGCTGTAAATAATCTGGAAACTTGAGGGGGAAAATGCGAATTACTTACAAAAGATGTTTTCTGGTCCTTGAACTTCTCCAAAAATTAAGGAATACGCAGCCATACTTACTAATATCACCTGATGTCAGTTTTTAAGTGTCACTGTCACACCATTTATTTTAGCAATAAAGTCACATTTGTTGTATTACAGTAAAATCCTATAAACACATACCCTAAATAGGAGCAAATACTGAACTACAGAACACTGACTTCAGCTTTCAAACAGTTCACTGTTAGCTAATGAATGCTTGCTTCTTCTGACAATTTTTAGAGTACAAACCACGGAAGGCTGGGATTCAGAAATGCCTGATCAACAGCCCTAAAAGACAGGTTGCAACAATTCTAAACTAGGGAATCCCCTTAGCAGGTAGGGACAGTATGATTTGGGAAAGTAGTTTAATACCTATAATGTGCTTAGTCACAAAAAAAAACCCAAACAAAAAACAAACAAAAACAAAGAATAAAAATAATAAAAAGGATAAAATATAAAAGAATTTTACCTTAGGAGTTACTTTAAAAAGCAAAGAACTTTTAAATTATTCAGTGAAATAGTTTCTGAGCTCAACTGTGTTACTGGACATACATCAAAGACTTGTGAATTTCAGGCAGGCTAATCATCCACACTGGGAAATTTGGCCATCCATTAAAAAATTAACTCTGTATTGCTGTTCTTGGCTCCTAGATGTAAAATCTGCTGACCTCAACCACCAATAGGTGTCTGCGCCCTGCAAACCGTGCACTTACCTAGTGGTGGAAGATTTGTTTTTCTCACAGAATTTATTTTGTGTGACTGTATTAAAGCAAACACTATGATCTTCTTGGTCAGAAAGATCTTTTTATACAAGTGACTTCAGAACAGGATTGAAAAGCACAAGTTTATCATTCATCATAACTTGTTAAGGTACAGACAGGGAGTGTGTGAGCCTCTTGTAAATGCTACCAATGTGTTTCTTATCTTCAAAAATAGTTTCTAATGCTTAAATGTGTCTTCTGTTATGTTGCAGGAGGCAAAATGTGCATATCTCATCATCGTCATGGCTGTGTACTGGTGCACTGAAGTGATCCCCCTGGCTGTCACCTCCCTCATGCCAGTGGTGTTTTTCCCTCTGCTTGGAGTTCGGAGCGCTAAAGCAGTAAGGAACTCGTGCAGTCCAGGTCTGATACAGAGAAATCCAGTGCTCTGGTCCCCCATCAGTGTTTAGCCAGCAAGTCTGTATTAGTGATCAGGGTTCTTACATGGGAAGATGCTGAACTACATTTGCCCACACTGTTAAGAGTGGGGGGCCTGAGGTGGTAGAGGGGAGGGTCTGTTTTGGGCATGGATCCTACTGGAGAGCATCCCACTGGTGCCAGCAGTCTGTGTGCTCCCAGTCTGTGAGAAAGCAGTGCTGACAGTCTTCTGGGAGATCTCAAAATGCATGGGACAAACTTCTGAAAGGATGGATGGCATGGTGGTGGCAGGTGCTCTGTGTGCTCCCCAGGTCTTATCCTGGGCACAAGGCTGCATTCAGGTTCACTACTGCCCAGCAAGACAGTAAACACAGGTGTGGTTGGTGAAGGTGCTGAGAAAGCCCTTTTGGAGCTCAATATTTCCAGCACCTTCCGTATTCTGAGCCCCCAGTTGTGTTTTAGGAAACCAGTATCATTTTGCACAATGATACACAAAGAGCTTCTGCAGTTACAGTTACAGTCAGCACTACACAGGATTTCAAGGGTTGAGGAAACTGCAGGGAGCTCTCAGGCAGCGTCTGCTTCTTGTTCCAGTGTTGGCTGGGGCCTGGTCCAATCCATGGATTTGAGAGGGGGATAGGCAAATTGTACTAGTGAAGCAAGTATTTTGGCCTGACTTACCTTCTCTGTCTTTCAGGTGTGCTTGCAGTACCTAAATAGCACAAACATGCTCTTCTTTGGAGGGCTGATTGTTGCAATTTCTGTTGAGCATTGGTGTCTTCACAAAAGGATTGCACTGAAGGTCCTTCTGTTTCTTGGGGTGCAACCTGCGCTGTAAGAGTATTACATTGTTTTTTTTCTTACCTTTTGTCAGTTTAGGAGAGCCCTAGGGATGATAT
Organism: Luscinia megarhynchos; assembly: GCA_034336665.1. NCBI lineage: Eukaryota > Metazoa > Chordata > Aves > Passeriformes > Muscicapidae > Luscinia > Luscinia megarhynchos. Next base: position 11,246,659 of record CM067581.1, read on the forward strand.
TTAGGAGTCAGCAGAGAAAGGATCCTTCAAGAGCCAATTTAGCTGTACTTGCAGAGTTTCCAGAAATGAAGTCTAGCAACAGGAACAGTTTATTTGTCCTTTATCCAAAACTAGCATCTGACTACGTTTTAGAGGCTTGCCATTGGGGACAAAATTATGACAGACTGAATAATGCACTGGGATTCCTTCAGTGAAGGAGACAGAGCTGTCCTAGAAGGTAGTCTGGCCCTGCTCTGTACTGGTGGATGCTGCATACATCCCTGCCTGGGCTTTGCTCTCCAAATTACAGTGACTGCAAAGCCTAGCAGCATCTGTTCACTTTCTTCCTCTCTCTTCTGCATCTTTCTTTCTTTTCAGCCTCATGCTGGGATTTATGATAGTCACTGCCTTCCTTTCTATGTGGATAAGCAACACAGCCACCACTGCCATGATGATTCCCATTGTCCAGGCTGTTCTGGAGCAGTTGGACAACACAGAGTGTGACATGACTGTGTTGGAACAAGAAACTGAGCAAGCAAATGCAACGATTGAGCTGGAGGAGAAGAGCACATCAGTATCCACTGCAGCCAATGGTAAGGGCCTGCTCACCAATAAGCTGATGCTGCCGGGCTTGCTACACTCAGCTCCCCAACCTGGGAGTGCTGTGTACCCTTTCCAAGGAAGGAGGAGGGTAACCTGACTGAAATCCCTTAAATACATGTCATTTAAGTTTTACAAAATAGCTTTCCATTTTGATGGCTGCCATTTTGTATGCTAGTGCTAGATCACAGGTTGTTATGTTCTTTCCTTCAAGCTGGAGTCATCCTCCCACAGTCTCCCTAGACTTAACTGCCTGCTTAGGGAAGTGAAGGGCATATCCTGTGGGAAATAACCATCCAAACCCCCAGCATCCCACTTTATAAACTTTGTGATTATCAGTGGGGATTCAGCTTCTAGGCCATGTAGGAATGTTTGAAAAAATTATGTGAACACAATCCATTTTGGTTCTAGGGTAATAAATGCCTCTTTATTGACCAGATTGTATGTGGAGGTGGGGAAAACAAGGAGGACTACTTTAAAAGCCACATGGAAAAGAGGAACTGGTGTAATTTGATTCACAGTAGACAAACAGTTCTTGTGTGTCATCTTACCCTGATGCTTGATTCCTCAAGGTCCTCTGCCAATGCTGTGGTTCTACAGTAGGTTTCACTTCATTTGAAATATGGGCACAAACTCAGACCCTCTCATTTCACTGTTCTGCTGTGGTGGTACAGAGGGCTATATGATTAAATACGATTACAGATCAGATTCCAAGTGTAGTGAAGATAGTAAGAGTGTGCAAAAAATACCCTTTGATATTGTTGAGTTGGTTGTAATTGCCATGAAGTCTTTCCTCCTGCTCCATTAGTCCAGTCAGACTTGAAGATTAGAGTGTTAACCTCAGAGAACAAAGGACGCAGCAGTAAAGTTTCATGGTTATTGTAAACTGACATAATGCCAAGAAAGGATTTGGGTTTCAGTGCTTTTGGGGTTTTTTTTCTGCCTATATTAATATCTGTTAAAGCTAGTTGGGTTCCATTGTGGAATTGGAATGGTTCCAGTGACTACAATATTTGGCTGGTGGTAAGCCTCTCTGTGGAACAAGACATTACTGGTGAGGAGCTGTGGCACTGATGTGGGCAACAGCATCCTTGGATCATGTAAACCCAGACTGTCAGCCTCTTTCTCCAGTTCCTCATTAACATTAGTCTGAAGTATTTAGGGAGATATCTGTGGGTTTTTAAATGAAAATAAATGGCACATGCAAACTGGAAGCACTAAGTCTACAGACCTTATCCTGAACTCTCTGCCTTTCTAACTTTACCTGAGGCAAATAATTTTCTTTCTGTCTAAGTTGGTAGCAATGAACAAGTCCCTGATGACCCCAGATCTGCTAAGGAAAGGAAAAGGTGGAAGCATATATGCAAGGGAATGACACTTTGTGTATGCTATGCTGCCAGCATTGGAGGAACTGCAACACTTACTGGAACAGGACCAAATGTGGTATTGAAAGGCCAGATGAATCAGTAAGTAATTTTTACTGCTTCTTTTAGTTACTGTCATACTGTTTGTGTGACCAATTGACTGGTCTTAGATGACAATTTCAGTTGTGAACTTCAAGCAATAAGTTGAGGAACTGAGACTGAGAAATGTGTATGAAGTGTTGGGCCTCATTTTTGTTTTGCTTCAGCATCTTTTAAAAGGAAGCTATGTGATGGAGTTAAGGTCTTCTGAGAAAATTGGAAATACTTGCTGACAATCAACATGCAAGTGATTGATTATGAGATATTGGTTCTTTTGTGTCCTCTTTTTCAACTGAAATGCAGCACATCAGAAGAGGAATGCAGTAAAGAGCACCTGAAGAATGTAGATTACCCATAAGCACACTGAAGAGAGCTAGAAGGAGCTTGGCCCCTCCTGTAACACTGTTCCTCCATGCTGTGGCTGTGGAACTGAGCAGTTGTGTTGTTCTCTCGTTGCTAAACTCTGTTTGGGAACTGATCTAGATGGAGGCCAACCTGCAATGGAAATTCTCCAACATTGCTTCCTTGTGTTGCGCGTACTTCAGCCTCAGCTGCTGCATTATCTGTTGGTTTTAACACCCAGCTGGAAGTTTGCTATTGATATTTTTCCTCCGATCATTATTGGCAAACACAGAGAAGAACAAAAATTGCCTTTCTTAAAACACTGTCTTCATTCTTTCAAGCCAACTAGCAACTTTTTCATCTGTTGAAGGCAGCAGAAGTACAGGTATTAATTTCAGGAAAGACATTTCTTGCTCTCTTATTAGAATGAATTGGGAGGAAGAAAAGATACCCTGTCTTGAGATAAATGAGCAGGCATGTTGGAAGTGAAAGGTATCTAGAATGGATGGGAGAACTTTCAGCCACACTTGTCTGACTGAGACCTAAAGTATCAACGTAAGCTCCTATATGCATCAAAGTAAAACACAGGGAAAACTGACAATCATTTAAGTTCTGCTCTGAAATCAGACTGCCTTCCCCTGTGACTTAAGTTAGGCTGTGGATGTTACCTATGGTTACTTGTAATGTTGTCCTAGATTTACATGCAGAATTGTCACTAGCACATATTAAAGGGAGAGTAGATTACTAAATGTTTTGACATTCATACAGAAAGTAATTTATTTGCAGGATATACCCCGACAATAATGATATTGTGAATTTTGCTTCCTGGTTTGGATTTGCATTCCCAAACATGATCCTGATGCTGGTGCTAGCTTGGTTTTGGTTGCAGTGCTCCTTCATGGGACTCAAGTGAGTATTTATCTACACGATATTGTGTAAATCCCTCAGCTTACTGAGACATCTGGTGAAAACAAATGCAATGACAAGTTATTCATCTCATAGCAGAGAGCAGGTCCATTTCACAGAAATGTTGAGGTCTGGAAACCTTTTGTGTTCATGGGAGGTACATTAAGACAAAAGCTTTCTCATTCTTAATCTTCAGACAGAATTGCCTTTTTATCTTTCAGTCTCTTACCTGTGAATTTCAGCCCTAGGAGAGCTGGCATAGCTGGTTTGTAGCCATTGATTCAAACCAGACTTTTTCATCCCAGGTTGCTCTAAATTGCCATCCTTTGATAGACCCCATTCTTCTGTGAGAGCTGGTAAAAGCTCATCCCAAAAAAAATGCTTTGGCACTGTTGTAATTTTCTTTATTTATGGCCTCTGCTGTGGTCTGTGTCTGTCCCCAGGAGTGACAGCTTCAGAGTGATGAGGATGTTAAATCCCTCTTAATATGTTCATACTTAAAGTATTTTGTTTCTCCATTTTTTCTCAAAGCTTAAAAAAAACCTGGGGCTGCAGGGCAGAGAAAGGTCCCAAAGAAAAAGCTGCATACAGTGTGCTGAAGGAAGAAATGAAGAAGTTAGGCCCTGTCTCTTATGCTGAATCTAATGTCCTCCTCTTGTTCGTATTGCTGGTGTTCTTGTGGTTTACCAGAAACCCAGGCTTTGTAAAAGGCTGGGCCTCCAGGCTCTTCAAAGGAGGAGAAAAGTAAGTTTTATGGTTTTTTTCCATCTTTTACTCTCTTGATTATTAATCAGATTCCCTCGCTTGTATATTCCACTTTGAATGTGGGTTCATTAATAATTCCAGCTTTACCTGACTTCACATGGCTGCTGGGCTTGATCCAATGGCTTGTACATGACACTACCAATCATCTATGATTTGACAGTTTGTACTGCAGTGAAAAGGCTGGAGACTGAGACATGGAGCAAGCTGAACCTCCTAAAAGAAGAGAACATTCTGTAATGCTGGTCCCAGTCACTGACATACACCTTGGTATTTTGTTTGTATGACCTCCAATGAACTGCAGTGATATTTGAATATTTGCTAATATCATCATTAACCAGCCTTAAAACTCACTGGAAAATTGATTTTGTGCTTTGAGTGGCTTCTTTGCATAGTGTTCGTGCAAAATGCCACATTAGGAACATAACGTACACATTGGGACTATCATTCAGGGCATTTCTTTAGATGTCTGTCTTTGAGATACAACTACTGGATCTTGGCTTCAGCACAAAGAAGGAGCCCTGCTCCTGGAGGGATGAGTTGTCATCCGGGACTGGTTATTAGTGTGTATTGTAGCTTGTGTCTTTTATTATTGTGTTCATATTTGGGCAGGTCTGAGAGACCTCAGACATGAGCTATGACCCATTTTGCTCAAGCCCCAAATGAGATGGCAAAGATCAGTGATTAGCATGCTGGAAGGCAGCCCTTTTCTAGGAGAAAGGTGTCCATTTTCTAACCTGTATTCTCTTTTCTTCATTAGGTTTATCACTGATGCTGTTCCTGCTATGTTTGTTGCCCTGTTACTGTTTATCCTTCCTGCTGAAAAGCCCAAATTCACAGGCTGGAATCTAAACAAGTCTGACCCTGAACAGACTGAAGAAGGTATTTAAAAGAGGGATTGTAGTACTGTGAAACAGCTAACCCACTCAGCTAACAAAGCACTGGATTTGCCTGCAGTTCTTTAGAGCAGCTCACCTGGCTCCTTCGTTGGGCAGGGCTGGGCACAGTCCGTGTGTGTGTTACCCTTACCCTGTGCTCAGTACTGTGCATCTGCCCACCAGTATCTTACAGAACAGGAGACAAAGTGTCTTCGCTCTCCTAAAACTTGTTCTACTTTTCATTTCTCACTTCAGATATAAAGCCATTTTTATCAGCCCCGCTGCTAGAATGGAATGTGGTTCAGAGGAAGATGCCCTGGAGCATTGTGCTGCTGCTGGGAGGAGGTTTTGCTTTGGCTGATGCAAGCGCAGTATGTCCTGACATCTGTTTTTCTCTGACTCAATGGCGAACTTTCCTGGTTTGTTATCTAGTCCTGTATTACTGGGCATGCACCCAAAGCCAAACCCAGTAGCAAAGTTCAGATCTGGAGGGAGATCTAAATTAGGAGAAAACCCAAGGAGAGGCGAATACTTGTGAGTTTTTCTAGGAATTTTTGTCCTCTGACCAAGTTTCTTTAATTTGTCTTACCTCTTGGAGACTGCTGAGTAGGTTGAGATCTTCACTGTCTGAACAGTCCAGAAAAGCATCCTTTCTTACTTCTGTAATCATCCCAATCTCAGCCCTGGCTAGAAAAGTAGAAGTATAGATACCATTTATCAGAGTTTCAGAACCATTTGAGGTTTGTTTAAAGGTGATATATCTTCAGACTTAAAGCAAAACCACTGCTAAAGTGGTCAGAAAGAAAATCCTGGCTTGATGCTGTGTTCATAAATTCACAGAAAAGGCAGCTAAATTCCCCAAACAGGAAGGAATATTGAGGTGAACTGAATTGTTTCCTTCATCATTGCTAAGATGCATCTAAATCAAAGCAAGCATTAGCTATCAGTGGTACCATACTTTGGGGAAAGTCATGTTCACATAAAAGTGTTGTGGCTAATTAGGTTTAAACCATGGGGCAAATTGAAGCTCTGGGCCTTACATTCATCTACATACATCACACATAATTTATTATAGCTCCAGAGCATTAAAAACGATCAAGTCAGAGATTCTGTAACCTGTTTGTATCAACTACTGACTGTTTTCCAACAACAGAGCATTCATACAGAATGATAACCTTCAGAAACCTTTGAAAAATGTGCCAAGAAGCTTCTGGGCCATGTGTTAAGTATTTGCAATGGCCTCAGAAAAAATTTCTTGTTTAGTAAGAAAACCATAATTTTGTGACCTATGTGTGAGCAAGTATTTGGTTTTCAGAAGAATCAGAAAAGTGGGAATTCGGTGTTATATCTAGTTGGCAAGGAGTGTCTTTTAGTTTTGTGACAGATCATTGAACTTTCCTGGATGGTGTTTGTATCATTCAGGATTATTTGACAGGAATGTTGCCCATAACATGGCTTCCCTGTTTGTGAGTCAGGGGTTCTAAACCTGAAACTGAAACACTTTTTTTTTTTTCTTGCAGAACTCTGGGCTTTCAGCTTGGCTGGGTAATCAGATGACTCCATTAGGATCTATCCCACCATGGGCCATTGCATCAGTGGTCTCCCTTATTATAGCTGTCTTCACTGAATGCACCAGTAACGTGGCCACAGCTACGCTCTTCCTGCCTGTCTTTGCCTCCCTGGTAAGATTGCTTCTGTCCTGTTACCCTGTCAGCTGGAGGATCAGAGTTAAGCTGGGTGGCAAAGCAATATTATATTTATTGTCTTGGATGTTGCTCCACTGTGCTTAAAAGACAGCTAGGTCCTGCCTTCTATAAGGTGTGTGCCTTGGCTGGCCCTGGAGAAAGTGAAGTGGCAGTCACGTTTTTCAATACAGACCAGCAAACATCAGTTATTTCTGGTCATTTTGAACCATCAACTTAGAACTGGGAAAACACACACACACAAAACCCAAACCAAAACAAAATCCAGCACTTTCTGATGATGCCTTCGGATTATTCATCTTCATGTTTTGCGCTAAAATACTACAAATGATAGGCCTGATTATTAGAAATGTGTAATTTCTCATGGGAACCCAGAACAATTTTAAAACCTAGGGAGGAAAACCTGGTAAGTTTTACTGCCCTTTCTGAGCAGAATCGAAACTGTGGCATAAAGAGAAAAATAGGTTACTTTGTTCTTTAATTAGAAAAGGACAAGCACTTTATTCTAGACTATTTCATCAAAGCAAAATTACCCCAGTCAAGGTACTGAGCTATTAATGACTTAAATTGCCACTTAAGTTTTGCATCCCACAGAGTTTATGTAAAGTCTAAGAATGTCACTCCACATGCCTAGTAATTATAATCCCATTCCTGTGTTCCCTGGAAAAAGGGTGGTCCAAGGTCAAAGAAAAGATTGTTGGATATATTTGACCAGAAATCTAAATTATACCATAGAGTAAAGCAAACAACATGAAAGAATCAAGCCATGTTTTTAAGTATCATGGGACAGGAAACAACAGCAAGTTATCTTTAAGCACATGAGGATTTCAGAATAAAATGTTTGTGAATTATTCTGGTGATGTAATACAAGGAAACAAAATAAGCCTATGTATCTCAGTGGTCTGGGGTAGATTGATCCTTTATGTTTCTCTTTTCAAATACCCCCCCAGAGTGATATTCTCTCCATTCCATTGCAGGCTACATCTCTCAGGATCCACCCTTTGTACGTTATGCTGCCTGCTACCCTCAGTGCTTCATTTGCCTTCATGCTACCTGTTGCAACACCCCCAAATGCAATAGTGTTCTCTTACGGCCGCATCCGTGTTCTGGATATGGTAAGATAATTGCCTTCTCTCCTATCTGAAATTCTCCATTGCTTTCTTCCTGAAAGATGGTGAGAATTTAATTTCATTGCAGAGTATTTCCAAAGTACCAGGAAGCTCCTATGGGCTGTAGCTACCACCCTATGCCACTCTCTTCTGCAGTGTTAATACTGTGATAAAAATTTGCATCTCTGAAGTAACAGTACTTTTCTCACAGGCTTTGACAGACATACAGACTGGCCCAAATGAAATAAAAAACTGACAAGTCATAAGCCCCTGGAACCTGAAGGGTTAAAATGCCCTGCAGTGCTCTGGGGTTTTGGCAAGTGTCTAAAGCCTTGTCTCCACTGGAGCTGAAAGCAGAAGGTAGCAATCAGTAGCCCTTGGCTCTGGTTCTCTGATTTTCTGCCAGACCACACAGGGCAGGTTCTGGGCAGAACACACAAACATTACTGGTTTTCTAACTGGGTATTGAAGAGGGCATAAGCTGTTCTCTAATAAGAATGACTTGTTACACATGCCTTAAAGCTACTAGACTGCTTATATAGATGGCAAAGTGCTCAAAGACTTTGCATGGTGTGTTCCCTGGTATCTCCACTAAGCAAGAGCAGAAGGCAGTGAGGCAATGGCAGTTTCTGTGATTTATTTGACCATCTTTCTTGTGTATGTACAAGTAGGCCTTGCTGCAGTTTGCTGTGCTGGTGTTTGGGTGTTGCTGGTTTGGACTTGCTGTGCTAGTGTTTGGTTATTATTGTTGGCTTGGATTTTTTTCCTCACAGGTTAAATCTGGAATAGTGATGAACATCATTGGAGTCCTCAGTGTCACACTGGCCATCAACACATGGGGAAGACCTATGTTTCAGCTGGACACATTCCCAACCTGGGCAAACATCACATCACCATAGTGAGCTGTGAAGAATTCGCGTGCCAAACAAGGAAAGTACCCTTAGTACTCCCTATTGCTTAAAGTCCCGTGTAGAGTGTCATCACCCCTTCAGATCCAGTGTTGGGTCTTTGCTCCCTTCCAGCAGGCACATACCAGTTCAGGTTTGAAACAACCCAGTCTTACTCCAGTTGTGCTGGAGCCAAAAGTGTTTGCAATTATACAGCCCTCAGGTGTCGGGATCATGAGTATGATGAAGTGATCTGTTGTGCCTCCAATCAGGGTCAAGAATTAGGATTTTACAGTGGAAAGATCTGTGGATATGACCTGAGATTTGCTCCCAGACTTGCTGTGTATCCCCGTGCAAGTCAGTTCATTTCTTTTTGCCTATTTCCTCTCCTAAATAAGATGTTATGGAACCTATCTACCTTACCAAGGTATTATGAGGACATAAGGGTCAAATTCCTGCAGCCATAGTGATTTTCCACTTCATGATAATGGGTGCAAGGTGTTAAGTTATAGAATCATAGAATTCTGTATAGATGATCTGGCATATAGCATAGTATTGTGTAGGATATTCAGTAGTTATATTATTAATGTTAATTTTATTTATAGAACTGGAAAAAGACGTTTTTATCTAGAAGTGAGGGAAATATTTATCCACCAAATGACCAGGTGCTTTTTTGAGCAGAAAACTGCTTCAATAATTGATTTCTGTGCCTTTATCTTTTGTGCTCTTTCACGGTGCTGAGCACCATAAACTGCTGAATGTTGTTCCCAAGTGGCTCTCTGTGTGCCCAGCTGGCTGCATGTGGTGCAGCCTCACCCTTCTTCCAGGGAATGGGAGCATGTGGATAAACACTTCCACTTGCAGAGTCTATCTAGGGAAGAGGCCAGTTCTAGTGCCAAGAATTGGCTTCTTGCTCACAGATATTTGTCACCACCTGAAACTTATCACTGTATTTTTTTGAAACCAAGAACAGTTGAGCATCTTCTGTCCTTTGGCAGTCACCCCTTAATGCTGATTTGCATCTCTAGGTATCTAAATGCATTTGAGAAAGGGACTTTCTCTGCTTTCTAATGGACTTCACACTGTAAGAACATGGGTTTTTGCCAGATAGATACATGATGCTTGCTCTGCTCTGTCTGACAAGTAAGATACAGGGGAGCTTGCATGGGTAGATGATACTGAGCTTGGCTGTCTCAGTTCATGCAGACCAAAACTCCTCTAAAACCAGTTCTAGCTAAAAGCTGTAGGATAGACACTTCACTGTCCTGTTTGCAGAAAAGAATGTTCTGAAAGTTTCTTGAAGGGGAGAAATTGCCCTCACCTCAGCTAGGGAAGCTCTTCACTCTGTTGCTGGACAAGAAGGAAGCAAATGCTGTTGTCATCACGAGTCACACGGGGTGATTCGTGGTCAGGAGTGCTGGGCCAGGGGAAGTGTGCATGTGGGGTAACAGTGTTGAGTTTATTGTAGCTGTGAAGCATCAGATGTGTCACCTCGCTGTACTGTTAATAGCAGTTACTTTTTGAGACACTTCTATCACACCCTGTGATTCATTTGTATTTAATTTAAATGGGTGGGTTGCATGATTAGAGCCTGGCAAATAAAAACTCTCTAGAACTGTCTCCCCTCCTGTGTAACATCGTGGACCACTTGTTTCTGCATTAGCTTCCACTGTAGCACAGTGTTGGCCCAGTAGGATCCAGGAAGGTACACACTGTAGTGAATAATGCAAAGCACACATCTGGATACCACTCTTTAGGGTCTCCAGACCTGAATATCAGTGGTTTCTCTTTTTCTTCAGCTAAGTGGTAACTCCAGTTTGCATCCCTGAAGATGCTCAGGTGGGACCAAATCAGGTGGCATACCCTACAAACTGTCCCATTCATTTCAGAATAAAGGATTATAAGAATCTAAGAAACACAAGCAGTTTTTAAGAATTAATGTTGTACAAACTTTCCAGTATAACAGGCACAAATGGGCTTTTCTTCACCATGAAGCATGCATGGTGTCCTGTTACCAGTGCCCTGAGTAAATACACGTTCCTTACAGTGGACAATGCAAGGACAATTGCTTTGTGATTAGAGCTGGTTTACAGCCCCTTCAGCTGCAGGACAAGTACCATGATAGAAACTTATTGGGCGTGGCATTTGTTTTGTTGCTCATCAAAGGATTGTTGTTTTAGGTGCAGCAGTTGTGATGATCCTACGGTAGTGGCATAAAAGAATCCCTTTGTCCCCCACTTTAAAACACGCACCCCCAGCACCCACAGAGAAGATGGGAGGATCCTCAGTGTGGGCTTTGTCAGGGTGGGCTATTCAGCCACCCTGAGTGAGCAAACATTTCCCATTTTACCATATGAGGGCAGAGTGTGGTTCCTCGTGGTCAGGAGTCTGTCAGCTGGCCAGCTGGCAGCACAGCTGCAAGTGCCACTTCTAAGGAGCTAAATTAATGCTTTCTTATTTTCTGCCCACTCTGCATGAATCCTTGGTTTTTCCTTTCTCCACTCAAAATACCAATTTACCAAAATGCCAAGTTGCTAATGCTGCTTCTGCAAATATTGAGTGTCCCAAACCTGCAGCGTTGTGATCTGGGCTGCTGTTGAGCAGGTTCCTGCTTGGTCGTGTACCAGTGTGCAACCTCGTTTCCACAGTGCACTCGTGCTTGGGAACGGTCTCACAATCGTGAATGAGTTCATAAATGACCAAACTACATGAAAACATACAAAGGGAAGACAAAGGTATTTCCTGCCCATGTGTTGAACATCTAGATCTGTGAAATAGAGAAGAAAAAACCTTTCAGCATTCTGTCTATGATCAGAAGAAGTCCCCAAGCTGAAGAGTGGTTTGGATTTGTTGGAGTCATCCACTGAGTTCTGTGCAGTGGATAGTGCATTCCATCTGAGTTCTGATCTCGACTTGAACTCAGTCTTTGGCCTATTCAGACTTTGTTTTCCAGCTCAGGTGTGTTGCCACTTCAAATATCAATAACCTGGTTGTAGCCAAACCCAGCATTTGCTGACAAAGTTGGACTTGGACCGTTGGTGAAAATTAGCCCAGAAAGACACAGATCCCTGAATCAGTCCTAGCCAAAATGCAGGAGTGGTTCCTTAACATACCACTTCTTCCTTTTTAGTAATGACATACCTTATATATGTTTTTACGTACTTCACATCTTTTTTCCCCCCCAAGTGTCTGTGCTAAATATGTGAAGAAGTGGGTGGTAATGAATCCTGAGCCCTTGGGTCATGTGGCAGAGTTTTCACAATGTTTTCCAGTATGGGTGAATAAATGTCTGACAAGTCTTTGTGCCATTGAGAGGTTTTCAGCACTTTTGTACCGTGCACCACAAGGCCAGCACTCTGCTGCAAGAGACTTGTTGGGCTCAGCATTTGTCTGCATGGTTTAATGGCAGGGTGCTGATTCTCCTCTGCCCAGAACCATCCCAATGGCAGCTCTTCAGTGCCAGATCAGACTTTCTGATACCCTTTGTGTATCTTTGCTGGCTCCTATGTGAAGCATCTGTGGCACAGAGGTGCTTGCCATGCCCTGCAGACTCCTCTGCATGGCAGAGAAATTCTGAGGGAAGTACAGCCCTTACTTCTGGGAGCACAGAGAAAAGACAGGGATGCCATGCTGCCCTGAGCTGGTTGGGAACTGCTTAATGCAACAGTTGGTAGTGATATAAAAATAGAGCTGACTACACTGAAACTATTTTTGCCCATGGTTTTTCTGGAGCACTTAGTCAATAGTTGCCCATTCATTATGGTATAAATGTAGATTTCCATTTACTGCAGGTTCTGGCCATAAGAAAGAGACTGTTTCTTCTGTCAAAGAAATGATGTTATCCTTCCCCAGTTTACTTCAGTGCTTTATTTACCCACACAAAATTATTTCCCAGTCTCATTTGGCACATAGCCCTTCAATGAGTTTTCATAAGCTGTTTCAGGCCAGAGTGTGAGCCTCAATACAATGTTCATAAAGCATTTTTAATAGACAAACCATTTTCTTGAAAGAACTGAATGTTCCAGACGCTAAATCTAATTTATTGTAGTTTCCTTTGTGAGCTATTATTTGAGAACAATAACTTGGGTTGGGTCTTCGCAAAGATTTTAGAAAGCCAGCTGAAGATCAAATTTCCACCAGAAACAAAGTTAATACGATCTTTCAATTAAGGAATGATTATTCTGGAGGAAGTTTCTATTTTACTTCAATGTTTTGCCTTGGCTATACAGTCAGAAATCAGAACCACAGGAGCTTATATTGCTCCTGGCAAATGGCTGACTTCAATTCACCTGCTGTCTAGGTGTCCTAATAGAAGCCTCACATGTGTTTAACCAACTTATTAATGAAAAACATAAAATGCTTCGGACTCATGACATTTAACCTTGAATTTATCTTTGAATTCTAGTGTTTGTCTGAAGCTGGAGGAGTTCCACAGTGACAGAAGTACATGTGCCAGTGCCTTCAATAAACCAGTCTTTTTACACACTTTCATCCAATTTGCAGCTTCCTTCAGTGGTGTTCAGCATCTGCAGACAAAGTGGTTCCACCATGTGTCTTACTGGCTGCCTTCTGAAATGCACATTACCTGCCAGTTTCTTGACCTCAAAAAAGAGAACTTAGTGAAGAGTTAAGCCTTTAATTAAATATGTTCTGACAATTGTTTTAGTCACTGAAAACTATGATCTTGTTTCTATTGAATTACAATTACAGCATTGGAATAAAAAAATTGCAGACTTTGTGCTGGTTTGTTATAAATATAACATAATGCATACTATACTCTGTTATTTAACCATATTTGAAGCACGAATGCTCTCCAGTCTACAGGAGCTGTCTTACATTCTGTGGGTAAAATCCTGTCAGCTGTTGTCCATGTTAATATCAGTTTTCATTCTATTCCAAAGCAGTGGGTAAATGGGTGAACAAGAGGGGATGTCTTGGGTTTCATGGACTGGTGTAAAACACTTCCCTGTTTCATCTCACTTGATCAGTTTTCAGTAATGAAATTGCTGGAATTTCTTTTCTCTCTTCACTGTGGTGTCACAGAGAAATCTTTTGCAGCATTTCACTTCCTCAATGTTTACCTTCAAGATTCACCAGAATGCCAGACAAGACTTTTCTCTTGTGTCTCATAAGACCTTGGTGGCTTCAGGTCCCAGAAGTGGCTCCATTTGAGAGCTGTGTATCTGTGCCTGTTCTAATGAGTTAAGATAAACTTAGTGTCCTAAACCATCCCCATTTCTGGGCAGGCAGAGCAATGGTGGCAGTCTGGTCTCTGTGAAAGGAGGAACTGAGACAGCAATGTCCTCCTGGTTCTATGACAGTAGGACAAATTCCTGGCTCACATTTATATTAACACATATCCTGCAAGTTTGGCTCACCTGACATTTAAAACCAAAAAAGTTCAAACTTTTCTTAGAGAATGTTCTCAGTTACTATACTAAAATCCTGATTTTCAATTTTGTTCCTACTTTGATGGACAAGAATTGAGATGTTTGACTTAACTCTGGCAAACCTACATAGCAATTTATTTTTGTGACCAACCCTTTTTTAGGATTCTCTCCTCTGAAATCACTCTTGGGAGAGAAATCCTGTTCTAGAATAGCAGTGCAGACACGTGGGATCTATTTGATCTCTTCTTTTAGCTTAAAGTCTGTATTTACTGGGGAGTGACTTGTTATGTTTTGATGTAGTAATAGTAGTATTCTACAACCACGAAAATGTTGTCTAAATAAGCAGCCTTTTTTATTAAGAAAAAACTATGCATGGATCCTTTTTATATGGTTTCTGTAATCCAATTCCCAGGGAAAAAAAACCCCATACTACATAGGAAAATATAGTATTATAGAAAATTGCTAAGTTGGATGCCAAAAATGCTTCAATGAACTAAAATAGCAAATAATTAAATGACAAAAAAGAAGACATTAGAAGGGTTTCAGGTAAGTCTGTAAAGATTGCTTCCACTGCTGCTGCTCCCTCATGGAGCATTTGCATATTAATGGTTTTACTCTGAGACAGCCGTGTTTTAATTAATGAATTAAGTGCAGAGGTTGACAGAAATCTCCTTGGCTGACTGTAAAGTCACTATGAAAAATAAAGCCCAAAGCTCCAAACTTTCTCCAATATCCAATATTTGCCATTAAACTTTAAATACATTTTAGTATTTTAGGGTTGATTCTCTCCAGTTCCTTTTGCTCTGGAAGTGATGAACAGTGACTTTGTCTAGTACAAAGCTAAAATGGACGTTCTGCAAATACAAAAGTTCATTCTTTTTTAATCCTTCTCAGCACAAGGGTTATCTGGGGGGAAAAAAACCACGCCAGGAGCACTGACCCCAAAGGCACATTGTACCGGCTGTGGACTGGGCGGGCAGCGTGTCCTGTTGCTGCCGGGGCGGCCGAGTCGCAGCGATGTCCCTGCGCCGGTTCCGCTGCGGGGCTGAAACCCTGCCGGGCTGGAGGCGCCGCGGGACTGCCGAGAGACGGCCGGACAAAGCGTGTTTAAAAACACATCGCCTTGTAGTGTAATGATTCCTGAGTTCTTCGGGGCTGGCTGCGGGCTGCAGCGGATTTGTACGGTGCTATATTCAGTGCAGGGTCTGTTGGGATTTGGGATCCGCAGTGACCCGGCTGGGGCCGCTCCCTCGCCCGCGGCCGTGAGGGAACGGGGGCACAGCCGCCAAGGCGCGGGTCTGTGCAGGGCAGCGGCTCGCGGGGTCGGGACACCCGGCCCTTAAAATGACCCGCACGCGCTCAAGGGGCGCCGAGCGGTGCCCAGGGACGAGTGCGAAGGCTGCGGGTCAGCACACGGCCGGGAACACGCCGGGCAGCGCCGGGCGCCCCGGCAGCGCGGGAATGGCGCCCGAGCGGCCGCGCCGAGCCCGCCGGGCCACGCGTTGCTAGGCAACGACCGCTGCTTTCCCAGCGTGCATTGCGTTGCGTTCTACCCGACCGCCGGCAGGGGGCGCTCGCCGCCGTCGGGAGTGCGCGTCGCGGACATGGACGCAGGTGCGGGGCCGGGGCGGGGCGCGATGGGAGCCGGTGCGGGGCCGGTGCGGGGCAGGGGTGGTGCCGGTGCCGGTGCCGGTGCGGGGCAGGGGTGGTGCCGGTGCCGGTGCGGGGCCCCGTGCTGCCGCTGTCGGAGCTGCCCAGGCCCCTGCCGCGCCGGGCCTGCCGCTGCCGCACCACGCAGGCCAAGAACCCTGGGCCCGCAGCCCCAAGGCCGCTCCCAGCCCCCTCCTGCCCGCTCCTGCCCGCTCGGCCCCGCTCCCTGCCCGCTCCCTGCCCGCTCCTGCCCGCTCCTGCCCGCTCCCAGCCCGCTCCGGCCCCGCTCCCTGCCCGCTCCGGCCCCGCTCCTGCCCGCTCCGGCCCCGCTCCCTGCCCGCTCCGGCCCGTTCCCTGCCCGCTCCGGCCCCGCACTGCCCGCTCCGGCCCCGCTCCCTGCCCGCTCCGGCCCCGCTCCCTGCCCGCTCCGGCCCCGCTCCCTGCCCGCTCCGGCCCCGCTCCCTGCCCGCTCCGGCCCCGCTCCCTGCCCGCTCCGGCCCGTTCCCTGCCCGCCCGGCCCCGCACTGCCCGCTCCGGCCCTGCCTGCCCGCTCCGGCCCGCTCCCTGCCCGCTCCGGCCCCGCTCCCTGCCCGCTCCGGCCCCGCTCCCTGCCCGCTCCGGCCCGTTCCCTGCCCACTCCGGCCCGCTCCCTGCCCGCTCCGGCCCCGCTCCCTGCCCGCTCCGGCCCCGCACTGCCCGCTCATGCCCGCTCCCAGCCCGCTCGGGCCCCTCCGGCCCCGCTCCCTGCCCGCTCCCCTGCCCGCTCCGGCCCCGCTCCTGCCCGCTCCGGCCCGTTCCCTGCCACTCCGGCCCGCTCCCTGCCCGCTCCGGCCCCGCTCCCTGCCCGCTCCGGCCCCGCTCCCTGCCCGCTCTGGCCCCGCACTGCCCGCTCCGGCCCGTTCCCTGACCGCTCCCAGCCCGCTCGAGCCCACTCCGGCCCCGTTCCCTGCCCGCTCCGGCCCCGCACTGCCCGGTCCCAGATTACTTTCTGTCGGTTCTGTGGGTCTCTTACTGTTTTTTTTTTCTTGCATCAGATGATACAGGAAATCGACTTCGATTCCAGTTGGAGCTGGAGTTTGTTCAATGTCTGGCAAATCCAAATTACCTCAACTGTGAGTACTTAAAATAAATACCAGGATCCGGAGGAGTAAATATAGTTTAATGATGCTTATTGTTACTGGTAATCTTAAATATGGAGAGAGGGCTGAACAAAGAAAAGGGTTTTTCACAGCATAAAGGCAGTCTGTAAATAATTGGTTTAACAGTTGTATTTTTCTTTTAATGCAAAGTCTTTTGTTGGTCGGAATGCAAAAAAAAGTAATTTATTTGGTGGAGGAAGATAAGAACAAGTTCAAATCTGTTATTGAAAAGTAATGTCAAGTTAATAGCATTCCTTTATCTGAAGAAGGAATTTTACTAATGTGAATAGTTTCAGGTACTATACATAACTGTACTAATTTTGATGCTAGTCAAAATTTTCTTGTCTCAAAAAGCTGTTCTGTTTAATGAAAGATGCAAACTGTAAGGGAAATGAGACTAATCTGTTATTTTGACATAAAAATCATATTTTGCCCTTTGCTTTTTTAGTTGCCAAATATAAAATTGTTGAAATTTGATGAGATGATGAAAGTTTTGTCTGCAAATTTTTTCAAGCACAGATTTTTTTTTCACCCATCTGTAACTGACAATTCCTTATTCTCATTTTATTTCAGTTCTTGCACAAAGAGGCTACTTCAAAGATAAAGCTTTTGTAAATTACCTTAAATATTTACTTTATTGGAAAGAACCTGAATATGCAAAATACCTGAAGTAAGTGCTAAATTCTCTTATGTTTCTGCATTTTAATGGTTTGGCATTGACCTCATTTTGCACACTGTACAGCAGCATGTCAGGGTTTAATTTTTGCATGTAACCTTACTTTTGTCCTCCCTGCAACACAGATTATGTGAGATTATGGTTATATGCAATGTAGATTTTCCTGTTTCCAATAGTCCACTTGCAGCAGCAATGGGCAAAATTATAAAAAAATCATGAGTTATGCATAGAATCTTCCTTTAAAGCCTTAATCTCCACTTTTGATTGGTTTAAAATCAAATTATTGAACATTAGGGTAAAAAAGCAGTAAGTGCATTTTAAGATGACATTTGCATTATTGATGCTTACATGAGACAAGGGATGATTTTGTGGTTTTGCATGTTTGCACATTCCTTCAGTTTTTGGAAGAAATGGTTTTGGTCATGTCCTTTAATTGGGCTGTGGCATTGTAATTGCTATGGATTTGGTCTGCCAAAGGAAGCCATTAGGGAAGCTGCTCTAAGCAAGCGGGAATGTGCATTTATTAACCTATGAACTAACGGACTGGATTCATTGTTTCCTGACCTGATGCTGCAGTTACCAAGTCACAGTGTGCAGGCTGAAGTGGTTTCACTTGGGTAAAGCAGATATGAGACAAAACTAAAACAATGCTCCAAGATTTAGTGTTCCTTGTAAAAACCTATATTAAAGTGTGTTTATTTTTAACCCAGGTATCCTCAGTGTTTGCATATGCTAGAGCTGCTCCAGTATGAACATTTCCGCAAAGAGCTGGTCAATGCTCAGTGTGCCAAATTTATTGATGAACAACAGATCCTCCACTGGCAGCACTATTCACGGAAAAGGATGCGCCTCCAGCAGGCACTGGCAGAGCAGCAGCAACAGAATAACACCTCTGTAAAATGAGAAGCACGTGGAGTAGTGATGAGAAAGTGTACTTTGTGTTAGTGAAGTATTTACAGGAGAGGAGTGAACCCTCGTGTAAGTTTGGCTCTGGATGTGTCCCTCTTTTATTTGAATTTGTCAAGTGACTGGGGTTGGTTTTGTTTTACCAACTCTTTTTAAAGACTAATAAACACCTGCAATTTATTTTATAGCATGGACAGTTTTGTAAGAGCTTTACTACAATAGTTATTGATTCCTCTTGATTTTGAAAACAAAGCCTATATTTGTTACTTGCTAAGAATCTACAAAACAGTGTAGCTCTAAAGGCTGTTCCTAGGAAGCCTTTTTCTTAAAATGTCACTGAGAATTCCCTGCTGCTTACAGCTCTGGGACAAGCAAAGGTGAGGTGAATAGACAAAGTCAAAATCGTGCAGTTTCTCCTTGAAACCAAGCTGAGCTATTACTTGTCACTTCTGTTTCCCTGGCAGTTATTGTTGATGAAAGCTTTGCAGAGTTTTCCTTACAGCACGTTGTACGGATAGAACTCAGGAGTGTACAGGGTGAGGTCTGGGGAGCAGAGCAGAGATAGGTGCCGATAAACTCTGCAGGACAGAGAAGGAAACAAACTTTGTTCTGTTCCATTAAACTTAGCTTCCTTTGAACGTTGGCCTCTGCCCATGCAGCAGCGGCTGCCCTGGAGTCTCTTTACACTCCATGTGACAAGAACAGGGTGTGTGGGGAAATGTGCCACTGCTTGGAGTACTGGAGAAGCACTTGCTATTTGTTCCTGTATAGTTTTTTTATTGTAAGAACATAGCTCTTGGCAGCTGCCAGGCTTTTAATTGTCATATTTTTCGAATGTGTTTCTGGTGCATTTATGCTGTATTTCCTGCCCTTGTAGGACAGTGACACTACAGCTGTCAGCTATCATGTTATCACACTTGGACTGAACTGATAACCACTAAACATCTTTGGCATTGAAAATTTGTCTTAACAGTTTCAGTAATTACGTGGTCAGGCTTAGGAAGGAGGTTTTTCTGTTTCCCCCGTTCCTCCTTACTCACTGTAAGCATAACTTTGCAGTCAGTTACACTTCAGTAAGTGCAGGCTAATCTCAGCTCCTTTAAAAAGAGGAAGTTTATTTGGACATTAAACGAAAGATACAGTTTTTTGTTGTAAGATTTTAGTGTAAGGCTTGGACCCAGAATTTCAGGACATTTATCTTGACTAGTCCAAAGTAATCATGGAAGTTTTACCAAAGGTCAGTGATTCCTTGAAAGGACATTGCAGTAACTGAGATTACCATCTTCATCATTGACTGACTGGTGAGGGCGTTAGTCTTCAGTAAACAACATACGCACAAGCTCTGCTTTAAAACATTCTTCTTCGACCAGCTTCTGAGGCTGAAAGGAAAAGTTCACAATTAAAAAACCTGTTTTAGCTGAGAGCCATTTATAGATACTAGCATTAGCCACATCCAGCAACTGTCGTCCTGGGGAGTGAGGTATAGGGGTGGAACAAGAAAGGTAATAACAACTGACACATTCCTGAGGGTTTTCTGGCCTTGGAGAGGCATTTCTAAGAAAGTAACTGCTAATTTAATTAACAAGTTACAACTTGAGCTGCAGCCTGAGTTGAGTGTACTGCTCATAACTACTTTGACTCCCGTAGTTGAGCATTTGGATTTTTCAAAAGTTGAGGAGCTGCAAAGCAGAAACATTAACAATATATAGCTAAGAAGTTTCTCAACCCCTCAAGCACTATGAGCCAAGTGCACATATTCTCTTTACTGCACGTTTATTATAGATATTACACAATAAGCAGAATGGTTCTCTTTTGAGGAACTGTTTGAGTTCAGGGAGCAGAAGAGCTGTTCAGAATGCTCTGGTCTCCTTGAACAAGAGAGGGCTCTGAGAGAATACACGTGACTAGTTCATTTACAGCCCTGAAATCCTGCCAGCTCCCCATCTCAATGCCTGTAGATCCAGAACATACAACAAATCACTTACTGTTCCATATTTAAGTAGTGTAGGCACTCCTGTTAGTTTCAGATTCTTCCTGAATTCATTGTTGGGATCCTTCCAGCTGTTCAGAAAGAAGGCGTTAAGCACAGCTTGTAGAGCAGCATTTAGAAGTTAAAATAGCTTCAAAATTATTCAAAGGCCTTTACCTCACACCTTCCCAACCCCCTTCTCAGAACAAGCATGCAGATAGGTTATGGCAGAGATGTGAAGACCTCAAAAAATGACTGACTCCTTACAGAAAAGGGCAGCTCAGTTTTTTCAATGGGTTAACCACCAGTCCATCCATACACCAAAGTCATCCCATTTGTCAGCATTCAAAGGTACTTACTAGGCTCTATCTCCTACTAGACAGTAGATGAAAACTGACTCATCAGGCAGGTTATGAAGTTCCTTCCTCACAACTGGTTCAGCTAGAAAATAGGTTTTAAAATCTGTTAATAGCTAATACTTGTGCTACCCAATCACATGGATTTAGTTGGATCACCAAGGCTGCTAATATTTTCTGCTTTAGTTACAGATCTGTATTTCGTTTCACCTGGCTATCCACAAGTTTTTCAGAGTTTATTACATGCTCGAACGCTGACTGGACTTGTGTTTGAGTAAAGGCAAATTTCTCCTCTAACACGAAGAGAAACGCTCGTTCTGTCCTGTCCTGTCCTGGGTGCGGCAGCCCAGCCCAGCCCAGCGTCCTCCTGCAGGGCGACGGTTCCGAAAGGCGCCTCCGAACCTGCTCAGACACGCAAAGCTCGGGCACTTCAGTGCGGGAATGTCTGAGGAGCGCATCAGCGCGGCGCTGACGACACGGACAGCACAGGAGAAAGCGGCCGTGGGACTCACGTCTGTCAGTCTGTCTGTCTGTCTGTGTGTCGGGCCGTGCACCGGCCTTCAGGCACAGCCCGCGCCGTTCCGTGGGAGCAACGCAAAGGGCGGCGCGGCAGCTGCGGCTCACAGCCCGCTCAGTTCACCAGGGGAAACCTAGAGCCTGGCACCGGCACCGGGGCTGCTGTGCCCGCCCGCTGCTTTCCGGAGCGGCACCCGGGGCCTCCCCGGCTTCCCAGGACCGACCCGGCCCGTGCCGCAGGCAGGGCGCTCCCCCCACGGGCCTCACCCGTCACGCAGTCCGGACACCAGCTCCTGCCCTCGGCGTCCTTATCGCCGCAGAAGAGCGCGAAGATGGGCCGGCCGTGGTAGCTCTGCGCCGCCCGCACGAACTCGGAGTACCCGCGGACCTGTCTCTCCTCCCAGCCCATGGCGGCAGCGGCGGAGACCCCGCCCGGCGCGACCCCGCCCGGCCGCCGTAGCTCCGCCCCGCCCGCGCGACCCCGCCCGGCCGCCGTAGCTCCGCCCCGCCCGGCGCGACCCCGCCCGGCCGCCGTAGCCCCGCGCGCTCCCGGCGGCCCCTGCGGCGGCGGCGGGACCGGCTTCGAACGGCGCGCGGTGGGTCCCGGCGCGGCCCGGGCCGCCCGTCCTCCTGCCGCCTTTCTTCCTGCCTTCCTCTTCCTCCCTTCTCCCTCCTTCTTCCTCCCTTCTCCCTGTCTCCCGTGCGGCAGCGCCCGGGGCCCGCCGTGCCGGTGCCGCCCGGGGTGCCGTGAGGGCGCGGGCCGGGAGCAGCCGCGGGCGGTTGAGAGAGGCCGCCCCGATCTGTGCGCGGCTGCTCGGGCTGCTTCTCCCTTGGCTGCTGCCGTCAGAGGCGGGGCGGCTTTGGCGGGTGTGAGATAACGGGGTGTTGTTGTCGCGTTCACAGCTGTGATCACGAGCGTAGCGCAGTAGCGGCCTTTGCTCTCGAGCCGGGGAGATGGGGCCGAGCACGACAGCGGTGTCTGAGGATGCGTTTGCATTCACCCGCCAGCCGTACAGGAGTGAAGCTAAAGCTGTGCAAACACAGGTACCGTTTGCCGTCTGTAGCGATGTTGAACTGATTTTCTGTTGATGATTCTAACCCACTTCACGAGACAGCCCAGCAGGGAGTGTCATATTCGCTGTCCTTGTGGTGCCACACATTATCCCGACACTGTCCTTTAGTAAAGGACAAAACCCAAACCCCCTCAAAAAGCCAAAAATCCCCCAAAAACGAAAAATAATCCCAAAAAAGCCTTTTAAATATCCCTGAAAAATATCCTAAAACGACCTTAAAAACCCTCCAAAGTACACCAAAACCCCTTTAAAAACTGCAAAAAAAACCCCCAAACTAAAAAAATAACAACCCAAAAGCCGAAAAATTCCAATTTAAAACCCCTCAAAAAACCCCCAAAACCACAAAAATCCCGAAAACCAAAAAAAACCCCGAAACTTTAAAAACTCTCAAAACCCCCCCCAAATTTTTTTTTTTTAAAATCCTCAGAAATCTCCCCAAAAAAAACCCCCAAAAGCCTTTGAAGGCCTGCCTGCCAATCCATTATTCTGGGCTCGAGTAGTGCTGCCTGCTGATCCGTTGCTGTGGGCTTGACTGCCAATGCCTGGATCGGCAGGCAGCACTAGTCGGGCCCAGAGCAGTCGGTTGGCAGGCATTAGTAATCAATCTGCAGGCATTGGCAATCAATCCCAGAGCAATCGATTGGCAGGCATTAGTAATCAATCTGCAGGCATTGGCAATCAATCCCAGAACAATCGATTGGCAGGCATTAGCAATCAATCTGCAGGCATTGGCAATCAGATCCCAGAACAATCGATTGGCAGGCATTAGTAATCAATCTGCAGGCATTGGCAATAGATCCCAGAACAATCGATTGGCAGGCATTAGCAATCAATCTGCAGGCATTGGCAATAGATCCCAGAACAATCGATTGGCAGGCATTAGTAATCAATCTGCAGGCATTGGCAATCAATCCCAGAGCAGTCGATTGGCAGGCATTAGTAATCAATCTGCAGGCATTGGCAATCGATCCCAGAGCAGTCGATTGGCAGGCATTAGTAATCAATCTGCAGGCATTGGCAATCGATCCCAGAGCAGTCGATTGGCAGGCATTAGTGATCAATCTGCAGGCCTTGGCAATTGCTCCCAGAGCAGTCGATTGGCAGGCATTAGTAATCAATCTGCAGGCATTGGCAATCGATCCCAGAGCAATGAATTGGCAGACAGGACTAGTTGGGGCCCAGAGTGGTGGGTGGGCAGGCATGGGTAATGAAGCCCGGGAGGATAGAGGGCAGGCATTAGCTGTCAAGCCCAGAGCAAAAGGTTGGCAGGCATTAGCAGTCGAGGCCAGTGCCCTCCAGCATCTCCTTGTAGCGGCACTTGGAAAAACCGACCTGAGGAGGGAAATTTTTGGGGGGAAAAAGTGAAAAAAAAAGCTTAAAGGGAAAAAATCCATCAAAAAAAAAATCCTGAAAAAGTTGAAAAAAACCCAAAAATAAAAACCTTGGCCAAAACAAAAAAAGGCCAAAAACAACGAAAAAAAACAACAAAGAAACCACACAAATGCCAAAAAATCTGCAAAAGCCCCAATCCCCCCAAAAGCCAAAACTCCCCAAAAACCCCCCAAAAATCCCCCAAAAACTAAAAAATTACCAAAAAAAAAGGTAAATATCCCTAAAAAATATCCTAAAACAACTTTAAAAACCTTCCAAAGCACTCCAAAACCCCTTTAAAAACCACAAACCCCCCCAAACTAGAAAAAACCCAAACCCCCAAAATTCCAATTTAAAACCCCCCAAAAAAACCCCAAAACCACAAAAATCCCAGAACCCCCCAAAAAATCTAAAGGAATCTTTAGAAACCCTCAAAACCCCCCAAAAATTCTTTAAAACTTAAAAAAAATCCCCAGAAAACTAAAAAAATCCCCTAAAAGCTTTAAAAAATCCCTTAAAAATAAGGTGAAACAACCTTAAAAACTCCAAAAAAGCTTTTGAAGTCCTGCCTGCCAATCCAGGCATTGGCAGTCGAGCTCAGAGCAATGGATTGGTAGTCACCAGCAATCGAACCCAGAGCAATGGAGCAGGTTAACAGGGAAAGCAAATGCTTTCCTGCTTGTTCACAAACAAGGAAAAATAAGGAATTCATTCTCTACATCCCATCAGCA
The DNA here is from genome assembly GCA_034336665.1 of Luscinia megarhynchos. Lineage (NCBI taxonomy): Eukaryota > Metazoa > Chordata > Aves > Passeriformes > Muscicapidae > Luscinia > Luscinia megarhynchos. The sequence goes on from CM067581.1 coordinate 11,271,065, forward strand.
GGCAGGAATTCATCCATTCCCCCCATTTCAGCACATATAACAGTGACTTAGGAAGACAAATGCTGTCACCAGTCTCCCCTTTCTCCTGCCTGCAGCTTTTACTGCTGATCACGATGCCACAGGGTGTGGAATATCCCTTTTGTCACTTGGGGTCAGCCATCCAGTTGTTTGCTCTCTAGCTTCTTGCCTACCCTAAGCTACTCAGTGAGGAGGGAGGAGCAGAAAAGGCCTTGACCTCTGTGAGCACTGCTTAGCAGGAATGAAAACATTGGTGTGCTGTTAGCACTGTGTTCAGCACTAATCCAAAATGGTGCCCTCATGACAGAATTGCATCACCTGTGTGTAGTGTTCTTTATAACATTGGGGTTTTTTGGTTTTTTGTACAGCTCCAGTTTAATAGAAATGTTCCTGCAGTTCCAGAGAACTTGGCTCTCAGATTCTCTCACCCTCGTCCAATTATAATAGAAAAACTGAAGGCATCCAGTGATCAGAGAAATCTAGTTGGAAGTGAGGAGCCCAGCCTGAGAAGCTCTGGGTTGTTCTCAGTGGTGTCTGAAGAGAGACTGAAATTGGCTGTTCAGCTGGCAAAAAGGGACATCAAGCAAAGACGTCTCAAGGAACAAGTGAAACAGCAGGTACTTGGAGATGCGGTCAGCACACCATTGTGGACCCAGAAATCACAACAGCAGAAGACTGAAGTATTTGCAAGTCAAGAAAATAAAAATGCTCTGAAGTCTCAGACTCACTTGATGTGTCAGCAGAGGCTCCACCAGCCTTGCCAAGGGGTGTCTGCCAGCTCTGACACGAACGTTTGTCTCTGCGTAGTTAAGGAGAGAAAACCAGTACCAGCTGTTTTGGACTCTCCACCCACCCATGACACAGGACCAGACCCCAAGCCAAATTTAAATAAAAAGGAACATCAAAATATGCAGGAAATCCAGCGTCTGCAAAAAGAATTGAGGAGCTATGTTCAGAAAATTGAAGAAATTATTAAAAAAGGTGTAAGACTGAACAGTAGTTATATAAATATACACTAGTTTGTTGATTTCCTCCTCCCATTTTTTGAGTTGTATTCGAATTCATATTTATGTCTTGACTTTCGAGAACCATCTGTTTTTTTGAAAAGTAGATAAAGGTATAGCTAGCCAGCTTAGGTAGTTGGTTCTGTTGTAATAACTAGCAGGAGATTTAACCATTCCTAATTTTGAGTGCTTTATCTGCAACTTTGTCCTAATACTAAGGAGTCACATGATTTTTTAAATAACTAGTGAGCTGTATTGTATAAAACTGTTGAGTCAAATTCTGAATAGAAACAGGTTGTAGAGTTTACAATAACTTGAATTACTGTTAAAGGAACCCTCACAAATATATGGTTTGGTTCTGCATGGAAAAGGCTTATTACTAAATTATGTCTGTTGTCATGACTTAACTGGGATTTTCATGGGTTAAATTAAGATATAAAACTTTATATTTATTCTTTTTAGGGAGAGATAGAGAACTAGACCCTGACAAGGAGCAGCGGCTTTGCACCAGGAGACAGCAACAAGCTGCACGCTCAGCTCGGATGCTCTATGTGCTCCAGCAGCAGGTAGGAACCGTGATTTAAACTGGGATGCATAGGAGCTTTTCCAGAAACTAACTGAAACAAGAGAAAGTCAATTGGGTTATCTCTGAACTTCCTTGGCATTCTAGTTTAGATCTGAATGGTGTGACTAATTTCCCTCATGGCTGGACAGAGGGGTGAGCATCACTGTTGGAAAGTCTCAGATGCTACAGTGAAGATCTATTGTTCATTTGTAGACGTGGAACTAATTCTGACTGACTTGCACCTCTCTGTCTCCTTTCTTGATTAACAGGTAAAAGAAATTCAGGACGATTTAGAGAAACTGAGTCCTCATACAATCAAACATACTAAAAAGGTAAGATGTAATTATCCTTCAGGCTGGAAGGGACTCATTGAGAGAGTTTTCTAGATAACTGAATTTGATTAGGGTGCAGCTGAGCCCTCTCTGGAAAGGAGATTTCCTTTGTATCTTACACATTTCCTCTCATTCTCCAGGAAGTGTGGCTCACTTGTCCTGATGCTGCCTTTGCTGCTTCTCTCTTCTCTCCAGCTCTCAGCTACAGTAAATGAGAGGCAGGTGGTTGGTCTTGTGTGTTTATGTGGCTTCTAATTCCTTCTTCATTCTGATTCCTTTTTGCAAGGAATTAACAACGTGTTCTACTCTTGACTGCTTTTTTTAAACTTCTGGTTGATGTCATTCAGTCTTAGCAGCCTTCTTTCTGATTTTCTCCTCTGCCCAGCACCTCTCAGGGGAATGGCTGGGATCACACCTGCAGTCTGGCCAATGTTGCCCTGTTGTTCTCATGCTTTTTCAGTCACCTGCATTTTTTCTGTAACAAAACACGGAGGATTGAGAATATTATTGTTTGTGCAACTGTTGCACATTCGGCTCTAGCCAACTGTAGAAGACTACAGTTCTGTGTTGGCACAGGTAGTTGAAACATCATGACCTATTATACCCAGGGTGTTTTACCTGAAGCCAGCACGAATTGATAGGAGGACTCTTGTAAGAAATCTTGAGTAAATTACTTCAATGCCTATTTTGTTTTGTCCCACAGATGGCTTAATATCAATCAAAATTATTCCAAGCCTGAGTGTTTCTGCATGAAATTTCGGCAACATTTCTTCCAATAGTATAAGTGTCCATAGAAACTATAGTTATTAAAGTATTTATTTATTTTTTGTTTTTGCAGTCTCGAGCGGTGTCCAGGTTGGCAGCAGCACACAGAGGGGCTGTACGAACCTTGCAGGCATTTGCCAATCAGTTTACAGATCAAGGAGATGAGCAGATTCCTGCCTACTACAAGGAACTGGGCAGTCTCATTCGTCAGCTGTCTCTCTGCTCTGCCAAACTAGAAGGGGATTCTTCAATTTCTGAAATTATCATAGATATTTTGCTGCAAGTTGAGGTAGGAGAAAAACCATTTGTTCTTGCCAAGGAAGGAAAGATGTAGTGAAATATGAGATTATGTTCATGAAATGGCAGAATATATTACTGGTTTTGTTTTGATTTTTAAAGGCTATATTTTCTAACGTAAAAATGTACTTCTAATGTTCCTAAGTAATGGTGGTCTAAAAGAGATGTGCATCCTAGACATAGAAACTACCTGCTGGTCTTGCTGATGCTGTTGCTGCCTTTCTTGGCTGTCCTGGTAGAATGAGGACTGGTAGTGGTAGTGGTAGCAAAGCATCAGTTTCCAACTCATTAGTCATTTTCAGGACCGAGAGAATTAATTTTATACCTAGATGTGCATGAAGTGCTGATGACTCTGGGTGCATGCTTTAGTCATCAGCATCGGTGATGAGCACCTGAGCATCTCATATGGTGCTGGGTGCAGAGTTGTCCAGGGGGAAGATAAAGTTATGGGTGTGAGAGTTAACTGGCTCTGTGCCCTTCAAATATCGTTTTTAGTGATATCTGATGACTTATATGTGTCATCGAGATAATAGAAAAGTTCTGATTCACATTGCCTGCTGCATAGATTTAAAAAAAGCAATAGCAGAGCTGTAAGAAATACTGTTAAAGCCATAAGAGCTATGTTTTTAACTTTAGTGTTATGACCTGCTTATGAGAACAGTAAGAGTGCCTGGGAACGGAAAAGGAGGCAGCTGTTTAAGTTTGGACATAGCATTGGAAGAAGTGGCTGTTACCACAGTCATGTGACCATGAAGTTTTTATTGGTCTGTAGCCCTTGTGTTCAATTCTTTTCAAACATTCTGTAAGTAAATGGTTTCCTAGAGTCAGTTGTAAACATAAAAATGTAAGCCTTTTCAGTAAGATTTAAGTTAATAATATGAAAAAGCTTCTACATGAACAAGCTATCCATCTGAAAACACCTGAAAGTTATCATCTGAAAAAAACCCAAAACAAAACCAAACCAAAAAAGCTCCAACTGCTTAGAATGCCTTGAATTTGCTTTTCATTACGTCAGATTTACTAAGAGAGTAATTAAAACTCTAAATATTTGGTGCAGGATCTGAATTCACTGCTGGAAAACAAGCAAACACAAAAAACAGTGAAGAAATGTATTTCAGCTTCTCAGGCCAAACCTCCAAGGAACGCTGAGACATCTCCAGCTAGAAAGCACCTTCTATCTCCAAAAGGAGAAAACAAACCTCTCACCTTAAAGGGACAGCGGGGACAAGAGTCTAAAAAACCTCCCTGTGTCAGGAGTCTCTTGACTGGTTTGTATTTTGGATAACTAAATATATTTTTATCACTTACTTGCTCTCTGCAGTTCAATATTTTCAGTATGGTATTGTTGGTCAGAAGTTGGTTAGATGTTAGCAAACTAGTCTAACAAAAAACAGGCTGTGATTGTTTAACTGTTCATACTGAAAAAATATTCTGTGGCTTTGGCTCAGAATTCCCCTGGTTGGTACAATTTCTCTACTTTTGGGAGCAGTGGCTGTTTTATCCTGGCCAGTTCATTACCGTTAATGTATTTTGCATAACAGTCACACTTTTCTACCTAGAGCTGCATTAGCTGATGGTTAAGCTGAAGTCTTGGGGGTTTTCACCACTATCTTACAATGCAAGTGTTTGGAATTGGCTTTTTGTATAATTCTTTTGCTTTGGATATGAAAAGATAGGAGCTTTATTATTTCTCAAGGAGTTGTGAGATGAATTTACCTGAAGTGTTTTGGCACCTCATGAATGCCACTGTAAGTTCTTACATTATTGTATTAACTATATGAACTATTTTTCTTCTTTGTGGTGACTTTCTCATACCTCAGGCTGGTTTGTACTAGAATAGTGAGTATTCTCTACTACCCCCAGGTAGCAAGAATTGCATATGCTGAGTTCATCTCTGGCAGTCCAGGGAGACAGTATATGAACATCTGTTTCCATGTGTCTTCCTGCCTAAAAGAGAATGCTTTGTTATCACTGCCTAGACCTCCTATAGCAATTGCTCCCAAAAGGCTTTCCCATGACCTGCATATATATCTATATTTTCAAATATCTCTCTACATATGAATGTGTATATGCACACAAAACCCCAAACCTGACTGTTCATCCAAACAATGTAAGAAAGACAATTTCTTTAATACTTGTCAGGAAATACAAGACTATAATTTTTATTTTGGTCTTTGATTTTTAAAAAATTATGATAGAGCTTAAAAGTTCATGATTAGGTATACCTAGAATAACAGAGGTATCAAATGCAGAAAAAAAGTCAATTCTTGCCCCTTTCAACTTCAATTTAACAGTTAATGTGTTATTTTTAGTATAGATAAACACTGACATGTTACAAATATTTCAGCAGTTCAACAGGCAAACAATTGTGCTCATATATTACACAATAAATACCAAGAAGAAAGTGGCCCACCTACTTCAGAGAGAAATGTCACTTTGCAAGGAAGCGCCGATGTACTGGTGAGACCTAGAGCTGTACAAAAAAGAGTCTGTCCTTGAAAGTGATGCTTTGAAGAAGAAAGTTGTGTTATTGCCTGCAAAATCACAGGTATGGAAATGATGAATTATGTTGTCTTATACTTCTGCTCTGGGATTTATTGTATAATATAAGAGACTGTCAAAGCTTCCCACTTCCTCACAGTATTGCTGTTCTGAGCTAAGAGACATAGGGGGATAAACTATGTCATCTGCCTCTTATTTCTGGTGGTTATGACTGTTTTAGCAAATGTTTTTCAAAAACTGTTTACTGTTCCTTGGAAATGCACTCTACAACTAGAAAAAACAACAAGGATTGGTAAGGAACATGTAGACTGAAACTAGTTTAATGTTTGAAATTAATACGTTTTTCAATTTGAAATGAAAGCTGAAGTATCTTCCTCCTGTGGTCATCCTCTGTCACAAAAAATGCACTCAGCAGTAGTGTTGCTCTCATGTTAGTAGGAGATATAAGTTACTTAGGCTTACTTAATTGGTAACAGAAATTATAAAACTTCATTATACAAATTCTGGTTTCTGCTAAGTCCTTGCAACCAGAAAGAAGCTCCATAGTGCAAACAAAAAAAAATTCTTAAAAGACTAGGGCTATAATTTTGCTGATAAGTATATTTTTATTTTATTCCTTCCTCCATGTATCACTTTTAACTGGGAAGATCAAATCTGACACAGTAACATAAATGTATGCTTATATAACTTTTACTGCTTCCTATCCCTGTGCATCAGTGAGGATCCTGGGCAGGAAGATTAAGCATTTCAATAATTCATATAGGAAAAGACTAGTCTAAGTTATCTTGTCACAAATATAAATGTGGGGATATTAATAGTTTTGTGGCTGAATACAATGTTACCTTGGAAACCTATTTGGATTTATTAATAGTAACATAGAGTCTCATTCTGAAAAATCAAAAATAAGCTTTTTCCCCATGAAGAACAACACTGGAAAAGTTGGAACTGTTTGTAAAAATAATAGTTGCAGTATTAAGCATATATTCTGCTCAGGCACAGCTATACTTCCCTTTAAAGCACTTGTAAAACCTCCACATACATCAACCACAGCAATGCCAGTAGGCATGATTTCAAGACAAAGTCTGAAGCAGAATTCCAAATACTTTAAAAATTCAACTGGAATATGTATTTGTAATGTGATCATGTTAATTTTAAGGGAATGCTGAAATCTTTGAAGTCAAGGCGGGCACACCCTGCAGGAAAGCACGCCCGATTTCAAGAGCCGACTCTAGCTTTCCAGCTGAAAGAGAACAAACGACCTGTCAAGGAGAGCAGAATGCCTCGTGTGCCTTGCAAGCCTGCAGCTGGGTGTGCTTCACCCGGGCGGTATGTGTGCAGTCCCCTGGCACCCAGCTGTGCCTGCTTCCCCGTGGAAATGCCTCTGCATCTGAGCTGGTGGCTGGGATAGAGCTGGCCTGGCTCCAGCCCAGTGGCACAGCTGTCACATGGCTGCTCTCCTTTCCCACTTGGCCCAGAGCAGCCCCACTCCCTAAAGCCTGGGAAGAGCCAGGCCTTTGGTCTTTTGCCTGAGTTGCTGCCTGGTAGTTAATGCCAAACTATGCAAGGCAGACCAGTGATAAAACAGGAGGAGGAGTGGGTGTTCCCAGCACTGCACTGAGAAGGTAAATATTATCTCCCTGTTTCAGAAGGACAAGATTCATATATTTGTCCCAGACAATAACAAAGTGCAAGTTTGCGTACTCTAAACTCTATTCAACATCCTGTTAGACAGGGACCGCCAAATTTAGGTTGGTTTGGGACTGGTGTTTGTGGCATTTGAATCAGGAGATCCAGGTGCTGGATCTGTACTAGGCAGTGTGCATGGTAAGATGAGGAGCTCATTTCTCTGGACAGTATTTGTGGATAAGCATGTAGTTCCTGTTTGCCAGCAGCAGAAACGTGATTCAAGATCCCTCATTCTCAATAGAATGATATGGTCTTAAAGTCTATTAATTTTCTCTAAAGTTTCTTGTACCTCTTCCAAACCAATACTGGAAATCACAGTATTTAATTTTTCAGTTGTTAGAATGTACATTTTATAACTATGCTACTGTGCTATTTTTGAAGACTAGCAAGGCTTGAAGCAAAAAATTCAAGAGGAGTGAAGGTTCTAACTGACCTTTGCAGAGGAGAAATGGAAAAAATACAAAAGTTAAGGTAATGACTTTCTTTGAAAACTCTCATAAGAGGTGTCAGATATGATATGAGTTTCTCCCCACTCCCAACAGTTCTTCGAAAAAGACATTTATGTAGTTTGGTGGTTTAAATTGTTGTCATACCAGGTTTCAGAATGGCATTGTTGTTTGTTCTTCTCTGTGCAGGTCACGAGCTGTTTGCTCCAGCGCAGAGTGCAGACAGAGCTGGGAAGGAGGTGCAGGAGTGCTCAGCACCTCTGCTGGACAGGACACAGGTAGTAGAGGCAAGCTCATGGCCCTGGATGAATGATGACAGTTGAGAGCTGTCAAACATTTATAAAGGGGCAACAAACACTTTCATTTCAACTTTAATGCAAGTTACTTTTGTTTTGGTTTGGGGGTGGTGTTTTTTGTTTTTTGTTTTCTGTGGCATTTGTTTTTGGGTTTGTTTTTTTTAAGTAGCAGGTTGCAACAAATGCAGATATTCTGAGTGAAAAGCTATTGGATGATCTTTTGGAAGATACTGCTCAGGAACTGTGGAGTGTGGATCAGCATGAGAGACTCCAAACTGAGGCTCTGCCTGTGGCTGACACTCATAGCCTGGAGTCAATGTTGCAAAGAATGGAAGAAATTGAAGTAAGATTTTCTGTCTTGGTTGCTCTCATTAGTGCCAATTTCTCATTTACTGTCAATAAATTATAATATCTGTGAGTATCTACATTCTTAAATGAAGCAAAGTCTGACTGGATCAGTGTCTGAGATCAAACATCTGGATGGAGTTTCTGCTTCCAGAAAACACAGTGTAAGAACAGAAGCAGTGTGTTTGATGAATCTGCTGCTGTAAAGTTGGCAGACCTGAGTTTGCATCCCATCTCAAGAACTTTGTGGCTTAAATCATTATGTGTGAATGGGAGAGCCAGTATGGTGAGTATGTTGATTGTCTAGCAAGTTGGAAAGTATTTTAATATTAATTTTTTCCCTTTTGTGTGCTATAGAATCTCAGTATTCTAGTAGCACGACCATCTTGAGGAAATACGCTCTGGCAATCCAAAGTATTTCTCAGGGCAACATGGAGAAGTCAGACATATACATGGTTATCTGTGTCTTTTATTAATCTTTCTATATAAATATTCATAAGGTTATAGTTTACTTGACTGGAGTTTTCTCATATCTTGCTTACTTTAAAAGTTTTCTTCGATTTATTTTGTCATAGTTTCTGGTTTGAGTTCCATTTTGACCTTTTCTCTGGAATTTATTGTGACTTAATACTACTGGGTTTAGTGCCATTTGCTTCTAGAGATCTGTCCATCGGTTGGAAGTGTGCAGCAACATACAGTGTCCTTGTCCCTGAGGCACTGGAGCACACATTTGGATTCACTGTTGATGAGGCAGGAGCAGCTTGAGGACCCTTCAGTTGTTTGGCTAAGGGCTGTTGGTCTGAAATGGGAGGAGTTCCCTTGGGACCTGCAGTTAGTTTTTGTATTCAAGTATGGCATTTTGAACAAGATAAATGTCTGTTTTTAATCCCCTACCCTTTTTGTGTGTTGTTACCAGCCAAAATAAGCCTGCTTTGCCCAAGGAGGATCCTGACTTGCTGTGCTGTTTGTGCTGGTCAGTAGAGCTGAGCTGCCAGGTGTTTGGCTGACTGATAGCTGTTGTGTGTTCCACCACAGATGTACCAGGAGGCTGTCCGCAGGAGAGTCACCCAGATTGTCTACAGTGACTCCCAGTCCTGGGCCCAGGAAGACAAAATGGGTCATTGTCTTTTTTAATATGACTTGGTTTCCCTGTAATCTGTAGGTTTAAATTCAGGTGTTTTGAAATCAAGGTCACTGGATTATGTGTGATCAAATAGCACCACTCAGACACATTTTTTACCATAGGTGCTTCTTTCAGAGGACAGTTTCTAAGATGCAGTTCTAAAATCAATACTTTATCAGCATTCCTTTCTTTTTAATCCCATGGTTTGATTGAGTAGCACAGTGAAGCTACATTGATTTTCCATTGGATCACGTACAACTTTACTGAAACTATTGTTTAACACAAGTTGGAAAATCTCACAGTAAGACTGGTGAAGATTTATCCCAAATCTTTATGGATTCTTTTTCCATGTCTTGGATTTACTGCTGAGTTTAATAGACTGTATTATTTTTATGGTGGTATTTTCCATCTCTCTGCCAGAAATACCTACTGGCAGCACAAAGGATTTATACTAAAGGTAGTATTTCTAGAATGCTCAGCTTTAATACACTGAGCTGAATTTATGTTTTTTCTCACCTTGAATACTATACATACCTGAAGGACTTCCCCTTAAAAGAAACAAAAGTCTTTGTGAGGACTTAGCCTGCAGTAGATGTAGTTTTTCTCTTTCCAAAAACAAATTTAAAATAGTATTTTCTTCCTTCTAGAACTACAAATGGCATCAACAGCTAAAAAACTTACATCTCCTCATCCAGTTCAGATAACCAAATTAATCAGACACACAGAGCTGGAAACAGACATTTTATTTGAAAAACCTTTTGACAGCACGTAAGTGGAATATTTTGGCCCTGCACTAAACTGTGGTGCATAAGATCCATGTGACTTCATTATAGTGTTTTCATTACACCGATTTGTAAAGAGACTTAAAAATTTAGTTCTGTCTTGATGATTATTTTGTATTTGCAGTGATATTGATGAAAATAAAGCAGCAGAGGAGAAATCGCAGACTGGAAATGACATTGTGCAGCCCTTGCCTCTGAATTCTCTACAGAAAGCGTATTCTGTGTCTCTCTCTGTGCCAAGTGATGTGCTCCAGAGCATCTTGGATTATAACAGCAGATACAAGCATCATTTAAAGCTTATTTCCCATGAGGCGGTGGGCAGTTTTGATCCATGGCAGATTGCTGAGAGGTACATGAACTGTCTTTGTGGTTTGGAAGCAAAAGACTGAAATTTGAAATCTGACTTTCTGAACCTTTTCCTTCTCTTTTTTTTTCCCTCCCTTTCTCTTAGTGTTTCAGAGCAGCTGACAGAAGAAGCCCTGTGTGAGGTGGCAGCAGAGCTGCAGGATGTTTGTGAGGACTATGCAGAAGCTGTATTCACATCAGAGTTTTTGCAGCCAGTGCAGTGAATTCTTTTTGACCTGCCCCATCAACGTCAGCCTCAGCCTGACAGTCTGTGAGATTTTCTGCACTGGATCTCCATCCAAGATTCATTTTAGGTTTCTTATAAAACTGTTATAATAATGTTTTCTTTTTCAGAAAGGACTTCCTTCCTTTTCCTTTTATTGTCTAATCACCTCAGCACATGCTGCACTGGGGTGAGTTCTTTTGGAGATGTGGCAATCCAGTGAAGGAGTCTCATGGCACAGCACAAACAGATGCAAACACTTGCCACTGGCTGTAGCTGTGGACTTGCTTGGGCTCCTGCTGCTGGCTTCAGAATGGAGTTCCTGAGTACCTCTAGTTCATAATGCACAGGCAGAACAAGACTTTCAGTAGAAGCATGTGATAGAGATCTTACTTTCTTTTTCTTAAACTAGTCTAAAATGTTACATTTTTATTCATTTAGTGTTTCAACCCCACATTCCTTTCTCTTAAGAATTCCATTGAAATCAAGGTCATCAAAATAAATGAGCAATTGGCATTTCTGCAACATTAAATTAATATAATAAACAAGTAATCAAGGTACTAGTTTGGGTTATATCTGGAGTCAGAGCAATGAGTAATAATAATTTATGTAGTGTATTAGGGAAATACAAATTCAACCCTTGAGGTAACCCATAGAACGATATAAGTCTGTTTGCGTTGTCAATTTTTTTTTCAATATTGTTCAATTTATAACATTAATTTTTAACCTTCTAAGATTATTTTTATTTCCTCTAATTAGAACATATATTTTAAAAATAATTTTGTTTCTGTTGAAGCCTGGTTTATTATTTCAATCATCTTCAAATTTCCATCAAATGTAATGATGTAAATGTTACTGCTGAAATGGGACTTTGCTGATACGTGATTTCTGTAATTTAAAACAGCTGATTTAAAAAAAGTCTAAAAATTCTAAAAGTAAAACATATTAAGCAGTAGTGTTGCTATGTGTATATATGTGTGTGAAAGTATTTTGAAGATGTTTTATTTTTTAATGAACAATACTTACTCTCACTGAACACAGTTTGAATTTAAGATAACTTCCCTCTGAATCCATTTGGAATAGCACAGCATATTCTATGATTCTGTATATCCATGGTCTTTCTCTAGGGTTGCTTTCTTTGGTGGCTTAGTGGCACTGTAGCACCTTTGGGAAAGCAATCCTTCTTAAGTCTTTTAAATGGGACTCGTGTCCAGCGGCAGAGGCGATGTGGCTCGAGGGCAGACTGCAGCGTAGAGTAGAACTGTCACCCCTAGCTGCGGGAAGGTGAGTCAGTTTACTTGCAGCTGGCTCTGGGGAGCTGGGAACTGCTGCCTTTTCTGGCTATTCCACTTAAGGCTCAAGCAAAACCACTTAACTCGCTGTGTTCTCAGGGGTGTTTGCTGTGGCTCTTGAATGAAGAGAGTATTTGCTAAGCAATACCCCTAGCAAATCATGCATTATACCTATGAAGTTGGTGTTGGCACAGGGCCTGTAAGTTGCTTTGGGACCTGTTTGCATTATGTTTGCTTGGTTCTTTAATTGTAGGATTTTAGGGGCAAAACTTTTGTTTGCTGCCCTTTATTTGGTGGTGTTCTGACGCACTGTAATAGCATACAATCCCTCCTAAGCTCTCTACAACCACCTCCCACCGTTTCTGCAAGAAGGGCTGTGAATTAAGACACCCCTTAAGATGCATTTCTCCCGATATTGGGAGTTCTGAGAAGTTAGCTTCTCTACTTTTAGAGACATGCTGCTAGTGAGGCTCCTGAAGGGGGACAAACCCTGAAGGTTCCCTAATTCAGCAGACTCTAAGCCACTTGCTGTGGCTGACTTAAAAGGCAGCACTGCATTGACACGGGGCTTGGCAACACCCGGAGGAATTTCGCTGTGAAAATCCAGCGCAGGCACTGGCAGGAGCGCCCTGGTAGGGGCAGGGGCAGCGCGCTGGGCCCCGGGCACTGCGGGCGGCAGCGGGGCGGCCGCGGGGCGCGGGGCCGAGGGAGCCGCGACCCCTCCCCGGGAGGCGTGTCGTGAGGGCTGCGGGCGAGGCGAGCTCCCGGCGGAGGGTCCTGGCCGGCAGCGGCGGGACGAGACCCTCCGCCGAGCCCTCGGCCGGGCCGGGTGCCGCTCGCACCTCGCGGCCGCTCTCTCCCAGGCCGTTTTTGCGCAGCCACGTCCCCGTGCCGGCCCGGCCCGGCCCCCGCTCTCCGCGGAGCCGCTCACTGCGCCTTTAGCGACGGCGGCTGCGCCTTCAGCGGCGGGCGGGCGGCACCGGCGGCGTCTCCCGGCCGCGTCTCCCAGCGCCGCAGGCAGGGGGGCGGCGCGGGGCCTCTGCTGAAAGCCGATGGGGCGCCGGAGAGCGGGGTGCCGGAGCACCCGGCGGGCGAGCACCTGACACGGCTGAGGACTGCGAGCAGGCAGCCCTGAAATGGCGAAAGCTCCGCTCCCAGGTGAGTGCCGAGCCCGCGCGGCGCCATGGGGCAGCGCTGAGGGGACCGCGCCGAGGGCACCGCGCCGAGGGCACCGCGAGGCCCCTGGGGCGGGATGGGGCGGCCCGTGGGCAGCGCGGGCCGGGGATGAGGCTCCGGCGCGTTCCCGCCCACCGCTGCTCCGGGGCAGCGCCGGCTCCGCGTCCTTCGCCGTCGGCCCCGCGGAGCGCTGAGCTCGTGTGAGCGGGGCGCGGGTGCATTTGACCTGGTGGTCGGTATCGAGCACGGCCAGCTCTGCCTTCGGCAGCCGCCTCTGCCGGTGCCGTGGGTCTGCGCGGGCATCGCCCTGCCGGCTCCTCCCCGCGCTCCGCCGCTGCTGCTCCGGGAAGGGTCTCTCCCAGCTCCGGGGCAGTTCCGTGGCTGCCGCCTGGTCGGGCGGCAGGAACAGACCGAGAGGCAGCAGCCGTGGTCGGAGAACGATGCAGGTGTGCTGTTGGGTGGCGTTTGACGAAAGCCTGCGGTGCGCCTTGCCCGTTCACGTAACTCGTGCTTCCTCCGGAGCCTGAGGAATGTGAAGGTTGGAGGTGGCTTGGCTGGGGTTGAGCCCAGGGCTGGAGGATGCTCAGCGGCAGCGCCCTGATGTCCCGTGCTCGGTGCAGGTGCAGCCTGACCGAGGGAACAGATGTTCTGTGTGCGCGAAGGCCACAACGGATGAGAGTGCAGTTGCTGGTGTAGAAGTGGTTTTCTTCTAGGTTGTATGCAGAACCATTGCTGTTGCAGCTGAAGACCTAACTGCTATGACTGAATGGTCAGTGTGTGACACTTGCCTGGTGTTTGGTGCCAGGTCTGGACATAGCTTTACAGCAGCATGGCAGTATTAAAGCTAAACTCAAAAGGATGTGGTTTTCTTCAGCACTGTTTATTTCTTTACTCCCCCAAAATAAGCATGGAGTGTTACGGAGATGTAACACTCAGCAACATGAGAACATTAATTATTTCAGAGGATGCAAATATAGGATTGAACTTCATCTTTGGAAGATGAAGAAGTAATCAAATAGGGAAAGAGTCTCATGTTGGTTTTTTTTTCTTTGTCATTCATTTGCAGGCATTTTAAGTTTGATAGGAAGATAAGAGGGCATTGCTTTTGCTTTCTGTTGTACGTAAGTGATGCAGCCTGCATACATAGTTTGCATGTTCAGATACAATTTTGCACAGGAATTTTATTTGGATGTGATTTCACTGACAAAGTATGTATTTTGAAAGAAGCTTTGTGATGTCACTGCTTATTACAAAGAGAAGTAAAGGCAGTCTGGAAGAAACTAACTGGTCTAGGCGTAGGGAATATGTGCTGCTTTTATAAATTGAGCTTACTGAGTTTATCAATGTGAGTTGCAATATGCACAAAAATAAAAAAGTTGTTTTGCTTGCAGGTATCCTACCATGCAGCCTTTGCCAATGCTGTAGCCTTACCTCAAGTCGAAAGGAAGACCAAAATTGTAGTGGAAATGTGCTGTTTGCTCACTGTTGAATGACAGGTGTGCTTTTAAAGGGCTTTTAGACGTGGTCCACGCTTGACTCGAGTAGCCAGACCTCACCTAGTCAGCTCTATTCCTTAAGCACTTGAAGTAGTCCCTGTGCAGGAATGCTTGGGCATTTGCAAGAGTGTGGATTGTAAAACCACACAGAGACAATTGCAGATCACTACCCACATGTTCCTGTGGGAGGGGTAGGGTATCTGCTCTTCAGCTCTGACTTCATTTTTAACAGATCACAGTGACTCAAAAATGCCAGAGCCTCCTCAGAAAGCCAGAATCACTGCACTATGAAAGTAGAGACTTTCAGATGTGTTGCAGGCAGTCCACCTACAGTCATTTCAGGAAAAGATTAGAGAATATTCATATCTTCTCTGGTTTTAGGGAGTTAGTTTGGAGGAGGTGATGACACTGCTGAGAGGGAAGGTGATTTCTGCTGTGGGGAAGCTGGCATCTGAAGCATCAAGAAACAGCTCTGGGAGATGTACCATGTTTACAGGAAAGTTTGATCTAGGATTTGAAGTCTGAACTGTCATGTTAAACCTCTTTTCTCTCTTCTTCCACCTCACTAGTAATCCTGTAAAGTACAAGACTGCAAATGCCACTGGTACCTTAAAATAGGGGCTTAAAGGCCTGCATGGCTTAGTTTCTTGATTTGTTTCCTGTATCCAATATTCAAATACATGCCTGTCCTTACCATCTGCTGCAGAACTGCCAGTGGAGGGATATACAGAGAAGACAACCAGGGATTTCTGGCTGTGGAATTGCTGTGAGATGAAAGACACGGTATGAGGAATGGGAGAGAGGAGCTGGTTGTGTTGGGCACTTCTGACCACTTCTGGACTGCTCCATCAATTAGGTCTTTCAATTCTTGGCAAGAGAAGCTGCAATTTGTATGGACTTTTTTCTGTCTGTGACTATGTCTGGCTTTGTCAGCTGTGTATTTTGACAAGGGAACTTGACATCTTGACTTGATCTTCAACTTCTTTCTTCTCCATCCCCTTTGGCCTTTTATGTTCTCTCTGCCCTTCCTCTCACCTCCCACTGTTATTTTTCTCCCTCTCTTCCTTTAGCCTCACAGTTTTGGAGACCTCCCACTTTATGCCCCCCCCTCAGCCCCTTCCACTGAGTGTGTTTCATTTCAGCTTTAACTGTTTTCATTTCAGTTCCAGTGTCTGATGCAGATTCATTCTGTGATTTTGGATGAGTTCTATGTGGCCCTGCTATCAATGATGATATGGTCCATCTTTTTTGGTGGTCAGTGTGCAGGCAAGGACTTCCTCTGATCAGCATTTCCCTCTGTCATCCTTGTAACATATATCTTCAGTTTTATGTTTTCCAAATAAGAAATAAAAAATAACTAGAAAATAATAGTGGGTAAACTTGACCTCCAGTAAGTCTTAACTGCATAGTCACTAGGTAACACTGTGTGGGTAGCTCAGTTAAATCACTTAATGGATAGGCAAGAAGTATCTGAAACCAGCAAAACAGAAGTATTATTATGCAACAGCAGTCAGTAGCAATAGCAAAGGTCATTCCTCCTACCCAGCATCTCTATCCAAATGGGAAAATAACTTGGGCTTTTTAATTTTATTAGGAAAACTGCCCTGAATTCAAAATGGTATACTTCTAAAACAAGTTCTGACAAGTGGAAATGTTTTAATTTATGTAATAGAGTGTATTTTTTATTATTTTTTAGTTGAGATTAATTCAGTCCTCAGTATTTGACTGTGTAAAAGACTGAGTTTCCAGTAGCTATGAGAACACTGTGCTGTTTGATCTCTACCTAGGTGTGGTGCTAATATTCAGGAGTGCTTTTTTTATGTTTGCCTGTCTTCTGGCATGTGCCTATGTCTGGGAAATTGGAAAATGTTACCAAGCAAAAGATATAGAAAAAGGCCTGCTGCAAGCTTGAAATCTGTGATAATATGACAGTGAAGTGAATAATACTGAATTAGTTTTACAGTAAAGCCCAGTGCTGTAATTGCATCCAATGAAAACTGTTGCTGTTATCCCAAGCTGCTTGAATGCATCTTCCTGGCAAGTCTGGTGTGAGCACATCTGAGCTGGGATGGACTTTGGAACCAGCCTGTGATGCTGCCAGTACACAAGGGGCTGGTATGACCAGTCATCCTGCTTACTTCACTTCCATCATTTGGGTCATCCTGCTTACTTCACTTTCATCATTTGGGTCATCCTGCTTACTTCACTTTCATCTGTTTGGGTCATCCTGCTTACTTCACTTTCACTGATTTGGGTCATCCTGCTTACTTCACTTTCACTGTTTGGGTCATCCTGCTTACTTCACTTTCACTGTTTGGGTCATCCTGCTTACTTCACTTTCATCATTTGGGTCATCCTGCTTACTTCACTTTCACTGTTTGGGTCATCCTGCTTACTTCACTTTCACTGTTTGGGTCATCCTGCTTATTTCACTTTCACTGTTTGGGTCATCCTGCTTACTTCACTTTCACTGTTTGGGTCATCCTGCTTATTTCACTTTCACTGTTTGGGTCATCCTGCTTACTTCACTTTCATCATTTGGGTCATCCTGCTTACTTCACTTTCACTGTTTGGGTCATCCTGCTTACTTCACTTTCACTGTTTGGGTCATCCTGCTTACTTCACTTTCACTGTTTGGGTCATCCTGCTTACTTCACTTTCGCTGTTTGGGTCATCCTGCTTACTTCACTTTCACTGTTTGGGTCATCCTGCTTACTTCACTTCCATCGTTTGGGTCATCCTGCTTACTTCACTTCCATCGTTTGGGTCATCCTGCTTACTTCACTTTCATCATTTGGGTCATCCTGCTTACTTCACTTCCATCGTTTGGGTCATCCTGCTTACTTCACTTCCATCGTTTGGGTCATCCTGCTTACTTCACTTTCATCATTTGGGTCATCCTGCTTACTTCACTTCCATCGTTTGGGTCATCCTGCTTACTTTCCATCTGTCCTGCTTGCCTGATAAGGTCGCCAGTGATACGTGCATTGGTAAGGAGAAGAGGGAGGTGCTGGAGTGACTCTTAAACTGATGCTCATTGGATCCAGTAGTAGATTCAATTCCCGTGCCTTAGCAAGGTGTGCTTCGAGGACATAATTTCCACAGGAAAATGTTATTTCCTTTTCCAGAAGATATTCTTGTACTCTTCACACATTTCACCTCCAGGTGTATGCCAGCTAAGGACCTGCAGTGTATGGTGTGGCTTTGTGCTGTCAGAATTGATGCCAGTTACTGGAATGGAAATGGAAAGTAGATGCCTTTTCTTTCTCCTGCCTTGGTATGCATTTTGCTTAACAACTAATATTGAAGCAGCATTTTTGGTACTGGTAGCAGAACATGTGCTTACTATTGAATGACAGTGGTGAGCTGCTCTGTCTTAGGATGCTTGGGACTTACAGGATGAGTGTGTTTTGGACACCACGCCTTCCAAAGGATATAGGAGAGTGATTAAAGTTGGGAATCAACAGCATTAGCTATTCAGTTTTCTGAGGAAAACCTTTGCTTTTTAAACTGTTTTTTCAGAGCCTCTTCAGCCTTACTTCACTTCTTGTCTGTTTTTCTGTTTCCATTTCCTTAGTCCTGAGAATTTTGGCTGCAGACCGTTTGGGTCACTTTAATTCCTCTTGTGTTTTTCTTTTTCCTTTTTTTCTCTTTTAGAATCACCCTCATGTCACATGGAGTGAAGTGTGCTCATGCACTGCCTAATTGTCATGTCATTTCCAGTTTGTGAAAAAAAAGGAGACACCTTTGGAAAGAATTTGGTTTTATGCCTCCTGACCAGAGGAAGCTAGAGCTGATTCTTCTTTTATATATACACTTTTCAACTGCTGTTGGGTTCTTATGGAACTATGGTGGAACGAGCCCTGCTGGTGTTTGTGGGTGAAAGCGGAATTGGCATTTTCCATGGCTGTTCTGCTCCTTTGGTCTATTTCTGGAACATATCAGAGATTGCATCATTTTAGTGGGTTGTTCCTTCTCTGGATGGACAGCCCTAGAAGCTGCTGATATGTGAGTGGGAACTGTTTCTTCTGCTGTTTGCTGGAATTATGTACAGTCACTAAACACCAAGGATGGAATTTGCCTCGCATCTGAATTAGGATGACGTGTACAGAGGTGCAGTCTGATTTGCCTTCAACCAAAGCACAAGTGTTGCATAATACAACACGGGGAAATCTGTGGATTTTCCCCTTATGGAAGTTGTTGTGCAGGATATAGATTTCAGTTGTGATCTTACTTGGGCACAGGAGTAAGGAAATCAATATCTAACATGCATCACAGCACCTCCTGTCAGGTCACCAGGTCACTGATGCAGCAAAGTACCAGTGAGATTCCAGCTATTCTTTGTTGAATAAAAAAAGACAAGCTGTTTTTTTACTGAGGAAAATCTCTGATTGTAATCCTAATTACAATTGCTTACCGTTAGTGCTAGCCTAACTAGAGCATTCAGCTTCTGTTCATAGTGCTGCAAGGATGGCTCTGTTCTTGTCTTCTCCCTGGCTTTTACTGTGGCTTTGTGCTCAGGGCAGGCCCCTGCCAGCTGCCTCTGTGACAAGTGACTGTCACAACTTGCAGTTCTGTGCAGAGAGGAGGTTAGATAGGAAACTTCTGCTTCTTCTAGAAGAAAAGCACGTGTGCATTTCTGTAGGCTCTTCTTCCACGTCTTGGAAATGTTACTCTTCTGTCATACTGTCCCTCTGTCTTGCTGCCCTGACAGCTTATGGGGAACTACTGCACTTGCTTCCAGTTCAACTATTGCGAGTCGCAGATTGGTTATGTAGTGTTCAAAGCATTTCTGCGTGCTTTCTCCTTCTTTGGTTGGAAATTGTGATACTGAACAACTGAAATGAAGTGAAAGTTACTACCCTGGGTGCAAAAATTTCTGAAATCTGGCTCTAAGAGTCAGCTGACTGATCTGATAAAGGGTAGGTTCACTGCCATAGAAGGATGAAGTGTCATTACCAAGGAGCTCACCTGTGTTCTGAAATAGGGCTGGTCTTTTAATTCCCTGAAGCAAAATTATAAAATAAAATATGCAGCAATTGACAGTGTAAATCAAATCAGCAAGTCCAGGCAATGCCAGTGTCTAATAAAATCAAGAAATGCTAATAAAGTCCTCTGAAGGTGCCTAATGCTAATCTGCTGGCACGGAAGGAAGCAGACTCAGTAGGACCAATGTATAAAGGCTGTTCAATGCAGTCTAGCCAGCAAATCAGTCTAGATGTGGAGAGCTGTTGCAGTGAACTTTACGCAGTTTTATGCTGCTCACTGTGGTTGTGTTTAAGCTGCTTCTAAATCTAGAAGCATTCCAAGTGCAATATAATAAAATGGATGCTCCCAAGATCTTTTCTCATAGCCAGAATTTATGCCTGGATATTTGTGACACTTTTCCCTGCCCTTCTTCACATTCTACATCAAATTCCAAGGTCCCTGGAACCATGAGCTTTTTTTGTGGGGTGAGTACTTTTACAGATTTTCAGCCCGGCTAGTTGCAGTTCTTCTCCAGGGAATTGTCTAATATAAGGAATATATTTCACTACCTTTTTCTAATGTTGGGTTGCTTAGATGTAAGGAGAATTCAGATATTTAGACAAATCTGGTTTACTAACTACAAATGGGTTTGAGTATGATAATCCATTAGGACCGTCTAAGGTGTCATGACTATATCTGTTACTGTACCTATTCTAATGTGGTTTTGCCTTCCTGTCTTCAAATGGCAAGCTTCAAATGAAAGCCTCAGGCTCCAGCGCAGTAAAGCTCTCTGATGAAACCAGTTCAGTGAGTGAGAATTGAGTAGCTTGTCTGCAAATCTGTGAGCCAAATAAGATGGCACTTCTTTTAGGAGTTAGATTGAATTTAAGTGGAAGCTACTGCCATGTCCTGGGGAAATGCTGGTTTGTGTCTTAGAAACAATGTGCAATTTGAGTGTTGGAATGGAACAACCACATGAATTCAACAGGAAAGAATTTATCTTTTGAGGTCACTGCATTAGGTGGATGCAGGCTTATCTTCAACACAAATTTGTTTTAATCACTTTGGTTAAGTGATTAAAGTGATTAAGTTTTGCCATCCTGAGAGCTCTGGCTGACTGACAGTTGAGATTGAAGTGTGCATGATGACCATCCTCCTGAGGCACCTACACAAACTGTTCATTGATATTGTGATAGATAAGGAACCTTTTGTTCGCCTGACAGACCTTGAGAAAGATATCGCCTAGGCCTGTGGAGCCAGGATGAGGTAAATTGTTTTATTGCTTTGCTTTGCTTGCCAAGAAGATGTTAATTGTTTAGCTTTGCTAGCCAGACAGACCTTGAGAGTTAATCACTTTGCTTTACTTGCATAAATCACATATCTAAGTGTTAGCAAGTTCCCAAGAAACCGCCGGATCACCCCATAAGGAGGAGGGGGGTTAGCAAGACAAAACAGAGAAAGAGGCTCCTCACCTTCATCCCTCGACCACCAGAAGGCAGAAAAAGACCAGAAAAAGACCCCTAGCAACTGGAAGAGCATGCGCAAATTACTAAAAACACGTAATCCAGAAACAACTTCAAAGGGACCAACTGCGGGGGGGTTGCGGCAGTTGGTGGAGCGGGCTCTGCTCGACTCCCTTGCCGCCCGGCGCAGCGCTGATCTTTACTTTTGCTTTTCTGTGACCAATAAATTTTTCAATTTTGATTCGATCTCGCATGGTCCATTGTACCCATTTATAACAATGTGTTGGGTCGAGGTCTTTTCTGGAGCCGAGGTGAGCATCCCTGGTGTTAACGTGGGTCTCCTTGTGTTTGCAGCTGGCCCGTGCCGCTTTGGCGGCGCTCAGCGGCGCGTGCCGAGCGCTCTCAGAGACTCTGCCGAGAGCTCCGACGATGAGTTCTTCGATGCGCGAGGTGAGTACACCCTTTGTCCTCATCAGACAAAGCCTCCAATAGTTTTGCTATCCAGGATTTGTGAATGGACCTGAATTTGCAGGAGTTTGATGAGGTTCTGGGGTGGCTGAGCGAGCTGCCCTGAGCTGAGTCTGGCGTCAGAAGCAGCAGGACACCACCGATGCAGACCTCGCGGGGTCTGAGCCAGGTCCTTCCAGCTCCGACAGTGTCTGATACTGCAATGAGTGTGCTCCTGCTCACAGCTCCTGATAAAGGCCGTGAGTGTCTGTGTTACTGATAGCCAACTTGTAAGGCCAATGTCTTAGGTTTTCCACTCTACCAAAACTTTCACTGGAGGGACTGGGACCTCGCTTGTTCAAGGAGCAGTATCTGAATGCCTGTGGATTTATCACAGGATACTCTGACTTGGAAGGGACGCACAAGGATCATTGAGTCCAGCTGTGCTCTAACCAGCTGAAGTAACTGCAGCTCCCTATGTCATCTGTGAGGCCCTGAATCTTGACATGCTCAGTAACATGCCAAGTTTTGTTCTGAAGTGGGAGAAGAATCTGTAGGTCATGTGCATACACAATCTCCCACCTCCAGTGGGAGACTGGGGCTCTGGTTTTGGTTCTGTTTCCAGGAACCAAAACTTAGGCTTTTCTGACACATTTCACTTGCTTTTTTCTGAAAGAGCTTTCTTTAAATATGTGAGTTTTAATGTCAAAAGTAGTCTATGTAGTCTGAAATGCTTGAAATGACAGGCACTATCATATTTATAATGGTTACTTGAAATAAAAAGTCACTGCTATGTAAAGATAATGAACAACATCTGTTACTGAGTTGTTAATCCCCTAATAACAGACTTTTAGTGAGAGATAATAATACGTGATAAATTGCTTCTGTGGATCAAAATTAAATGAGCATGGGAGACATCTAAGCATGAAGAGAATGAGAGATAGTGATCTTTTCCCACTGGATAGTCAATGAGAATAGGATACCCAAATTGTTTAAGCTGAATTTAAACTTTAAGCTTTAGTGAGTGGAAGAGTTGGAAATAAAAAAGAAATATACCCTATGTTGATTTTCCTTCACACTGTCTTTGTGCTTTGCAATGTACTTAAAATAGCTGCCTTGATGATTTCAGCAGTGTTTCCAAATTGCATGTGAAGCTGCAGTTGTAACTTTGAGCACCAAATCATACTTCGAATTTTTTCTCTAAGAAAAGGGCTAAAATGATGATATTTCAGACATTCTCGATGGTGTAGTTTTCTTTGATGTGAATTGATCAAAAGTATGACTATATTTTGTCTTTGGGAGTATGATCACTTATTGTGCTTGATGGAATATTCTTTTGAATCATCAAGATCCATTGTTCAGTAATGCTTTGAAGGTCAGTTTGATACCTGCATTTTTGGAGTTGGTGAGGCATGCATTGTAGACTGAGAACAGGAATGCACTTGGAATTTGCTGGACATAGTCCATATTGAGTTGACACAGGTATTTTCAAATTTAGATTACTTGATGGTTAGCTTGCAAAAATGCTCTTCAAATTGAGTTTTGTTTAAATATATTTTCATTTCTTCATATCCTGCCACTGGTCAGCAGAGAGATTTCAGCACCTCCTTCTCCTTGGCCCACCTTGAGGAAGTTGCAGACTGCAGTGAGGTCTCCCCTCAGTCTTCTCCAAACAGAACAAACCAAGAGACCTCAATCATTCCTCATAAATCTTGGTCTTGAAGCCTTTCAGCCTCTTGGTTGTCCTCCTCTTGATGCTCTCTAACAGCTTTAGCTCTTTCTTGTGTTCCTGCAGCCAGAACTGGACACAGGGCTCGATGTGAGGCTGTGCTGGAGCAGAGCAGGACAGCCACCTTCCTTCACCTGGCCAGGGGCTGTGCCTGATGCACCCCAGGGCGCTCTTGGCCCTTTTGGTTGCCACAATGCACTGTTGACTCATACTCAATTTGCCACCAACCTAAACCCTCAGCTCTCTTTCTGTGGGGCTTCTCTTCGGTGCCTTCTCCCACAGTTCATAGGTCTAACCAGCGTTACCCATCCCCAGTGCAGAATCCAGAACTCGTGCACGTTCAGTTTCCTGTGGCTGGTGATTGCCCAGCTTTGTGGTCTATTCAGATCCCTCTGCAAGGCCTTGATACCCTTGAGGTAGTCCATAGGTCCTCCTAATTTAGTATCATTTCTGCTTTCTCCCAAACAGCCTTTCAGAAATAAGTGCTTAAATGTCAGGAAAATAAGCGCACACAGAAGCATAAGTACTAGCCAAAAGAGGCAGAAGGCGTTTCTACGCTCAGAAGCTCTCTTGGTGATAAGGGAGCTTGTGTCTTTGGTAAAGGAAAACATATGTGTGGGCTGGAGTAATTGGCATTACCAGTAAATTAAACTTGGCACCAAAGGAACAAGAGGAGTTTGTTTGTGCTGGAGTGAGGGAATCCTGTCCAGGACAGAGACTGTGGGTTTCACCTCCTGAAAATGAGGTGGCTCAATACCCTTTTTTTGTCTCCAGCATAACATTTTCTGCAGTGTTTCTTACCTATATTTCTCACCCATTTTCTGTTACTTCTGTGGAGTGCTTCATCGATGTTTGATGTTCTTGCAGCTGTACAGTGCAGCTGGAGTTGGATACTATGGACTCTTCATGGGAGAATCTGGAAGCTATCCCACATCTAGCCATGTGTAATTTGTACTTTATAGACAGGCTGAAGTAGGAAACAGTGGGCACAGCAGTTGGCACCATTAAAACATAACATTAGTGAGCTGGTTTTGTATTCTGAAAAACAGCTGGGGTCAAATCTCAGTTTCTCAAACAAAGAAGTTTCTGACTGGCAGCCTTGTAAGCAGAGGATCAAGCACCTGTGTTTGAGATGAAGCAGCTGTACATGTTTTGACTGTTGATTCATCTGTCGTGGCTAACTACTTAATTTAAGTTTTACTGTTTTATATTGCTTGGCTTTCCTTTGTTTCTTACTTTCCATGTGGCATGCCATAAGTTAGGCCAGCATTTTACAGTGTTAACATGTAAAATAATATTTGATGCGGGAAACTACCTTATAATTTAACTGCATCATACCTCTGATCGCAGAAGATGAAAACTGCAGCTGAGTACATCATCACAAAATTGTCAGAATATGAAATTCCATGACTGACTAACATTTTTTTCTCAGATTTGGAAAGCTGCTCAGAGAAGCCAGCACATTCCCATTTGACCATTTCATCAGACTTCCACAGCAGACAGGCAACCACCCCCATACCGATCTCCTCACATACCTGCCCCACAGCCTTTAAACTGAAAAAAAGTCTTCCATAACACATAACTCCATAACTGGAGGCACATGTCTCTCATTTATTTTCAGTTCTTTTCACTGCTTTTTGTGCCTGCTGCACACACCTGCCAGTGTTACAGGCCATCGGCTGTGCTGCTGCTGCTTGGTCTTCCAGTTGCCAAGGCTGGACTTTGCTCAAGAGGAACAAAGCAGAAAAACAAAATCTACAGTAGAGAACCATTATCTCCCATTTTTATTTGTAGATAAAATGGTACAGCCAGACACTCACCACTGCTAGGCCTTAAGGAGGTCTTGAGGGCAGTGTTGTTCTACATTGCTGCTAATTTGAGCACTTTTCCATCTGTATTTGTGCAATTGCACTGAGGGGCTGGTGTAAGAGTCTGGAGCAAGACAATTCTTGGAGGAACAGCAGTAAGGACTAAGCACAAAACATCACTGAAAATACTCAATATACTCGGATTTGAAAACCACTTGTTGAGGGGGGGAGGGAAGAGACCAAAATCACCATGGCTCCTTGCCTTCCTCCCTATAGAACTTCAAATAAATCAGCCTCTGAGAAAGTGACAAAAACCTGAGCAAAATGTTGTGCTAAGTGGTTGATTCTCTCTGCCTCCAGGAGGAGCTGAGATTGCATCAGGTTCAGGGGGTTTTGCTGGATCCAGCTTCTCTGACAAATCTGATAAATAACTTTTATCGTTGTTTGCTTATAAAAGGTATGACTTTGGAAGAGATAAGATATGGTGGTGTCTGTAAAGTGATTTATATAGTCCTTCATACATTACCAAGTTCTCTTGAAATAACAGAGTACATATGAGAGAACATGAAAGAACATAAAATTTTTAATAATTTAGAGACCTACTGCAAGGTAGGTATTTGAAAATTATTGTTTAGTCAGAAATGTCCTGGCTAAATTATTCTGTTTTTACTCTCATATTAGAGCCATTGTCTCTATGAAAGGCAGTAACAGAGGACAGAATTTGACTCATTCTCTGAACAAGTTCTTAACAAGTAAAGAACTGTCATTAGTTGCTTTCCTTACTGTTTTTCTGTGTGTTCGCTCTGGGTACAAAGACTGTTCTGGGTTGTATCCAGCCAGGCTGAAGTGCTTTGGGTAAATTTATTCAGAAAAGATTAATGCACCCTTCTTGCCAAATAGCTGTTAAATTGAAGGAGAGTATTTTCCTACAGCTTCTGGGCTTGTTTGATTTGGGGTTTGTTTTTTTCAGAGAGTTAATATCTATCTACAGGTTGTGTTTTGTGCTTTCAGTTTTTCCAACCTCACTTCCTGGATGGGGATCTCAGTAAAAGGGATGGTTTTCTGTGCTGTGGGCTTGGTTCCACTCCATTATGTCTCTGTGTACCTAGACGGAAATGTAAAGCTTTATGTAGCACAGGTGGCTTTGATAAAAGGGGAGAAACATTCTTGAAAAGTCTTGAACTGGACTGTGTCCACAGTTGCCTCTGCTCTGCCTTTTCAATGTTCTTTAAATTAAAAAAAAAAAAGTCAAAAACCCCAAAACCAACCAACCACACTAGCACTCAAAGTGATTATTATAAGCTTTGTTTTACAGTGGCTGTTTCAAAGAGAAAAGATTCAGACAGTCCTCTCTTTTCCATGTTTTTCCTGCACATAATCCATGAAGCGTATGGGATTGCTGTAAAGCGCACAGATAGGCAAGAGGCTTTCCTGGACAGTCCTGCATAACCTGTTCTCTCTTCCCATTAGGGGCTCTAATGAGTGTTTATTTCTCTCTCGATTACTAGTTCTTTTTTCTCTTGTTTGTCGCAGCAATTTATTTTATTCTTTTTCCTCTTACAGAGGAGATGGTGGAAGGAAAAAATGCTATTCTCATAGGCATGAGCCAGTGGAACTCAAATGACCTTGTTGAGCAGATAGAAACAATTGGGAAGCTTGAAGGAAATCAAGGTAATGTTTAGCTTGTATTGCATAATTCTTTAGAGTTAACAAGAACATCTGACTACTGAAGCAATTACTTTTT
This sequence comes from Luscinia megarhynchos, assembly GCA_034336665.1. Taxonomy (NCBI): domain Eukaryota; kingdom Metazoa; phylum Chordata; class Aves; order Passeriformes; family Muscicapidae; genus Luscinia; species Luscinia megarhynchos. The sequence goes on from CM067581.1 coordinate 11,297,917, forward strand.
AGATACTATGTAAATTCTCTGCAGAAGTAACGTTATTCTACAGCATCCCATAGTTAAAAGATTTACATTAACATTTTAAGTGTACATTAATGTTGCATTTTAATGGAACATTAAAGTTACATTAAGTAGCATTTTAGTGCTGAGAAATTAAATGCAGTGATCTCTTTCAGAAGAAAACTTCGGCAGACCCAGTAATACAAATTTATTTGCTTTAATGGGAAGTCAGTGTTGGACTCAGCTGAACAACTATGAGATAGATTACAAGACTAAAACTTATTTTTTTTCTTGTATTCAGCATGTGGGAGACGTTTTGTTGCCACTGACTTATTTCAGTTCTTAAAGTCAACAAATCCTTATCTGGAATTTCTATGGGATGCATACAGGTGTATTTGGGGCCATTTTTATGTAGATATGTGTGTAACTATGGACTCCTGAAAGGAGTGGGGAGTGGGCACTGATACACCAGTAAGAATTTGGGACTTAGGATAAAGGCCTATGCACTGTTATTGTTACTTTGGCTTCTAAATTGCCTAGTTGTTTGAAAATTAAATTATCTTGTTGGCTGCAGTAAGAGAGAAAGACCTAGCTTGCTTCTCCACCAGTGATGTGGGGCTCAGGCATAATAGTGGTTTTTCTACATGTAGTCAATCCTGAAAATATCTGTTAACAGGTTTAAGTAAACAGGTATATGTAAAAGTAGTGGTTATCTGAGTCATAAACTTCTTGATTGCCTACCATGAGAATGATTTAGTTTTATAGTATTGAACTAACAGGTAGACACAATACACAGTGTATTTACAGTTGTTATATAGGTAAATAGAAAAGAAAAAGTCAGCTCTCCATTTGCTTTTAACATGATATCAAGGCCTCATTTATGTTGCTTGCTAACTTATTCAGAGATTCAATGGCAATTTTTAAGAAACACTATACCTGTTGTTAATATGGCATTTTCTTTGCTACAAAGTACCAAGAAAAAGGAATACATTATTATATCAATTATGAGCTAGTCTTCTAAATAACTAGCCAAGAACCATTTATCCTCAAATTCTTGCAGAAATTTCTCTACTTCTCCCACGCCTGGCATTTTAGAACAGGGCTTTTTTTCACTTTAGCACCTTTGTGTGAGGATGGGTTTGTTTGGCTTCTCCTGCCGCAGTGCTCTTTGTGTTGGACACTAAGGAAAGAGTTGTAAGAGACTGCTTTTAAGGGTTTCAGTTCTTGAGAAACAAGGCTGATAACGGGATGGGGTTTTTGTATTATGCAGTTCACTAACTGCCACGGAGAGTGTGAGACCCAGTGCATGGGAAGCACGTGCAGAAACAAAGGAAGTCCTCTGAGTTACACTCCGTCCTTCTTCATACTGAAGCTTTCTATTTTCATTTAAGCCAATTCTCTGTGATGTTTTGCAAAAGAAAGGAAAAGAACAAATGAAAATCTTTCTCATCTGTTCTTTTCCTTTCTTCATTTCTGTTCACATACACCTGTTAGAAACTTCAGAACCAGCATACCTGGCTCAGAACAGCTCATGAATCGATTGATTCTAAGATGTATTTGCTTTCTGATACTGTGTCACTTGTGCTGCCAGCATACTGTTGGGCCACAGTTTATTATGCTGAGCTTGATTGTTCTTAGTAGAGATGTCAGGCAAGGACTGGAGTTGTCGAGAGCTGGGCTAGCACAAGTCTGAGCCAATATTACATGTACTCTATCTCATTAAGCCAGAATGTGATTTCACTATTTCAGCAGTGCAAAAGAAAGTAGAGTTCTGTCTGTAAAGCACACTGACACAAATCTTCTTTGATGCACTCTTGCTAAATACAGAAAATAACACAAACAGCAATCAAGCTGAATTAAAAATTCATACAGCTGCATAAATTATGTTGATGCAGATGCTTTTCTTGTTGTGGAACAAAAGCATTTTAACACATCACAGTTAAGCATTTAAAATTCACTCCTGGTGCAATTAATTGTGTCCATTGCATTAAGGGAAACTGCATGTTCTCACCACTAGGAACAAATTCAGCCTGGTGATTTTCAGTTTTCCAGCTATCTTGAGATCATATCCTTACTTTAAATATATATTGTTAATGTTTCTAAATTTGAATTTATTGTTGGCTTGTATTTCTATAGTGCAATGAAGGTAAAGGGGGCTGAGGTGAAGAAGACTCCATATGCTTTGAATTTAGTACATGCTTTATATTACATTACATGAGTTTTTTTAAGGTGGGAAATGAGATTTCTATGCATGTTAACTTGCAAACAAGGCAAAAATTTGTTACAGAAAAAAATGTCTTTCAATTCAAGCTAGTAATTGGCATGTAAACCTAAACCTGTGTCAGCATTTCAAAGGGTGAAATCCTAAGGAAAAAATGCTGGTGTATGGATTATCCATGAGGCCAAGACATGTTTGTTTGAGACCAAACCTGCATAAGAGTTCAAATAAGGTCTCATGTATACTGGGGCTGTCTTCTCTCCTTCAGTTGCTCTCTCTTGTTATATTGACCTTTTGTAAATGGGAACTTGAGAGCTGGAAAGGATTATAAGAGCCTAGCATAAAACTTCTTTTTTCTTTTCTCTGTCACACACAAATTAAAATGTGAGAGAATTTAGAATCATCTCAAGTGAATGAAAAACCGCAGAGCTCCATAGGGAGGTAATAAATGCTTGCCAGTGCAGTTGGAATTTATCTGTATTGTTGTGATTCAGTCTCCATGTACAGCCAGCAGGCTTTTCAGCTCTTCAGCCTTCATTTTGTCACCTCTTTCCCTGCTCTTCGTTCAGTTCATTTTATTTTTCTAAAAAGTAGAAGAAACATAAAGCTGCCAAGGAATGTGCAATGCAGCTCGATGCCAGGATACCTGGGCTCTGCCAGCTGACCAGTGTCACACATCCATGGACGTCAGCCAACTTTCATTACACTGAACAAGAGTGAGAAAAAGGTTGAGTTGTTCTGCAGCTTTGGTAGATCAGTCTGCCCTTCCTGAGCTGGTAACTTCCATGCTAGGGAATTTTATTTACTTCTACCTTCCTAACTGCTGAGCAGAAGCACTTGGCATTTTCTCGGTCATTAACATAGACAAAACTACTGTATAACTTTGTGCGAGCTACATTGGAACATTAGATCTCTTTTTTTCCTCAGATCGAATAAAATATACAAGCTTGGAAGTTTTTCTTGTATTGAGCTTCTGTTTTTTTCTATGACTATCTGATTTTCTGCCTGTCCTCAATGAACTAACAACTGTTGCTGGACAGCTCTGATTCTTGGCCATTTTACCAGAAATGATAGGACAGGTTATATTTCATTGCAGTTGCTGAATATCAGAACCAAGTTTGCAAAGCCAAGATTTCAGAATTTAGCAAATGCCAAGGTTGAGATCTTAATGTGATCTTCATCAATTTCCTTTGTCTATTTGCCCCGACACACTGATTGTAATTACTTAGTAGAGTGATAGTAATGGATTGTACATGTCAGGTTTGCTTACTGTCCTTGACATGGGTAGAAAGAGAGCTTTTGTCTTTAGCAAGGGAGGAAAACATCTTGGAGGAAAGTTTGTTTAGCAGTGAAGTGCTTGTATATCTTTCTTGTCTGTGGATAGCTTTTTCCTACTAAAGCTTCCCCTAGAAATTTAGAGAGATGTGAAGATGATCTTCAGGAACACAGATGGATGTGTGAGTAGGAAGGTTGAAATGGTTGGTTTAGATGATGTATTAAAATCACAGTAGCAAGATATTTGCAGTAATGTGAGTTTATGGTGTAGTTGTGGAAAAACAGGTAATTGTCCTGTTTTTGTTTGGTTATTGCTTTTAAGGAAAAGACATATATACCTTTGTAATATGTGACAGAATAAGATAAGCTGAAGCTTGGTGTGTACAGTCTCTGATTTTTTTTTGACTGTGCGTTCTTGCACAACTCATGCTTCTCTGTCTTTCACCAGAAGGTGTAATTAATCATAGAGTGATTTGGGTTGGAAGGGACTTTAAAGCCCATCTCATTCCAACTCCCTGCCATGGGCAGGGACACCTCCCACTGTCCCAGGCTGCTCCAAGCCCTGCCCAGCCTGGCCTTGGGCACTGCCAGGGATCCAGGGGCAGCCACAGCTGCTCTGGGCACCCTGTACCAGTGCCTCAGCACCCTCAGAGGCATTGATTTCTTCCTCATGTCCAGACTAAATCCACTCTCAGTTTAAAGCCATTCTCTCTTGTCCTACCACTGAATGCCCACTGGCCTGCTGAAGAGAAAAATCAACGAGGCTGTTATACAAGGTCCCAAACTCTGCCAGAAGTGGGCTCCTTTCCCTTGGCCCCAGGTCACAAATTTGTCACAGTGTGACTTCTGCATCCAGTAAAGGATGGAGATTCTCCTTGGCCCTCTTTTTATGGCTGACATATTTGTGAAAAGTGTTTTATGTTGTCTTTTATAGTAGTAGTTTTAAGACTGAGTTCTACTTGGGCTTTAGCCCTTCCTGTTTTGTCCCTGTGTAACCTCACAGCAGCCCTGCAGCCCTCCCCCGTTGCTTGCCCCTTCTTTCAGAGGTGATGTGCTCTCATTTCCCCCGAGTTCAAGCCAGAGCTCTCTGACCTGCCTGGCTGATCATCTTCCTTGCCAGCTCAGCCTGCGTTTTCCAAAACGTAAATGTTACGGAAACCCATGCATGCACACACAAAAAAAGTGAAACAGGCAAAGCCCAAATCAATCTTGACTGTTTCTTTGTTTTAAAACATAATGTATTTAAAAAAAAAAAAAAATTTTTATTTGGTATTTTTGTGGTAAATAAACAAGCAAGCAAACAAATAACAATGTCATTTCTGTAATAAAGCTTGCCACAGATGATGAATATTTGTTTAATACACCCTAATTGAATTTTAAGAGCCACTAGTCAATTTTGTCAGCAACATGCTACTATTTTACTCTGCAAGTCCAGTTAATTGAATTTAAATGCTTCAAATTAGGATGAATTCTCAGGTATATTGACAAAATACGATTTAATTTTTAGTTGTTTAAAACATAACTGACTGTAAAATGCCTGTGAAATTCACTTTTCCTGTGCTTCATATGCCACACATACAGACTGATGGATTGCTTTACTGGTTACCAGCAAAATATTTGGACATGATCAGCTTTCACAACTGGAAATTTTCTTATCAGGTGAGTGAAAGGCCTTTCTTTGTCCCATTGCACAAGACTAGGTTACACAGATATTTTCATCTTTTAACAAATTGATTGTCTATCTGGAAAATGGTGCTGACTGGGACATTGCTTTCTTTCTGGGAGTCATTTAAATTGCTGATTTAGATCAAACTTATTCTTCGTATCTACCCCATTACAAGATAGTAGTTTGGAGCTGGGAGGTGCCACTGTTGTGCAAGTTGTATTTGGTCTGTGTATGGAAACCTGCGATTCCTTCCCGTTCTGCACCACCTGCGATTGAGCTTTTTGATTTCTACTGATTTTTTTTTTAAATTGCAAGCTTTGTGTTTCTCAGTGGACCATAAAGTGCTGTTGAATTCATGACATGCACTCTGACTCCCCACTATTCTAGCTGCTCTTTATAACTTTCCTTTTGAAAAATATTTCCTGAGGTTTTAAGTGCAGTAAATGCATCACTGAGTAATGATTTTTTTTTCCTCTCAGTATCATATCTTTAGGATCTCATTTTTCCCCATCTAGAGTAAAGGGGGGAAAAAAGGCTGGTTTTTATGTGCAGCAGCCAGTTTCTAAGAGTGTTACAGACAATTTCTTGTTCATTCCTTCAACTGTTCTTTCTGTTCTCCTGTCATGATATCTATCCACAAGGCCCTGAACAGAACTGGAAGACTAGAATAATGTTTTTGTTTAAGATTAGGTTTGATACACATCTGTGGAGTGAGCTAATTTATGAAATGATAGAATTTCTTAAGTTGCAAGGGACCCATAAGGATCAAGTCCAACTTCCTGCTCCCCACAGGACTAATTAAAGCTAAACTATATGACTACACAGCAGGAGCTTGGAATTCGTGTTTTCTGTTGTGTTGTGTGCACAAGGCTGCTAGAAAGACTTAACTCGATGACAGTGCTTCTTCTGTTTTGAGAAAGTTTGGGTTTGTTTTGAGCAGACTGCATGAGGAGTAGCTTTTCAGAGCACACTAAGCTCCCAGAAATTGTATTGGGCATTCCAGAGCATTAAGCATGTACAAAAATGCCTTTGTCTTGTTCCAGACTTCTTGAATTTCTGATTAGAGCAAAGTAATGCACGAGGTAAGGCCATAGCAGTCAGAGGGGTAGGGTACACTGATAGCTGCTACAAACGTGTACCCTGTAGAGGAAGGTAGAGATAGGAAAGAGAATGAGAAAGTAATTGTTATTTTATTATTTTGGAGGACACAAACAGTTTTTAATTTGGCTGTGGAACAGTACTGCTTTATTTTCCCATCCAATTAAGAGTATAAGTAGTCTGGTATTATGGAGAAACATTACTGTGAGAGCGAAGTAATTCATCAACTTCAGGAGATTTTTCTTTATCAAATATTCAGCTGAGTTGTTGGACAATAGGTACAAGTCTTAAGTGTAAGAGGAAATTTTAGCTATGTCATTCTTCAGGTTGATGTTTTTCTGGAAGGAGAAAGACTTTGAAGTCTTTTTGAAAGCCATCTATTGTTTCTTGTGGAATAGAATTAATCCCAGTTTAAGTCAATGGTAGAGGCTGTACAGTGTTTAAACGTGTACAAATGGTGCTTGGTTAGGAGCAAAGCAGAGACTGCAGTTCCCTGTGCAATGGTTAATTTCTTTCCTTGCAGTCTCTCCCTTTTCATTTTTTAATCTGTACTGAGATCCGGTCATATGCTGAAATCAGCATGTGTTCCTGCATCATTTTCATTGGACCTAGAGTTTCCCTGGCTGCCATTCCCATGGAGAGGATCATACCATCTGTAGGTATATTGCCTCTTTTCCTTTCCCTGTTTTCCCAAGTTTGACATATCTGTGCTTACACTAGTGCTACATTTGCTATGACATTTAAAAAAATACTTAACAAAATATATTTTTCTCTTCAGAAGCTAATTTTCACAGGATTCTTGGTGAGGTGAAAGTCAAGTTCTAAAGAGGAGAGGATCAGTGTTGTTTGTTCCAGTGGTATGTTTATGTTGTTATACTAATTCAGATTATTAGAATGCAGAAAGTTATCATACCATAAAGCTTGCTGGCACCTTTTTTGGTCAGCATTGCAAGATTGGATGTGTGAGGGAAGAAAGAAGAGAAGGATTCCCCTGGTATCTCGTTGGTGCTGAGGGGCGTGACTCTGCTCTGCTGTGCTGTCCTCCAACGCTAGACCCATTGTTGGTGTGAAACAGGAGTCAGGAGTTGTACCAAATGCCCTCTGACATCTCAGGAGCACAGCTCCACGGATGTGTGGTGGCTGCAGCCTACCAATCTGATGTATGTGTAAAGGCTGTGTACCACAGCATGACACTAAAGGTAACTTTGTGAATCTTATTTTTACCTGCAGCTGCTTTCTCTGAAGAATAGAAATGGTTATTTTTACTGGTGTTACCAATCTTCTGTGGAAGAATAAGGTGGCTTCTATTCTGGCTTTAACACTGCCCAAAAAACACCTTCCTGATTTTTTTTCAATTTTTTTTTTAGTGGCATGCAAATAAGAGTAATTGCAGATGATCCTTCAGTTCTTGGACAGAGAAGTGGCATTTTGTCCAGAATATGTTAAATTTACTGTGGGATGAAATAAAAGAAAAGTAACTGTCTGTTTCTTAATTCTACCAAATAAAAATTAATTTCCGTTCTGTAGTGGACATGTCTTCAGTTTCTATTGAGAGTTGTTCTTTTGTGGTGGACAGTTTCTATCTGCACAGCCATTCAAAGCTGCCACGGGGAAGGAATTTTCTTAATGAAACCCATTGTTTTACATGTTGTCATTTGTGGAGTTGAGTATACAAGCACTTCAGAAGGCTAGCCTGTGCTCTTGGCATGGAGGTCTGGTTTTTGCCTCAGCTCTCACGTTCCTGAAAGCTTCGCCCATTGTTCCCAAGGGAGTGGCTGCCGGCTGCTTTGCTTCAGCAATGACTCTATGAGCTATTGCAGTTGATATTTCTTCCCCAGTAAACTGAAAGCAGGTATCAGTTGTGACCCAACCTCTTTGGCAGAACAACAGTCTGTGAATTGTCCTGGCAAGGAACTGAAAATGAAAGAGATTGTATGTGAAATTTGGAAATAGCTAATTAAAATTATTTTCATTCCTCAAAGGTAAGGTATGGCAGTGTACTGCAAGTACAGCTTGTACAAAGAATGGACCAAAGCAGATTTCTTTGCTGTGTATTTTTTCTGTCCTTTTTATTCCCTTCAAAACCAAATTGTCAACTGTGATTGTTGGAGCATGTGAAAAAATAGAGGATAGTTACAGAGCTCTTAATTTGTACTGCTGCATCCATCAGAGGAGTTACAGATTATTATTATTCTTTATGTATTAACCCTAGCTGGATTTAGCATAACAGCATTTTTCATTTATGAGATTGACAGAAGTGTCGACAAGTTCCAGAGTCTTCTTAGGCACGAGGCAGCAGCAGGCAACGGCTGCACTGCAGTTTTATTCACATATCACAGAGGCCACCAGCTTCCCTGGCCCTTGTCATTTGCTGTTCTGTTCCTTGATGCCAAACACACGCAAGGGGATGTAGCTTGTGTTTTTGAGTCAGGCTGTGCCCCAGGAGCAGAGTTCTGTGTCTGTCACATGTATGAATGTACTCAGGTGATAGGTAGGTTCTGGGAAAAAAGTAAATGTTGCCTGGGCCTCTGAAGAAAGAACCTAGAGAAGGAATTGAGAGACCTGTGTTCTCAGCCCAGCTCTGAGGGTAGATGTGGGTGGAGGTAGGCTGATTCCTTTGGGTTTTGTCTTGGTCAAATGATGGCAAAGACGTTTACCCTCCATGGTAGTACTGGCCAGAGTGCTGTAGGAGCACTTTATCTATAGTAAGGGCCTTTATTCCCATGTGTCTGTATATTAGATTTTTGACTTAAATCTGAGTACTTGCAACTTTCCTTGGATGGGTGGACTGTGGGAGGGAATGGAAGGACAGAAATATTCTTTAAACAGCTGCTAATTAAATATTGGCAATAAGGATCTGGTTTGTATTGCTAGGTAAGTTATGCCATTTCTTAGTTATCGAGAGATTCAGTGGCTAATGCTACAGGTGATTAAATGGATTCTTACCTACAATCCTCTATCAAATAGATTCCTCCTACCTACCCACTTACCTGCCTATAAGTTTCATTGCTTATGATACCTTTCTTGAAATGAAGAGTGAAATCTAACTTCCAGCATAACCATTTTGATTAATAGATTCCAGCATTTGTCAAGTGTGTAATGTGCTGATCTATTCCCATGGAAGCCAGTAGAGGCTTTGGAAATCAGTGTAGTAGTAGAAACTTGGAAAATATTTACAGCAGCACAGGAGAAAAAGTTAAAAACTTGATGTTCATGTAAAGCAGTTTTAGTTTACAATGTGGTTTCTTTCGCAGGTGAAGAGTCTGAATTTTGCTCATCTGGCTTTCTGCAGGAAAAACAACGTGAGTTGTTCTCATTTTTCTTTCTACCAAAGCTATTCAATAACTAGAGATAGTAATAGCACTTGTTAACTAGCACAGGCCTTGTGGTATGTTACACTGAGAAGAGAAATGCACATGGAGGGATCATGGCTCTTATAAATTTTCTTTTAAATTTAATTATTTTCAACATGGAATATTATGTACCAGGAAAGTGCCTGTGACATTATTTAATATATTAGTGCCTTATAGTGTTGGCTGGACTGGTAGAGGTCGAGCTTCCCTGGAGGGTGAAGCTGCTGGTGTGCACAATAGCTTGCTCAGGACAGTACAGCATGGCTCAGTTGGCACGTAGGAGCCTTCAGTGCTTTGTGCTCTGCACTTCCTTCTCCCATCTCTGCTTAGGGAGGTGCGAGAAGTGTTGCTGTTAAAATTTCTGAGTGCTGTAAGAATGAAAAGTGGTGCCATGCCTGGCATTGCTAGGGTTCCTTTGTTGCTGATGCTCAACTTCATGAGTGTATTTACATGTGGCTCTGCTTTTGATCTTTCTATGCTTTTGCATTGCTTGCTAAAGAGCAGGATTTGACTTACAGAAGCGTGTGGTGTTAATGAAGGTGTTGCCTTTCATCACAGTTCTCTCTGGGGACATTGTCTGTTACCTTCCTGGAGTTCACAGTGAAATGTCACTTCTGTATTCCTGCAGCTGTGCTCATAAGCACATGTTGTCAGTAGGTGCCAACCTGTTCTCTTTTGGAAATCGTGCTTTTTCCCCTGGTGTGGTAACTGGAACTTTGGAGCATTTTGAGTTGAGATCCTCAGCTAAACCCTGTGTATCTCCTCCTGACTACTATTACCTCTGCAATAGTCATTTATGAAATCTGGTAGCATGTATGTGTGCAAGACTCATTCAGTGAAGAAACTGTGGAACTTAACACAGCAACTATCTCATGCTGTGATTTTCAGAGTAGGATTGGGCTCAGTGATGCATGCCATTATTTTCCTATAAACAGTGCAGTTTGCAAAACTGCATCTGCAGTATGTTTACAGTATCCTTTCTCATTTGTTAATAGATAGCATATGTCACAGCCTTCATGTGAACATATTTCTTATGACGGATTTGTCATTATAAAGGGCTAGCAATAGTGCAGCAGATGGCAGGGAATGAGAGCATGATAATGGAAATAGCAGTTTTCTTGTGGGACTATCACCACTTTATGCTTTGTAGCCAACACGAGTTCTCTTTTCTTTTTTTCCTCCTCTAAATCTCTCCCTAATTAACATGGCAAAATATTAAGGATATTTGAAATGTTCTATGTAAGAAAAAAAACCAGGACGAGTCTTGATTCTTGGTATGGGTTCAAACTTTACCTCATGATCTCAGAAGTTTAAGGAATGATCATATGAATTCTCTTCTCCTAAATTCAGGGTACAAAGTTATGTTTTGGTCATGTATCAAACCCATGCCTTTCATGCCTGCTTTGGAGTATTGAATCACTCAGCATTTTTTCCTTTAACCTGGCTTTCTTATCCTGGCAATCTTGAGATCTGATGTGCTCCAGCACATGAGGAGACACAGCAAGTTACTTCGGGCAAAGCTAGGGATGCAGAACTTGCTTAGTGTCTCTGAATCACTGGTGAACAATATTGTTCTGTTTGTTTACAGGATTTCCTGTGAACAGAACTTTCTATCTTGAAATTAGAAATGTATCTTACCTCCATAGATATCTGTAAAAGATGTAACAGACAAATATTTATGTGACTAATATGTCTATTTTCCTTTCAGGTGAATTGTATAGAACCTCTTTAAGAAAACAAAGGTTCCCTGCACAAGGCAGTATTGAAATACATGAGGACAATGAGGTGAGATTGTTTCTTTAAACAAGCTGTGCTGATTTTCAAGGAGTAGACGCAACAATATTCTAATATTATGTTATGTAATTGTAAACTCATCTGATGGCTTAATGTGTTTTTCCCTTGTTTAGTAGGTGCACATGCAATCACTGAAAATCATCACAAGATTTTTAGACATTGCATAATTAGATGGAAATGGGACTCCGTTTTCTGAAGAGAAATTGTTATGTCTGCTTAGTACTTGACTGGAAACACAGGTTTTATGAGGCAGATTCAGCAGCAGTCACAAATTTGATTATAACAGAATTGGCTTTTTTTAGAAGCAGGAAAGAATTTCAACACGTGGTCCTTCCAGAAAACTGATTAAGGTCCTCTGTCCACACATAGGACAGGTAATGGAAATGTCTACTTTACTGTTTTTGAGGAGCTCAGTCTTACAGCCCCCTTAAAATGATGACAGTCATTGATTGGCTTCAGATGTCCAGTCAATTTAGTCCTTGAGCACCTTGTCTAAATCATGGCTGAGCTGCTTCTGAGACACAAATTAATTTTATTCCCTTTGAGTCTTCTTGTGAAAGATGCCAGTTAAATCCAGCTGAGAGAATTCTCATACCAGTGACTTCAGCACTATTGACCCACTTTAATTTTTCCTTTTTGAATCTTTCAGTACCACCAGCTCTTCAGCAGTGCTGCTTATTTAGAAGCAGACATTGTCTATGGAAGAAACTGCATTTAGCTTTTGAAAGAAATTAAATTTCTCTTCTGAAAACTGGAATGAAACCATATGGAGAAGGAAATTGTAAATCAGTGCATGGAAAGGTGGAACCTGAAAAATGCTTGTATGATTCTCCTGTATTTAAACAGATAAAAGTCAGGTCAGCCAAATGCCTTCACAATGAATGCTTCTACTGGATACTAAAATTCGTAGGCTGCACAGAGACAGTGGAACAACCTACAATTCTCTCATTTTGAGCCGTTTCTCTGTCACTTTAGCACCAAATGCTAAAGTTACCCATTTCCCTTCATTCCAGAATTTAAGAATAAACTGTCCAGAGCATTGCCCAATTCTGAGTACATCACCCAATCTAGCATTTAATGATCCTTAGACAAAAAAACATATCTGTTGTTTTTGCAGTGTATTCATATTTGATCAGGAACTAAAAATCTGAGGAATGTCATCCAAAAAGAGGAAAATAGCAGTCAAGATTTAACAACAGAAATTCTAATCTTTAAATGTATTACTGACTTATTGGAGTGCACATGAGTATCAAGGGATAAAGAGGGAAAAAAGGTGAAATTCTGAAACATTCAAAATGCCTTTCCAGTTTCAAGTAGGAAATATCTTGATTATTCTACAAAACATGCTGATTATTGTCCATTTATGTGCCTGCTCACATACTCATAAATTTGTTTGTGAGTTTTATGGATATCAGCAATGATGCAATTTTTTACTTTTTCAGTAAGTGTCTTTCATTTTAATAAGAAGGTACCAGTCTCAAAAGTCTGAGATAACTGTATCATCTGCTTTTGCTGAATGTTTTCATTGGCAGAGAAATTCGTCTTTTTTGGACTTGTGATTTGAATAAGAACCTTGTCAGTATATGAAGCAATCGCTAGGGATACCTAGACAGATGATTGCTTATGCTGACTGTGGAGGTTGGAATTTTTCTCCAGTACCTGAGTATTTAAAGTAGCTTCTGATGTACACAAAGCTGTCTTAATCTTTGTTGATCTGAAACCTACATCTGTGCTGCTCAGGATTTGTGTCAGAGCATGGTGGCCTCTATATGGTTCAGACAAACTTGAATTAAATGGAGCACGGGACACATGCACATGCATACACACACCACCACCCACTCCAGAGAGAGCAAATATCACAAAACTATCCCGGTGGGGTGGCAGGAAAAAAAAATTACTGCTAGTGTTGACCCCAAGTAAACTAACAAAGTCCATAAAAATGCCTCCTCCTTTCCTATTTCGTGTTTTTCTCATAGGAAGGAGTTCAACACCAGAACTGCAAAACTCACGTGTTAATTTTGATCCTACACGGAGGGAACATATTGGACACTGGAAGTGGGGACCACAGCAGCAAGGTGGCAGACATCAACACCTTCAGTTCTGTGTTTGAGAAGGTGACCCGAGCCCATTTCCCTGCCTCTTCGGGCCACATCTTAATGAGACTTGTTCCCTGCCCAGCAATCTGTTCAGCAGCTTTCTCTCTTGTTTCCAGGTAAGTTGATTTGCATTTCCTGGTGTTTGGTTATGCATTGTGGTTTTGAATGATTTTTTGTGACCCATATATTTCATAATGAAATTTTGTGAATCATTCTTAATGTTTTACTGACTGCAAGACTTAAAGTGACCTTTCATCCTTCTAAGCAGAAGAATTTGTTTTAAAAAATATTTTTATGGAATGTATCCACTTCAGTAGCTGCTCTTCCTCAGCTGCTTTTTCAGTCTTGAAATTCACTCATTGAATGAGAGAATGTTTTCAAGTAACATTCCTTTCCATGACATAAATATTCTCTTCTACAAATGCAAACCAGGATTAACTGCTGAACTCCGGAGAGAGGAGGAGAGAAACAGATTTTCTTGATTTCTGTTTTTCTAAGCAAAGAGACACTTCTCTTTGTTTTGCCTTTGGCTTCCCTAAGTGATGTTTGCTTTTAGAGTCTTTTTTGTTGCAGTATAGTGCCCAGAGTTACATTTGAAACTCATGTAGAGCAAAAAATCCTGCAGAATAGTTGAGTAGATAATAGAGCAGTAATGCCTTGGGTTTTTTAAGGAGTTGAATTCTCTGAGAAGATGATCCTTCCTGTGTTTGCTCATTGTGAACTGCAGTAGCCCAACCCATTTCTGTACATAAGTGCTCATCCTCTAATGCCATGTGCTGCCTCTTGCAGTTTTCCTGATGATAACCTGTCCTTTTCTAGCCTAAATCCCTACAGCTATGATGAGAGCTGTCTCAGCAGCAGTGAAGACCACATCCCACTGGCTGCCTTGCCTTTGCTGGCTGTTTCATCTCCTCAATACCAGGATGCAGTTGCCATGGTGATCAGTAGAGCAAATCAAGTTTACAATGAGTTTCTCAAATCTACTGATGGTGCTGGTTTTAATGGACAGGTAGGGCTATTTTCTTTTATATCAAAGTAAGATTTCTTCAGAGCAGGGCTGTTTCTTTTTCATCCATTGTGTTGAGGGATTTGAGTAATGAGTGTGGGCACTACAAATATGATGAATGAATGTTAGCATGAGGTCACCTTCATAAAATACCTAATCAGTGTCCAGCACCAGACAGGCACTTCTGGAATCCTGGACACTCTCACGTGGATTTAGTCAGCTGCTGGAAGATTATATACATGCTCCCACCAGCATTTTGGCTCCTAACCTCTTACTTTGCTGTGGTACTGTAAGAGGGGTGCAGAGTGAGCAAGCATGCCAGCCTGAGACTAATGATCGTCTCTGTTAATGGGTTCTGCAGACACAGCTGGTGGAAAAACTGGGGCACCTTTAAGATCCTAGGAAATCCAGTACTGAGCTATTATTTCTTCTTTGCCTCTGTCAGTATAGTAATAAAACGAGTGACAGTAACAAAACATAGAAGACAAATACTCGGTTGCTAGCAGTGTTGCAGATTTCCTGTCTAACTCTGGGGAAATAGTTGAATTTTTCTGACCTGCACACCAATGAAGTCACCTACAGGTTTCTTTCAACTGACAGTACCTGTCAGTTTCTTTCCTGCTTCACCATCTTTAGTCTACAAAACCTCCTACTTCACATAGAAATAGAATATTGATACCCTCTGTGAGTAACTGGTATTATTTTGTAATGGCGCCATCTACAGTTGCCAGAAACATGCACTTCCTCTAAGTACAGTGACCTCCACCCTTCAGAAAAAGAAAGAAAATACACTTAATATAGAGTACAGTGTAAACTTTGAAGGGAAGCATGGGTCTTATTACACAAATTCTTCCCCATGGCACTTATAAGAGTGTGCTGTGATATGTCAGTATTTTTAGACTGAAATTTGGTTGGAAGCCAGTTTTGCTACGTGTAGTAAACTGCTCTTGGTTAAAGCATAAAACCAGCCCAACTGCAGTGGCAGAACATTATGAAACGTGAAATTATGTAAAGAAGAATGATACCAATTGCAAAAATAATATGAAAATTTTCTCAATAGAACTTTAGTATTGCAATTTTTTTCTTTGACAAAGCTACAAAAAAGTCTCCCTATTGTTGTTTACAAATTAGATATATATTACTTCTCGTGGAAGAGTCTGCTTGCCCTCTGTATGTTCCACAGAATTTTCACCATCAACTACCAGCACTGTTAAAATGGAAGTGACTTCTCTGTGCTCTCTAAAGTGCTTTTGCTTTTGTCCTTAGATAGAAATTTCACCTCTGCCTCTGAATAAGTCCTGCACTGATTGAATATATATCATATATCCTGACATGCACCTTGTGTGGATCTTTCCTTTCATATTTTTGTCTCTTCTGTCAATTTGCATTACAAGTTCATTAGATCAGATATTGCCATTTTTGATTTTATATAGTATCTGGAAGAAATTAACTCACTTCTCTTAATGCCAATAATACTAAGGATTACAAACACAATGGTAAATTTAAGAAGATATTGCCAACTCCCTACAAAAAGTGCTGTTAATTTTATTAAGGTTACCTATATCATAAGATTTTCAGCTCTTTGTGGACTTCATTATGCAGCATAGGAATTTAAAAATCAAAGAGTAAATTGGCATGCTGTTCAATTGTGTACAACTTTAGAAACAGAAATGCCTTAGGATAGATATCATCTCAGTGTATTTTGATGTTTTATTTTATTTTTTAAGTGTTTTTTAATAATTTTAGTTGAGTACAAGAAATGTACTCAGTATAGGAAGACTGCTACATGGATATGCACTGAGAGGAGTTTGGGATTTTTCCCTACCTGCATCTTGAAGAACTTACTTTTTCTAACATTTTTCACTTTAGAGAAAATAAGCACAACATCCTGTATCCAAAACTTGCAGTTTAATGTTGTAGTCAAGCTGAATTAAGTTTAGAAGTTAAGGTTTGTAATATCTTCTGTTATGCTAATCAGATTTGGGAACAACAGATTAGACAATTGCTTCAGTTTGAGCATCGTGAGGAGAGGCTTGCTGTAGCATGTTAGCAAGCTGTTACCCGTGCTCAGACACATAGGGCACCAGGGAGGAAGAATTCTTGTGTGAGATGGGGAGCTGTTCAGTGGAATTGGCTTGTGAGGGAGGTTCTAATGTACCATAAAATTACTCCTGAATTCCCAGTTTTAGTAGTGTATGTATTTTGAATTGCCAGATCCGTACTTCGAAGGTGGCTTCTAATCTGCAGTGAAGGCTTTATCTGTTAGCCTTTATATTAAATGTGAAACAAGAGTGACCCTATCTGCTTAGTACATCATTTTAAAGTTTTGTTCCCTTGCCTTGACAGTGGAGTGCCAATCTGTAAGGTTCTCTCCCCTATATGACTCTGAAGGAAATGTTAAGTGGCTTGAAATCTCTGTGACACTGGTCATCCAGTGATCTGGACTTATCGAGCTGGAATCTGGCTGCAAGCAGCTGGAAGAGTCTGATCCATTTGGCACAACTCCCACTCATCAAAATAGTCCTTTGGACAGATATTCGTCTCGTAGGGTCTATTTCTGGTGATAAAAGAAAGTAGAAAAAAGTAGCTGCAATATAAACCAAAGTGTAAAAACCAGTAATGAGGGGATGAAGTAAGACAGAAACTCCTCTGCAGTACTGTGATGCTTTTTTGTCTCTTTTAAAAACTCACTACATCTCAAAAAAAAAAAATAATCTTTTTTTCAGGTGTGTCTTATAGGTGACTGCATTGGAGGAATTTTGGGCTTTGATGCCATCTGCTATAATTCTAATACAGCTTTTGAGAGTCGGAACACTAGCAGGAGAGGAAGCATCAGCAGCATCCAGGTGAAGAGAAAAAAATATGCACAGCTGAAACCCTGTAGATTCATTCCATGGAGGAAATTAGCTCCATATAAGCCAGAGGAAAGTTAAGGATTTGGTTAATTGCCATGGGATGGGATGGGATACATGGATTCTGCCCATGTATCAAAAATTTGCTGTTAAAAATTAAGTTGTCAGCTTCAGTTTTATGGTACACAGAAATCAGTAGTGAAGGCTTTATCTGTTACCCGTTAAAGTAAAGGGTTACCAAGTGCTCTATATTGTATCCCTCACTGTAGCTGCAAATGTGTCTTTGCTCAGAAGTCTCTGCCTTTTTTGTCAAAATGTTTTCTTTTGTTCTTTCGTTCTTTCTTTCTTGTTTTTTTTTGTTTGTTTGTTTTTTTGTTGGTTGTTTTTTTTTTTTTTTTTCTTTTCACCTGGGGTCTGGAATTCCTTACTCTACTGCCTGGGAGTAGTCTAGTATTAAGGCATACTATGAGTAAGTTTTAGTGATTAGTGAAAGTGCCTCTTTCTTCATAAGGAATGCAAGTCACCTGTGGATCTGTGAATGGACCACCGAGTGTCTATACAAGTGCTGCATTTGCACAGAAGAGAGGAAGTATTCTACCTGTGATCCAGGAAAGATTTCATAGTAGTAAAAGTACAGGTTTTTTAAGTAATGCTGGCATGTAAACTTCATTGTGCGTAACACACTTCAGAAAGAAAATTGAAGTTCAACTGATCTTATGTACTTCAAGCTCAAGTAGGTGTGATAAATTAGAGCTGACACTGTGTGAGGTGTTTTGTGTTACTCCTCCTTTCCACCCTTTGCACCCCTCTCCACCCTTAAATTCTTGATTATCCTTCTGGTTTTTAGGCTATTATCTTGAAGGGAAATTTAGTCTTCATCTCTTTCCTTCTACTGCAAAGAGAAATTTTTAATCCCTTCCACCCTTTGTTGGATAAAGTGAGGTCATATCTATAAATGCAGGCATTTCATATAAGCTCTTTTGTATTTTGTTATCTGTCTAAATCTTCCCTTTGCTCTGTTCATTTTCTGAAGGATAATCCACTCTTAGCAGATGACTCCAGTCTGGGTGACAGCAAACACCTGAGCAAAAGCAATATTGACATCTCGGGAATCGTGGAGGATGGGAAGCAAAGGCTGCCTCGGAAGCAGAGTGACTCATGCACTTATGACTGTGATACCATAAGCCAGCATCACGCACTCCTGTCCAGGTAACCAGTGCTCGATGGCTGGGTAGAAGAAATGGGCTTGTCATTGAAAGCAGCCTGTTAGCAAGAGAGGCATTGTTAATGTTTGTGGTGCACTTCTGGAGATTTGATTAAAGTGCTTATCTATCCCGCAAAGAAAGCTATGGATTTAGTGGTCTAGTATGAACATACTCACATCTGGAAAGTTTTTTATTTAATCTTTATTCAGTTGTGAGGGTTTTGAACATGCAAAAATGAATGCACAAAGTTCTGTTTCTTCAGTACAGCCCACTCAAGATGGATGAATACTTTATAATTGTAAATTTCTGTTACCTATTTCTTTCTAACGATCCCTCTGACTTCACGTTCAGGGCATTCATTATTCTCTAGTGAGATAATTGCTTCAGGTGCTCCCATTGGTCTATTCCGATCAGCTTTAAAACAGCAACAAAAGAAGCGCCCTGCATAAACGTTTGGCTTACATGAGGAAGGGATTGAGGGGAGAAATTAACTTAGTTTTTCTTTATCCTAAGAAACCTTTGAAGTACACGAGATGGGAACATAAACATTCCCTTTGTCTCATTGTTACTGCTGGTTCTAAGCTATTTGGATTTTTACTTAACCTGAATTATTTGGGCTTTTGTTTCCTCTGTCTATCATCCTGTTTCCTTAATTTCCTTGTGAGTGATGCAGAGGAGGAAGTCTTACTGTGTGTTGAAATTTCAGTTCTGCTAGAGTTGAGTATAGTGCAGACTTACTACTGTGCTTTATTTCGAGTCTGGTATTTTTCCTAGTAGCAGGTTAAGGTAATTCTATAGGTAATTCTATTCTGTTCTTGCTTTGACTGAATGCCCTTTGCTTTCTTTATGTTGACTATTCTGTATTCATTTTGAAACCATTGCATTTTCTGGATATCAATGTGTTGTAGAATTTTTTCCCTCTGAGACAGAATAGTTGTTTTTCTGCAACTGAAAACATGAAGATGTTTTGGTCAGTCACTTTTCAGTTCTTTTATAGGAGAAATACTGAGTTATATTTAAAGCAGTTAACTTAAATATTCATGGTCCTTGCAGAACTTTACCAAGTGTTTTCTAGAATAATTCCAGGAAACTCTTGTATATTGAAGGTAGTAAATTTACTGAACAGCCTCACTGAAAATCATAGCTGCTATGATGCAATATCATTTTACAGTTTTAAGGTGTATAGCTTGGATCTAAATGCCAGTGCCAGAGCTTTCTAGGCATCCTGTTTCAGGAATGTTCTTTTTTTTCTGAATGCCCTCTTTATTATTTTTAATTCAGTATTTTCTTTGCTCAGCATCCACTCAAGCGTGTTGAAAGATGGTGCAGACCTTCCTCCTGTGGATTCCAGTCTCTCAGAAGTAAATCTGGGCCGATTTGAATTTGAGGTGTCTGATTTCTTCCTGTTTGGATCGCCGCTTGGTTTGGTGCTGGCCATGAGGAGCACGGTTCTGCCTGGCCTAGATGGTAAGCTCTCCTTGGCAGTACAATACAGGATGCCTGATGACTTTGGCAAACAGAGGCTCACACAAAAAGGAGGTAAATAAAGGAGCCTGGTTAAAGTCAGGGAGTGAAGTAAGTTTCTTCCTTTAAGAGATGGGAGCGTTAATGCAGGTAGGTACTGAGGTGATGAGGATTGTTCCAAGGATGTCACTGGTCACTTCAAATATATGGGACAAATATGTGTCCCATGTTTTCTGTTAATCATATATTCCATGTCATAGATCATGAAGCTCCCACTTTACCAAAGATCAGTCCTTGAAAACAATACCAAAAATAACATCTCTGCTTGCTTCAGCATTACCTCTTGTTTGTGTCTGGCTTTAGGGGAGGATTTGGCCCTCAGGTGTGTTGCTTGTAAGCCATTCTTCCTCTCTAGTAATAGAGCCTAGTGATCAGACACAGAGAGGATTCATTTAGTTTTATTTCTAAAGCATCTGGATTTTTAAAGTTTAAAAGTTTTTAAAGTAACAAAGTTAAAAGCTTAGTTTACTTTTCATTATTCAGCACATGTTTTGTCTCTTTTCATGGCATGAGCCTTGGATAGCACAGCATCTTTATGGGGAATGATGCGTTCGTTTATGAGGTGAGGGAGAAAATCTGTTACAATAATGAGAAGAGACAACAGTTCAGAACTCCAAGGGTTTTTTTTTCCTAGCCAGTAGTCCTTTCCCCAGTCTCTGCTCTGCTACCCTCCAGACACTTTGACAGGAAAATTTCATGTTAATCACTAGTATTTTAAACTATTTTCTTCAAATTAGCTCTCACTTCCATCCTTCCTCTGGTATACTGAAAAGGAGAATATGCTTTCAGAGCAGCTCAACTGATGGGCATTTCAAACGCATTCTGAGGTGAGCAGCGTCTACTTGAAGCATAATTAGTCTTTAAAGGTGCATATGATAAAAAAATCCCGTTTTAAACTGATGATTCTGGCACGGTTGAGAGGAAAACAGACAAATTGAAACCTATCATGCAGACAGTTGGAAATTAATTGAGAAGAGCCAGGTGCCCTCTTTACTGAAATTAAAGGTAGAAAGCTACCTGGAAATGTGACAAGTAAAATTCGGATGTATTTATTTATTTGTTTTGATAGAATCAGTTTTTATAATATGAGGGAAGGTTCTGCTGTCCCCTAGGTTTAAGTCCTCTGGATGTCACAAGCCCATCAGAACACTTTGCTGGTAAATACTTGAAGTGCTGAGCACCACAGCTATAATGCTCAATAATATGTTTACAGGATTTTTAACTTCTTTTTCCCTTCTTGCTTCCATCTGTTTATCTTCTGCTGCTCTTCACATTTCCTATGTTCCCCCATCTCAGATTGTAATGTCTCTGTAAACTCCTGTGCGGTTTTTTTCTTTACATATGAAATAGGAAACAATTCAGTTAAATTTCTTTTGGCCAGGTGTGTGCTAATCTGAAGAAGTCCATATTAACTATGTTTCTGTACAGACTTCTTGAAAATTGTAAAGCAGCAATACTGACCTCCCTCTGTGTCTCATTCTCATCCAAGTATGCCAGGTCCGACCAGCCTGCAGCCAAGTGTACAGCTTCTTTCACTCTGCTGATCCCTCTGCCTGCAGACTGGAACCATTGCTGGAGAAAAGATTCCATCTTCTTCCTCCATTCAGTGTCCCACGGTACCAGAGATATCCACTCGGGGATGGCAGATCTCACCAGTTAGGTACAGTGCCTGTTTTCATAGCTCTCATTGCCTGTTCTCTTAGGTGTTCCCTCCTTACACAGCTCAAGAGAATTTGAAATAGCAACGTGCTGGCATGCAAAAAACAAGTCATCTGGGACTAAGTAGCACAGACATACTTAACAAGTGTGGAACCAAAGAAGATTAGTAAGAAAAAAATATCATTATACATGAGGTTTGTGTTACTAGTTGTGCTAGAGGGGAGTTGGAAGGTGATAACACTGTTCTAGTTGAAGTGTCACTTGGAAAATTCCACGTCTTTGACTATCATTTAAAAAAATTATTTTTACAATTAGTTGACCTTTGCCTAGATCTTCACATATTGTTTCTTTCAGTCACTTGTGGTTGGTTTGTTGTAAATAGCTATTAGGACAAATCACACCACTGAGCAGTCTTGATTGCTGTTCTCCTAGGTGGGCTACTAAATGATAGTTATTTGGTAATAAAAATTTGAATCCAGGAAAAAAAAACAGAAGTAGATTGATTTCATGCAAGAAAGGAAAGGGTGGATGAGCAAGGTGCTAGTAGAAGGAATTGTGCTTTTTTTATTTTATAGAAAATAAGGTAAAATCATACAGGTATGAAGCATCTTTGAGTTGTCATGTTATGCAAAAAAGGACATTCTGCTAATGTCGGAACGAGGACCAGAGTAGTATCGCAGACTGCCAGGGCTGTGCATTGCTCTCAGAAAATAACTTTAAAATGAGTAGGATTCAGTGTGAAGTAAAATAGCATCCCAGCAGCACTACCTAGATTGGAAGATCCTGGCCAGAAGCACTCAACTGCTATTGCACGTTCATGGTGCTTTCTCCATATAGTTGTGCTGTGACATGCTATTCTCCAGAGGAGGAAGTTTCATCCATGGGCATTGAATGTGATATTATTCATATATATATTATGATATATTGTGATATATTCATGATATATTGAAATGTGATATTATGCTTATTAGCCCTGTATTTAAAAATAAATAAATAAATAAAATAAGATATATACACAAACACTACTTTCAAAACCATGGTGTGCATCCCTCTTTTTTTAATATTATTTTCATTTTTGTAACCTGCAGGTGATGCTCTCCACAATCACAGTGGTCTGTTCCTTGAGAACAGCTCTTTGAACATACCTTTCTCTCAGGAGAGTCCTGAATCTCCAAATACATCTGATCAACCACAGGGGAAAACAAGAAAGTTGAGCTTGGGCAGCACAAACAGTGAAAACTCTGGATCAACGGAAAGCTTGCCATCAGCATACCTCACCAGCAGTGAGTGAGGCCTGTGCCATGTGCTACTGGATATGGCAACAGCCTTTCCCTTCACATCGTTCTGTGAAAAAGTTGATCATGAAAAGAAAAGATATCTGTTTGGAATTTGGGAAGAATGAGAATAGCTCATTTCTGCAATTTTATATCACACAAGTTATCTTTCTTTTCTGTTTGTAATTAGATAGATAAACTAATAGAAAAGGAGACACAATTTTATATTAAGGTGCCACTCATAAATAGCCCCAAGAGTTTCATAGTAAGAGGGGTTTATGATCATGTTCCAGGTGTGAAGCAGTATAGGTAAATTATATTATTAAGATAATAAAAGTGCTATAAATAATTTTATTGTCCTGCTGTAGGCCATAGTCATATGTCTCTGTCTGTCTGTCTGTCTGTCTGTCTGTCTGTCTGTCTGTCTGTCTATCTATCTATCTATCTATCTATCTATCTATCTATCTATCTCAATATTTGCTTTACTGTTTGGGAGACATTTGCAGTTCTTACCCTAAAACATGATCATAAAAATACTAGTCTTTCACTGTACATTTTCTGTGGACCAGAAGGTGGTGGGGATCGTGCTGAGGTGATTTCTGCTTCCCAAAACTTGGACCCCAAAGAACTGTTTAGATAGCAGGCAGTTAAGTGATGATGCAGTCAGTAAAAACATGAATGATAGATACCTTTAACAGACTCAAAATGTCAAGATAAAGAAACCAGAAGACTTAATTCCATTATCTAGCTTAAAAATGAAGACGGCAAGAAATTTATTGATACAGAAATTTGTGCTGTTTTGTTTGTTTCATTTTTTGTAGTTACTGCAAAGTGGTGGGGAACAAAACGATTAGATTATGCCTTGTATTGTCCAGATGTGTTGACAGCCTTTCCAACGGTGGCCCTGCCACATCTCTTTCATGCCAGCTACTGGGAATCAACAGATGTTGTGGCCTTCATCTTAAGACAGGTAATTGATCTTTTTTTTTATCTTTGCAACAGAGAATCTTCTGATTGTTGATTGTATTTTCCAAGGGTGTCTTTTAATCTTTAGATCAGTTAGATGGCTGACTGTGTATGCATCACATATGAGTACATGTAGGAGTGACACATCTGGATTTATTGCACAGGTAAAGGGGACAGTGAGCCCACCATTAGCACTGCTGACTTTGTGACTGGTGATATCACACCTCACCCCTCCGTTGCCCTAGATCAGTCTAACCCTGCATTATATATTCATTTTGTCCTAGTTTTGAAGGAATAGGCTATCTGCAGCCTTACGTAATTACTAACATACATCTGATAGTATACCAGTTTGAAAGTACTGCTTCTCTAAGAAACCTGAGTCTCTCCTTTACAGGAGACTTCCCTAGCCTTGTATGTGCATTACAGCTCTTAGAATTTAATAAGCCTTTCAAGCACTTAGAACATGTCTGTAAAGCAGCATGTGAGCTTACATCACTACATCAAGGATTGGTTAGTTCCAGTACAGTCTGGACCTTCTGCCCTTGTTGGGGGCTAAGATTAAGAGTAATGGCTCCTGAATGTCCTGTGGGTGCATATATTGCCTGCACATTACCTGTAGTGAATAGAATTTATTCCAATTTGTTAAAAAACATGCTTACTTCTCAACATTACTGTGATTTGTTGCAAGCCAGCTGCTTTGCTGACTCTGATTGCAGCATGATTTTACTCAAGGGACTTCATGTAAGACGTCTTTCAAAATGGTTCTAGACCACTCTTCTAGCAAGCGCATCAGGAGTGTAAAACTCCAGCACAGAAAACCAGCTGTTCAGCTTGAAAAATCTGCTAATCTATTTCTCATTCAAAAAAGCTATTTGTGATTGCAGGTACAACCCACAGATTTCAGTGAGACAGGGCTTCTGGTTTCAGTTGAAATGTGGCATAACCCACACCCAGATTCTGAATTCTGTGGGTTGTGTCCTGAAATCTGAGGTGGACATGCAAGTTTCTTGGTAAGTGTACGATATATAGGTTGTAAGAATGTGTATGATATAAAAGGGTTCTGCATGTTCACAACTTGGACTTCAGTGGGTCCTTGTGGGTCCCTGCATATCACCTACTGCAGCAGCAATGCCCAAAAGGGGTAAGAAATGTTCTCTCTGAGTAGACGAGTAGAAAATTGATACAGATGAAGTCAGGGGTCTGACATCTGCTTCATAAAGGACATTAAAAAATGCTTCCGTGGTTTTAAGCTGCTTTACTGACTTTGCAGACCGTAGTCAAGACAACGGGACTGCCACTTGGTACTACCCTAATGTTTTCACCATTTTCTCTGGAGGAATGTGCAGGCTCTGTGAAAAATGAAAAAGCTGCTCAATAAGTATTTGCGATTAGATGTTGGCCAACAGAGTGAGAGCAGTTTGTTTGTCTGTGCAGTTAGTGTGAACATATGGCTTTACCTTTCTCTACTTCCATTGTGCTTTTGGCTCTGGAGTGTCACTCAGCTGGGGCACCAATGTAATTTCTCTTTCTTTGCCAAGTATCAGGCCACATATTTTATTAAAATACTAATTTTTCAGGTGATGAGGTATGAAAATGTAAATTTCAAGGAAAATGACAACCTGGATCCAGAGACACTAAGTCTATCCAACCCACGAGAAAAATGGCTGCGCAAAAGGACACATGTCAAATTGAGGGTAAGTTTAACTCTGAATACACATGGCAGCTGTGGAGCATGGGTTTGGCAGAAATTTAAATGGAGTTTTATCTCCCCCAGTAAGAGTTTACATAATTGAGTATAACTAAAGAGCTGAAAACTGCTAACTTAATCCAGAGGCAGTCAGATTAATGGTTGGGGAATATGAGCAATTTCATCTTCATTTATCACTTCATGTTGGGAGTAAGTATATTTCTTTCTTTAAATAACAGAAAAGCCCTAAGTTTCCATTATACAAAGGCTGTATTATGCTAGACAAATCCACAGACCAGGCAAAAATACTTCCTCCTTTCTTCAGGTACTAAGTCAGTTAGTAATGTAAGTTAAAATGCCTGTGCCCTGCACATAATGATGTGGCTCTATGACACCACTTCAAGTGAAAAAGAATTGGCTTCCCCTTAAATGTTCTCTCTTATTTGGTCTTCTCGAACACTCTCTCTAGAAGGTCTGTTCAGGAACCCACCATTATTGGAAATCAAGCTCCAGCTGAAATGCGTTTGCAGTGCACTTGATGTCCCTCAGACATACTGTTCAGGACTATGTTTCTGTGTCACTGTTCCTGACAAAATAGAGACAGCAGCCTCGTGACAAAAACAAACAGCACCCTTCCTATCTTCTGCTCTTGTTTCAGAATGTGACTGCTAATCACCGAGCTAACGATGTCATTGCAGCAGAAGATGGTCCCCAGGTGCTAGTTGGGCGCTTTATGTATGGACCTCTGGACATGGTAGCTTTAACAGGTGAAAAGGTGAAGTCTGAGTAATCAATTGTCTTAGTTTTAGTAGAAACAGTTGTTGAATGTAGGACACATGTACAGTGTCAGAGAAAGCCTTACAGTGAGGGGAAATATATCACTAGCCCCCTGCTACTTCAGCAAAAATAGCTCTAAAGTGGGATTTCTTGATAGTTGACCTTTTTCTGAGCTCTCATCTCTCTTACCTGATGATGGCTGTCTCCTTTGGTTAGTGGGGAGGGTGCTGCACAGTGGTTTCTGAACCTACCATTCAGCTGTAGCACATACTGGAGACAATTAACTTTCCGAGGAAGAAGGAAAAAGAATTTTATAGTAGTTGACAAAGCAATAAAAGAAAATCATATATCATCCTATCCAGATAAAACAATTAGATAAAAGAATAAGCATTCTGGAGACTGGGTGGCTGCTGTATCTTACACATGGGCAAGTAAAGATTAGTTTATGAAATTAGTAGTAATATGACCACAATTGAAATCCTAAAGCTGCCTGCAGAAGCCAGGCTTATGGCTAATAAAACCAAGCATCAAGTGAACACATTTTTTCATATTCACTGAGATTGTATGCATTTTTGTGCAAATTAAGAGAGCAATGCTGCTGAGCTGAGGGCAAAACTGGAGTGTGGAGGCTTTACTTGGCTTGTTTCAGGTCCAGCGAAATATTTAATATCCTTTATGTTAATTTTGATTAAGTATTTCAGTTGAAGAGAACAATATTGGTGAAATCTTTTGATAATTTGAAGTGTTTTGGTGGTAGGTGAGGTTATGATTTGAGAAATAACCAGATGAAATTTTGTAGGTTCAGTGTGCAAAAAGGTAATATAGCTATGCAAGATAAAATTGTCTTTGTCCTAGTTTAGGGTTCCTCCTGAATTTCTGACCTGTATATCTATGTTTGACATGTGCAGTGCTAAGATCAGCGCTTTAAATTATGAAGACAATAAATTATGAAGGCAATACACTTTTGTATTGTATGTTAGGAAGCATTTACTTATTGAGAGGGCTTTCTTTGAAGTTCTTACTGAGTCATGAAGTTCCTTCAGACTTCCCTGTGTACAACCAGCCATGGCTGGAGATACTGATATTGTCTAGGCTGGGCAGGCCTTGTAAACAGGGGCTGTTTTGTTGACTCTCACACTAGATTACTGTTTCATTGGTTTTTTGCAGGTGGATATCTTCATAATGACTGAGCCATCTTCGGGTAGGTGGGTGTATTTTGACACAGAGATATCCAACAGCAGTGGACGAATATCCTACAATATACCTGAACAGAAGAGATTGAGAGTTGGTGTGTATCCCATCAAAATGGTGGTCAGGTAATAACTCCAAGCTGAAACTAAAGCTGTGATGGGTTGTTGTGATCAGGAAGGAGCTTCTAAACTGGGTAAAAACTTCATTTGAATCTCTACTTGCGAGATTAAATCAATGAGGTGAATTTAGCTGAAATAGAATGTCTTGTTATCCAGCAGTTAACAAAGTCCAAAATCAGCTTACAATCCTATGTAGTGCTACTTGAGGAAAATGTTTTATCTCAGTTTAATAAAAAAGGCAGTCAATTCAAGAAAAATAGAGTTACTGATACACAAATAAAATTATATTCAAAAATGAAGTTTTAGAGTGCAGGAGTAAGTTTAAGGAGGAACAAAATAAATTGTCCTGTCTTTGTTCGTTAGGCTATGAGCACATATTGTAAGAATCTTACTTTTCTCAGCTGGCATTGCCATTGTAATTTGCAAGGATAGACGGTGGCTAATGCTCATATTACCAGCTGTTAAGCTTGTGGAGAAAGTCTGAGTAGTAGTTTGAGTATTTCAAGTGGTTTTGCAGGGTTTTTTTCAAATTCCTTTAGTTATTTGTACATATGTGATTTTTTTTTTAAGATCAGCTTCCAAATTTCTCTTTGGAAAACTATTTCCTGAAAGCCTAAGTTTCACTTGTCCCACGTAAGACTGAAACCAGAAGCCATGTTTGACAGTGATTTTTAGAGCTGTATGTCCAGACAGATCTAATTTCAAATCTTAACTAGAACGTGCAGAAAATTCATTCTGTCATTTTGCTTTTTAAATTAATGTATTGCTTTGACTCTCCAGAGGGGACCAGAGCAGTGCTGCAAGTTACCTCACTGTACTGCCCCGAGGAATGGAATGTGTTGTGTTCAGCATTGATGGTTCCTTTGCAGCAAGTGTTTCAATTATGGGAAGTGACCCCAAAGTCCGAGCAGGGGCTGTGGATGTTGTCAGGTAAATAAATTTGAACACTTTGAATCTCTGACTTTCTGTTTGAACACAGTAGGAATGAAAAGGGTTGTCACACTGAACAGATGGCAGTTTTCTAAGGGTCAAGAGTCTCTGCAGATACATTTGTATATTTTCTTGCTCAGTGTATCTGCCTGAATTTCAGAGTAGTATTAGCATGCTGTGGATTACATTGAAATTTGTGGTTTAAGTTGCCTAAAGATGAAGCGTTGGTTCTTGGGAATATGATCTTGAAGCATGTGCAGTGAATTAATAATTATTCCATGTGTATATTGTATTTCACTAATTTCAAATAAGGACATATTTTGTACTTCAAAAATATCAGGTGGCAGGAAGGCAAGAGTGTTTTCTGGAGGAAAAATTAAAAGACCTTTTAATCCATTCTTGCAGGTCTGTTAATGTTGCACTAGATGGAAAAAGGCAGTTTTCATTTTGGAACTTGGATGGGAATGCAGAAATCTCATATTTCAAGAGTTTCCATTCCTTATAGCTGAAATGGCAGGAAATCTCATTAAAGACTTCCAAAGTAGCAGTACCTGATGTGTTGTGAAGTTTATTCTAAGTATACTTTTAAGTGGCTCTCATGTTTTAGATAATAATTTTGTATAACAGTGCTTTCTTGCTTTCCTCCATCTCCCCCAAGGTTAGAGATTATTACTTAGTTTCTTAGTTGGAGCAGAGACTTAGGCTCCTTTCCACCTGTTAAAGGATAGCATCTGACTTGTAACTGAAGTTAGAAGAAAACATGTTGACCTGACCTGTGAGTGTTGTTTCTGTTTCTTCTCTTGTATGATTTAACTGCTCCTTCTGACAGGCATTGGCAGGACCTGGGATATCTGATTATCTATATCACCGGCCGTCCAGATATGCAAAAGCAGCGTGTGGTTTCATGGTTGTCCCAGCACAATTTCCCACAAGGGATGATCTTCTTCTCAGATGGACTTGTACATGACCCACTGCGACAAAAGACCATTTTTCTCCGGAATCTCATGCAAGAGGTACTAGAAACGTATTTATAGCCTTAAAAACTCTTTTCAGAGAATGTCATTCAGTAGAGATCTCCTTTCTTTCTGAGCAGTAAGTCTTACTGAATGTCCCAAAGTCTTTTTGCCATTCCACATTTCTTTTCTCACTTTTTAAAGAGCAAGGAAAGCTGATAAAACATCCAAAGGGATCTCCAGTCCTGACAAATAAGTAAAACTGCTTGTTCTTTCCTGTGCATATAGCTGTGGTTCTTGCTCACATGCAGGCAGATGGATTTAGCTTTCTGTGGTTTACAGATTGAAATTGTTAACAATGAACTCATATGCTGCTTTATTTTGCAAATCAGGCACCAGCCTTGTAGTTGCATGGTGTTCAATAGTGCATTCACTTTGAAAGTAATGTTTGTTTCAGTGCCACATCAAAATCTGCGCCGCATATGGTTCCATGAAGGATATTTCTGTGTACAGTGTTTTGGCTCTGTCGCCATCCCAGATCTACATAGTTGGACGATCCACAAAGAAATACCAGGCACAGTGCCAAGTAAGTAACTCTTGCTATTCAATCAGGAAGTCCTAAGGAGGACAAGGAAATGCAAGCGAGTGCATGTGCCAAACTCACACGTACACAAAGCAGCAGCAGTATTTCAAAGAAAGGCAGTTTGGGTTACAAATGTGGCATTTTCTGGAAGGGTGAATAATAAAGAAAATCAGATGGTTGCAGGTTGTGTATACAAGTGAATGCATTGCATATTTCTGAATGACAAAATGGAATGGGTCACTTAAAAAAAAAGTGAGGGGAGTGTTGGCACTCTGTAGTTGTCTAACTGGGATGCCAGTGATCAAACTTAATTCCTCATAGCACTCATAGGTCAAGGCAGCAGTAATTTGTCACTTCCTTTTTGTCCTGTTTCAGTTCCTCAGTGAAGGTTATGCAGCCCACTTGGCCTCGCTGGAGTTCAGTCTCCATTCACGACCCAAAAAGAACAACTCTCGGATGATCCTGAGAAAAGGCAGCTTTGGCCTCCACTCCCAACCCGAGTTTTTGCGCAAGAGAAACCATCTCCGCCGGACTATGTCTGTTCAGCAGCCCGACCCACCTTCTTCAAACCCCAAGCCAGAGCGTGCTCAGAGCCAGCCTGAATCAGACAAAGATCATGACAGGCATTTGCCCTCCCTTGCTTGGGTTCGAGGTGGAGTTCACAAATTTGAATCTATTCCCTAGGAGGATTGGGAATGTAGATCTTGGATGCACCCCATTAAACTTGTAGGCGTGCCTCAAAGACAGTGTTTAGGCAGCTCCAAACTAAGAGACGTAGACAGGAATTTGTACCTTGGAGTCTTCCCTGTTCTGAAATCTGCCTTCTTATACCAAGTGGGGCACTTCCAGTCTCTTCCTCTTATCATGTTTATTGGGGAAGATTAAAACAATCTAAAACTATCACAAGCTTATCATCATAGCAACAGGTTATATTTTGGAACAGATATAATATGTGCAATAAGAGGAAAAGGTACTGATTTTCCTGTGAAGGATTGTGGTATCAGCTGATTAGCTGCACCCAAAACAGTATAAAGGGTAGGTCCCGTAGGTTACAGAGAAAGCTGACACTTTAAGCATTAAGTAGTCATGTCTGCTTCCACTTCACTTTTCAATAAAAGTGATAAAGGAAAGCAGCAGCTACAATAACAGGTGGCTCTGACTTGTACAAAAAGATACCTTCTGGGTGCCTTAGACCCAAGGTTTCCTTTCAGCCTACAGTGTTGGTCAACACACTCCAACATGGGTACTCATGTTTGTGTGAGGTGCTGGAAAAATAAATGAGAGAACTTCACTTGTGAACCAAACATAAAAATTTCATGTTAAAAATATATGTGTTTGCTACAGTTTGAACACAGTTAGTGTTGTTGTAAACAAAGTAGTGTGCACCTGTACAAAGATCACATTGTTTGTGGAACTTGGTGACTGTGCAAAAATGTGTGGACAACTCCAAAGAAGATGGCTCTGATGATCTCAGTCTGAGAGTCAGATCCTAAGAGGGCAAGTTAAAAGGAACACTTTTACTAAGGGATCTGCAAACTTCAGAGCAGTTACTTTTTAAATTATTCTAACTAGAATATTTACACTGGAGGGAGAAAAATTAATTAAGTACATTGATAAATTGTTTGCTTCTCATGCTTCACAGCAACTGCTGTATTAAGACAATCTGTAGCATTCAGAGTTACAGCATTTGAGCTTCTAAGAGTGGACATGCGAAAATACAGGTGCCAAATAAACATTTTTCTACTGATTTAAATTTCTCTCTAATCTCTCAATGGACTTACTAGAAGTAAAATGTGACATTTTCCCTAGTAGCATTTCTAAAGCATTATAGTTACTTTAACATAGTAGCAGTATGCAGATTCTTCATGCAGATAATTCCACAGAAATTCATCAAGAGAACTTTAGTGACTGAACTGATGCAGGTTTTAAAACCTGCAATGAAGTTAAAAGTGCACATAAAAAACCATTTTTTAAAAAAAACATACTATTGTCACAGAAAAAGCTTGAAGTCAAAAGGACATTCCTTTTTCAGGTTTGTTGTTTGTTTTTTATTTCAGGGAATTGGGGTGGAGAGGGTGTTGTGCATCTCCATCCCCCTTTAAGTTTTTGCTGGACCAGAAAGACTCTTTCACCGAGTTGGTTAATGATTTTCAAAGTTAATATGTAAAACAAGAAATACAATGGAAAAGTAATAAGACAGTGCAGAAGTAAAGTAAGTTTATACTCCCTGTTAACCTTGAAGCTTCAGTGGGCTTTTGGAAGGGCTTAAGAGTGTAGCTTCTGTCTTAAGAGGCAGCAAAATAGCTTGTAAGTGGTGATCTTTGGTTTATATTTTCAGGCATTACTTGGCAAGATTGTCAGTTGCCTATTTCAAACTTCCTGAAATATGTCTGGCACATCAGTAGTTGGTGTTTTGTTTTGCTTTCTAATGCTTCCTTTAAGGGAAGGGGCAACCTCTGCTGAAGATTAAGGAAAGATGTAAAAATGTTAGTAGCAAAAACTTTTTGGGAGCAGGTAAATACATTACAAGGGGCTAGGGTTTTGTGCTCTAAGGTTTGCTACAAAAGCTAAATGAATGTTAGTTTGCAAACTACATTGAAACAGTCTTTACGTTTACAAATGCTTTCCCAGTAGTATCATTGTTCTTGAACCCATGAAATTGCAGGAATTGTTCCATGTTCTGTCTCAGCCCACTGCATGCATTAATTCTAATTACATAGTCCATTTCTTCTCTTCTGCTTTGCACTAGAGGTTGCAACAGGGCACCAGCCTCCATCTCCTTCTAGTGAATTTACCATTAGCATGCTCCTGCTTGTTATTTTTTAATAGCATGGGAATCCAAGGCTTGTGAGAGAAGAAGTTACTAGGAAAATTTTAAGTTTGCTGCAGGGTCTAAAATACTGATCAAAAAGCTCTTTGTAAGCATTGAGTGTTGTGTAGCATGTCTCCTGACAGTAATCACTATTTCTGTTCAAAGCTACTCTTGCTTTAGCCATCTACCTCTATCACCCAGGAGACTTAAACCTATTTTTTTGTTTTAAATTGCTGCAGTAGAAAGGTCTACTTCCTTTCAAAAAAGGGATCTGTGTAATTCTGTGACTGTATTGAAGGAAATAGTGTCTGAGTACAAGGTTAGAAAAATCTCCAAGGTTATAAAGGGCTGTCTTTTACTCTTGGAGACATAATGTCATTTTACAGGGTTCCATGTCATGAAGACTCTGATTTTGTCTATTTCTGTTAGTAACTGGGTCTCCTTTATAGTAGACACTGTGCTGGCTTCTAGAATATTGGGAGCTAATAGCAGTAAAACAAGTGTGTTTGTGTGTGTGTGTGTGTGAGAGAGATTTAGTGTGGTAAGAATTTCAAAATTTCTACAACATGGTATTAAAACCAAGCTGAAAATATTCTAAGTTTGTTTTCATATAGTATATGAGAGCTTCTATGGCATTTGCATAATTTAAGCACTGCTGATTGCTCATGGCTGGAATGGTTTATCTTGTGATCACACACTCCAGCTGTGCACTTTGGCAAAATAGTGATACAGACATTTTAGTTTTGTCACACTTTGTCCACATGAAACTGCATCCAGTCATTCACAGGCATTCAGCTTGCTATTGGATTTCAATTCTACTTGTGTTTTCATGGAAGATAGGTCTTCTAGGCAGGTCATTCGCTGAGGGTAAGTTTGATCCTACAGTCATCTTATTCCTGATTGCAAGTCCTCATTGCTGCAGTTCCTGTGCAGTCAGCACTTACTTAAACTGTACAGACTGTGAAGGTGCTTTAGCATCCACAGAAGGGAAAGGGACAAAGAAGGAAGATGTGTGTGCCCACAGAACATACACTGAACTCACCATAGGTCAGTGCCTCCAGTGGTAACAGAGAAGCACATTCTTTTAACATGCTGAAGGGAGGAAGCATACATAAAATTGTAAAATGCAAAATTTTTAGTCCAGTGGGTACTAAGGCTACAGTGCAAGTAAGCCACAGTTGGAAGCATTTACTTCTTGTCTTATTGATATGGATCCATTTTAAATTACTGTAAAAAAATGGCTGTGATTAATAGCAGTGGTATAGTTATTTGAGATATTGTGAAAACAGACCTTCACAACTGTGGTGTTTTGGTTTTGTCTGTGTGTATGTGTGTATAGCTACTGGAAGACACTTAAGTTTTGGTTCTGCTCTCACACCAAATTTATAACCTATATACATTAAAAAGAACAAAATCAACTCAAACACAGCAACAGTGGCTGTCTGTTCAATTTTGTTGTCTAGCTAGGTAGGTTTGGAACAAGATATCATTGTATAGATTGCAGAATTGAATAGTGATGTTAATCCAAATCTGTTTATTTTGAGTAACATTTTTGTTTGCTTACACTAGTGCTCTTGGAATAGATTTTTGCTTGACCAAAGTATTCCTGTTTAGTTCTGTGGCATGGTTTATATCTATTCAGCATAAAATTCTGTTAGGTGTGAAAATGACAAAGTACTGGTAATTCTTATTCATTGGGGTTCATGAGAGCTGTCATTTTTATTTGTTTACATTAAACTAGTCTTAATTTATAGAGATTACTTCACTTTTTCCTCTAGTACCTAGGGAAGTCACTTCCAAACAGCTAAAACTTTCACTGGTTATGTAGAAGTGGAACTGTCTATAAACTAGAGGAAAAAAAATTACATAGCCTGGTCTGTGCAGGACAATGAAATTTTTTTCAGAAGCCCCAATATTCTGCAAAATATCCTTTGTCATTACTGGTGAACAAGGTGTCCTGTTTATACATTGCAGTCTTTCTTTAGCCAGGACACTACTAATGTATGTATTTAACAAATCCTCAATACTTAGATCTATAGTATCATCATGTCCTTCATAGAATAAATTTAGAAAGGGAAAAATTATTTTTTTCCATTCTTTCTATGTAGTTTTCTGTTTTAAATTTACTAAAAGGTTTTTTATAAGCATTTAAAATACCTGAAACTAGTAGGTATTTTTAAGTTTTAAAATTTGTAGGTCCAACAGTTACTGAACAAGTAGGATTTTCCCCAGTTTTTTTTTCCCTCTTGCCATCTAGGCTGCAGAAAGGTGAGTACATCCTCATAGGACTAGATGATTGGAGCATGAGTATCTTTTTGGTAAACTCATTGGCTTGATAATGAAGAGATGAGGATTATGCACCACAATTTCATAATTTTTCTGATTAGAGGGTGATGTGTGGCATATTGTTCATGTCAGACGTGCAGGGGAGAAAGTGGCACTTTCTTCCTCATCTGGAGCTGGTACAGGGTAGAATTCCTATAAAGTTTTCAGCCTACTTTTCTCAGCTTCTCTAAGAGCAATGATTCCTCATGATCTGTGGTCAAAGCTTAAGCAGAAATCATGGATTTGTCAAGGTAATTAAGACCTCCATGCCACTCAAGGTAATGATGAATTCCGACAGATGAGCCTAAATTCAGAACCCTCATAAAAATGGAAGCAGTAACACATCTTTCTGGATCAAAAGATTTGTTTTTCAGAAATAAGGCCTGGAATGGCTAGAATCCTGTGCCATGGAGTCTGGAATTGAAATGATGTGTTGGCTCTTTCACTCATTTTAGGTCAAGCCCAACAGACAGGAATTATTACTGGGGAAGATAAATTTTACAGTACATTTGTCATTTGTATGGATGTATAGAACTTAGGAGGGAGAAAAGACAGGCAGGTTTACTGTGACATGCTGGGAGATGGTATACCAGAGATTGCAACATTGAAAAATGCTTTACAGGTAGCAAGTTTGAAAGGTAGGGTTATTCCTGCATAACTGGTGTACAGCCCAGAATGGCAGTCCTCTCACAGAACCCCAAGGCTTATGCATAACTTGTTCTTCTATTTGTGGGGGAGAAAAGTGGCAGTCCTCTTACAACTGAATTCACACAAGGAAACTTGAAATTGTAGGTGTTCTTTCAGTCTATAGTTTTATTAAGTGCATACTTTTAAATATTGTCAGTGAGAAGGTTCTATCTGGTGACAAATGTTTATATTTCTTATGGCTGCCTTGTAAAGATTCAAAAATGTACAATAATGAATTTCTTAATATGAAATAAGGAGTAAGATTTCTACAACTGCTACAAATTTTGATGTGAGCTGGTTTTTAAAATCTTAAAACAGATTTGCCACTTAAATAAAACCTTCCTTGCCTTTAAACAAACAGTGTCACTGATTTTTCTTACCAGTAATATTTGATCCTAATTGTACATGTCTAAGTAGCTAGTGGAAACATCATAAATAGAGGATGTTTGATCTGTCTGAAATAATACTTAGATTGGAGGTCAAGGTTTCAAAAAACTCCAACCCTTCTTCCTTTTCAAAAGCCATAGAGGAAGGCATTTCACTAATAAGACAACATTTTTGTGAAAGCTTTATAGTTTCAGGACATGCAAAGAATAACTTGGAGATTGTTAAAAAACCCTAAAAACCAGCCCACAAAACACACAAAAACACTGCGTCAAGAAAGAACAGAAGCTAAAATTCTCAGTCATCTGAAAGTTAGAAGTCTTTAGGCTGGAAGGGTTGCTTTCATGTTTCCAGGCCTCATTAACTATTTTAATGTTTTAAAATGATTTGGGGTTTGACAAGAAAAAAAAGAATTGTGACTAAGTTTAAAATCAATACCTACATATAAATCATAATTGAATGCTTTTCATATTTATACTTGATACCATTAAAATTTTAGTAACAGTGGAACTACTAGGTCACATGCACATCTTAAAAATTATCAAGTAGAGCAAAATTTCCCAAATCAGTCTTTCGTTTGAAGGTTCATGTTAGAGTTAACATAATCGGAGAAGCCTGCATGAAGTTTACCATGGAAAAAAGCCTTGCTGTTGAATTCTATAAACTTGAGAAATATTTGCTTTAGTTTGAAAGACTAAACTTTGTTATACTGAATGACCTACCAAAAAAGGCTTGTCAAATGAATGTTAATTTTTTGAAAGTAATTAGAAGCAAAATGCAAGTATCAAATGCTAAGTATACATAATGTGATATTAGCTGTCCACATAGCTAATCCTAATACAGATAATGGTAGTTGCAAGAGATTACATTAATTGTAGTAACAAATTTTAATGTAGAGCTAAAAGACAGATGCAGCACAAAAACAATATTTAACTCAACTGCCAAGATGCTATCTAAAGCAGCAGTAAGAAATAACTAAATTGCTCTGATTTGTCTGGAACCAAACTACCTAAAAATAGGATTAGTTAGGCTAATCCTTAAGGGTGTGAAGCAAGAGTCCTAATATGGCTCTCTGTTCTTGGGGTATGAGTGACTCCACAGAAGCCTAGTGCTTTAGAATGGGAGTTTTGCCTAGAACTCAAAGAAGCCACTACTGTTTTATTAACTTCCAGCTAATATGATGAATAACTTTTAGTTTGCTAATAACAAAAAAAGCCAACAAGTTAGGCTTTCAAAATAACAGACCAATCTTTTCCACATGGAAAGTATTTGTGCTAAATCCCATGGCTGCTAGATACCAGTTTAAACACTACTCTGACCTAGGATTACCCTTCACAAGCCCTTACTTTGGCCATTCTTACTGGCCAGTTCAGCATCAGTTTCTTAAGTACTTTCTGCCTAATGCAAGTCACTTTCAAGACGGTTCCCTCATCTCAGCAGGAAATAATACACCATGGTTGGTATATTTTGATTCTCTTTACGT
Organism: Luscinia megarhynchos; assembly: GCA_034336665.1. Classification (NCBI taxonomy): domain Eukaryota; kingdom Metazoa; phylum Chordata; class Aves; order Passeriformes; family Muscicapidae; genus Luscinia; species Luscinia megarhynchos. The sequence continues at coordinate 11,335,828 of CM067581.1, forward strand.
GAGAAGAGAAAGCAAAGGAAGTCCTGAGCTGCTTCGTAAAAAAAAAAAAAAAAAAAAAAAAAGTGTAAAGGCTCATTGAAGTGTATAGAGTGCAGCCTTTCAGGTGCTCTGCAGACCTCTCCTTTATATGTGCTCATAAACTTGGAAATATGAAAAAACAGTTACAGCCATCTCTGTCTAGGTACCAAGTGCATGATGGAGTTTCTTTGCTTGCCTTCTGATAGCTTGAGATGGTCTCAGGGATCGGTGTACAGACTGGGAGTTTTGTGCCATTAGACAGTAGTAGTTTGATATTGCTTCTTTCCTGCAGAAGAACAACAGGGCTACCATTAGCAGCATGAAGTCAGTAGAGCTATTCAACTGGTTGTCATACAAATTGCTGGAAAATAGATGGGAGAATGGAAGAGGTCTGGTACACTGTCACTGTGTAACTGTCCTAAACACTAGCAAGAAAATATTTTGTTACCTTCAGTGAACATAGATGGCAGTACACAAATTCAGTAAATTTTAACTAGCAACAGGCGTGTTTCTCATATAATCTAATTCATTAAAATGCAAAACATTAGAACAATACATGGAGCTGGAAACAATCATTTGAGATCAAAGTTTGATTCATCATGAAAAAAATTAAAAGAGAGCACTAACATTAAAATTCCTGGCAATTGGATACCAGAACAGAAAGTCTCATGCAAGACTAAAGGCACCTTCAAAAAATTCATTTCACAGTTATTCCAGTAGGCAACAATAGAGCTCATTGTATGCATCTACACATGCAGGAGTACTGGATCAAATTGTGGAAGCAGTACAGATCACTGCTGAAAGCATCAGTCCAGCATCTGAAACTGCTCTCATTTTTCCTGAAAAGCTACAGCAAAGTGTCTTGCCCCTATCTTTGTTGCTAAAATAGGACCTAGTATTCAGGATGTACCTTTCCCTTTAACAAAAAAACCACATCCAGCATAATGGGTGAAGATATTTATGTCACATCCATTTGGGTACGATTGCTGTGTTTAAAAAAGCCACCAATACAGTTATGAGCTGCTGTTAATTGTTATAGCATGGACCCAACTGCTATGAAAATCTGAGACATGGAAAAGAAAGGCTGTAAAATCAGACAGCTCAGGATAATGGTTGGTTCTCTCATGCTTTGTGATCATTAGTAACCAGTGAGAACTTAACTCGACTGACAAAAAGATTAGTACCAATAATTTTTTGATCTGGGGTGAGAAAAGCTGATGTTTTCATAGGAGGTTCATTGTGAACCCACAAGGACTCACTAATCCACAATTTGGAGATGAAGTTTTACAACTGCACAACCATCTGCTGCAGCAGAGATGGCCACAGAGAATATGAAGGAAGAAGCCTATGGTTCTACATAATACTGCCTTAAAGCAGCATTAGATACTAAGCCTTTCTCTCTCTAAACAGCAGTTTTTCTCCCCACAGATGCATGCAGGCATAGACAAGGCAAGTGAACAACTACTTTACCTGGTCGCTACTATCTTCAGTTACAAATGAGAGAAACAGTCATATCACTAGCAGATGGGAGAATATTAGGAGTGAGATTTAGTAAACTTTCAGTGGATATGACAAAATTAACTTGATCCAAGCTTTAACCTATAGTTATCTAGACACGGCCCCATTGCTACAAATTTTTGCTATTATCTGGGATGTTAAGCCCTTACCTCTGTAGGTAAAGTACTTGATGCTAAACTCTCTCTAGATAATTGAGGTGCTTGACATTTAATTATTGAATTCTTGACATCAAGTGTTCTAAGAGAGGAAGAATTTTAAGGAATCACTCTGTGACAAGATTGCTGCCCTTCAATTTTTACTTTCTTAATATGTCTAATTCAGAACAACATAACCTTCACAAATACAGCAGTCTACCATCCTGTGGATTAACCAAGGTGTTTTACAAGAGGCTTCTTCATCTGGGTACCGAGGACTGTTTGTTAACATAATGCTACCTAATAAAAGGATGGGTTTTTATATAAGTGCAGACATCAATGACTGTTTCAGTACACTAGAATTTTCCCACCTCCTTCCCCAGCCTGGATTGGCACCTCTTTTAGACAAGGGTCAGGGAGGTACTTTCTCACACAAAAGGTGGGCTCTTTCTGCTAAAAATCTGACTTCCACAACAAGGAGACTGAAGACAAGGAGAACATTTGACAGGTTTTAGAAGCTGAAAATCCAACTGCAGATTTAATCTTCCCAGGTATCTTGAAGAAAAAAACAGATTACTACATTAGACCTGAAAAAGTTCTGCAACTATTCCTCCTCCTGAGTTACAGGGACTATCTAGCCTGCAATTGGCTATGTTCAAGTGGCAGGTAACCTGTGCCAAAAGTTGAGGGACCTTTAGCAGTATTTACCTCTCCTCTTTCACAATGGCATCATTGAATGCTTGGGAGATACACTTCAGTTGGCAAATCCCTGAGGAGACCAGTTCCAACTCGCAGTCAAACTCTCTGCAAACAGAATGGTCATTGCTAAAGATCAAACAGGACAGGCTGACTAGGCAACACTACTCAAGCTTCTATCCCTGCAGTACCATTCTTGATACCTCTAGACTTCCAGAGAAGTTTAGGGCAGTGGCAATTATGCTCTTAATTCCATTGGCCAGCTGCTTCATGTTTACACTCATCCCCCAAACAGCTGTCTTCCAACTCAGACACTGGATTCAGATTCACAAGGCTTGGATTCAACTTCTAGCTTTAACCTTTCTTGTGGCTTTGACCAGAAGAAAAACCTATGTGCACATTATTAAATATTTCCCTAGCTCACAACCCTTGATGTAATTTGTGTTTTTTCTTTAAGGCAGGAACCTCCCTACGTTCTATAAAGAACTCAGCATAAGCAGAGCTATTCCTGATATCTTTGCAGTACAAATAGCAAACTTTTCTTTTTGGAAAAGTTGCAATTAAGTCAGAGTGAGGTACATACAGAGCATTTTCTTTTACCCAAAAGAGACCAGCAAAGAACTCAGGTATGTCTCTAGTAAAAAATTACTTTTTATGTTTCAGCTTTATGCACAGCTCAGTCCCTGTCTATGCAGAGAGGTGAAACTACTTTAACTATTTGAGCAGCACACACCTTCAGGGGAATAGGACAGAAAACTTCATACTTTGTCTTTCACTTTACCAGATACTCTAATCAGAGTAAATTTTTAAATTAAAAAAAAAAAAAAATTACGAAACAGTGCTGACTTACATTTTTCTGCTGGAAGGAGCAGGTGATGAATAAGGGCTCTTCAGTGCTGCTGCTCTTCTGGATCTCCGGAGAGAGACAGCATTTTTACCAAGCCAGGATGAGAATTCCCTCCATTCTCTATGTTCTGACACCCTTGTTGGCCCAAGCAAGGCCCTTCTGCTGGACCTTGGAGTGCCTTTGGAACTGGCTGCTGGTGTAACACTCTTACAGCAAGGTGTTCGAGCTGTAGTACTTCTTTTTTTGGTAGAACTGGTCACACAGCTGCTGCTGATGGGTTCAGCCGGAAGGGTCACCACTGAGTGTACTGGGCTTTGGCAAGACTTCTGTATTTTCTGAAAGAAACATTACACATTTAGCCTAAATGAACTCAGCCTCGAGTCTGAAATCAGGAAGACTAGGAATAATTGGGCTGAATTCCTAGCTTCCCTTCTCATATCAGGTTTAAACTAACATGAATGCGTCTCAACCTCTGTACTCATTTGCATTGTAGAAGACACTTGCTTTCCTAACCCCTTAGCACTCATCAAGGACTTCAGAGCAGGCATTGGAACAAAAGTCCTGTTGCTCTTACACTGGAAAAAGTCGGGCTCCCCAACACAGAACTCATTCATTTAAAAATCTAAGGTCTCCAAGAAAGGGAAGTGCAAGCTTGAATCTGCTACCCTGCTACCTTGTAGCAGGTTTCATCAGTCTAAATTTAGATTAACTATAATAAAGAACATGCTAGTAAATAGAATGGGTATAGGAGAATGAATAAAAGAAAAAAAATCCAAAGTGCTCAACATTTCTCAGTAACAATTCTTTGCAAGTGACGGTAATCTCTACCCAACTTTCTCCGTGCGAAGGCTGCTCTGCCATATATGATTAAATACAGTAGGGGAAAAGCTCTTATTTCATAATAAAATAAAATGTTTTCACCTTCCTCCATATTCTGCCAGATCGACAATTTACCTGTCTATATGTTAGCAAAAGATGTTAAAGATTTCAAAAGTTAGTATCTTATGAGACACTACTAAGTTGTGCAAGTGTGTGGAAATGGACTCTCCAGAGTACAGCACAACACTACAGAATTCAGAAATCTTAGTACTGGAGTTGAAGCAAAAATGAAACTCTATCTGTGTTCTGCTGCAAAGGCAAAATACCTGGGACATTGTTCCAAAAGCATATTTTGCTGTTCTTTTAATAGTGTGAAGAGTTTGGCACCTCTGTCTTGGTTCCAGACTTTCCCTTGTTGGGGTTTTATGAAAATTCAGCTCTACTCGCTTTAATGGTGCCCGTTTCCTTAAAGACATGCAAATAGTATTAAGAGAACTCTGAGAGGCCCTTCTCTTGAATTTGTCAGGCACAGGGCTCTCATTCTCATTGAGGTCAGCCAGGAGCCGGTGTTTCCGCCACGCCACGGTTGCTTTGACATTTTGGAGCGCAGATGCCATCTTGTTACTGTTGTTGGTCAACTTTATTTCTAAAACAATCAAAATGAGAGCAAAGCTTAGACAGAAAAAGGTTCAAAGCAGAGTAAAAAAAGAGAAATGGAATTTGTTACACCATATATTTGGTTACACTTGCCTGTAACAAGAAAACCAGAGCAGACTTTTACCTGGAGTCTTGAAAGAGAACAGGGTTGATTTCTACAGTTATTTAGGTTTGTGAAAGTCCACAAAGAAGCCTTGTACTGCAATTCCACTGCAAGACTCTAGTTTGAGAGGTAGAATGCTGTATGAGTGCATTGTTTTTGTGTCTCAGATCAAGATCTGATACCCCAAATTTTTGCCTTCTTTAACCAAAAAACCCTCCACTGCGAGACAAGTTTACGCAGCCGCTATTGTACTGTCGTACTTGCTAGCTGAAAGCTTCAGGTTCAGTAACAGTTACAATTGTGGATACATAAGTCCTGAAATCAAACAGGATTATTAGTAGAAGACTTTAGTGGGAAGAACTAAAATGCTAGTTATCTATATGACAATTTAAACATAGGTACACATATACTTTAAATTCTCGATTTTTCACTTGCTAGCAAACACTGTTCCGGCGAAATGACTCGAGAGAGCCGCTGCTGTCGGACGGTTACAATGCTCTGCGACGATTGCCCCGCTTCCTCCGGAGGCCGCCCAGCCCCAAGGACCCCGCTCGGCTGGCACCGGCCGCGCTCCCCGCCGGCAGCCGCGGCAGATCCGCCGTGCCGCCACACCGGGCTCACGGGACACAGCGGTACCGGGCGGGCCCAGCCAGCGCCATTATTGCTCCCACAGGGACGACAGAAACAAGCGCGACAAGTCCCGCCGAGGACGGGGGAGACGGGCCGAAGAAAAGCGGGCCGCGCCCGGCAGTTCAGGCAGCTGCTCGGGGGCAGTACTTACTCAGCGCGCCGGACCGGGACCGGGACCGGGGACCGGGACCGGGAGCCGGGGCCGAGCCGCCGCCTCCCGCGGCTGCTGCTCCGTGCGCGTTCGAACGCCGCGCCTCCCCCTCCGCGCCCCCGCATTGGCCGCGCCGCCGCCGCCGCCCGCCGCCATTGGCTGGGCCCTGCGCGCGCGGCTGCCGTTGCTCCGCGCAGGCGCGGTGAGGGGCGGCCCGCGCCCGCTGAGGGGATGTCCGGGCCCGGCGGCGCAACCGCAGGGGCAGCGCTGCCGCCCGCGGCCCTGGCGCCTTCGCGGGCCTCGGCCCCGAGATCCGCGTCAGCTGCAGCAGTGAAAGGACTCAGGCTGGATTGCCCGCTTGGGTATCCAAGCCACAGCCCCTGTTAGCTCTGGTAATTATGGTCAAAGTCTTAGAAGGTGTTTGTTTGTTTGCTTTGGCTCCGCGGGCTCCTGCAGCTCTTGCTGGAGAAGACAGCTCGTGTAACTGTCCGTGTGGGACCGGAAAGCACCCGGGTGTTCTCTGGAGCAAATCGGGCAGCAAAGAGGGCCAAGGGCAAAGGATGTCCCCCGCCCCGTGTTCAGCGGCGGGGGCTTTTGTTTTGATTCGGTATTTTTTTCTTACCCGGGTGGCAAACAAGACACGCAAACTGTTCATTTATCTTTAAATGACTTCTGCCTGAAAAAAACCAATTTGCTCTAGAAAGGGCTGGGGTTTTTTCCAAATATTTGTTTTCCCCCCACCAAATTAAACTCAGAGCTGACAGCTAAAACACCTCCTTACCTAAGATTTGGCTTACTGTGATGGGGAACCAGCTCAACGCTGCCTTGAATCTCACCACTGCCTTCTAAACAAACATACTCTTCACAAATTCATAAGAACTCTGGTTTTTAAAAAGTTCCACCTGGTCGTGTTTGTTTGTACCCCTTTGTATTCACACAATAATAATGATGAGTGTAGTGTAATAAACATCTTTTATTAACAGTTGTGTTTCTGTGTACTGAAACCGTAAATTCTGTTCTGCTTTCCTCTGTCCATTCACTTCAGGGCTTCCAGGTAGCTGAAGTGTTAGACCTCTTCCCCCATGTCCTCCCCACCCTCAATCACTATAGCAAAAGTTTCAGGTTCTTTTCACTAACTGGAGCTTCATGCACCATATTTTAAGACTTGGCTTGGATTTTTTGACATTGATCTAGAGACGTCCTAAATGACTAATAGTTCTGCAAAACAAAGAGCTCTTCTTGGGGGTACTAAATAAAAGAGAGAGAGTTGTGTAGTAATCAGACCACATGCTCGGTTTCTAAGGGTTGTTTTGATAGCTGGGGATGTGGATTGGCACTTTGAATGGCAAGAGTGGGCAGAGGAATCGCTAAGAATAGAAACGGTGCTAGTTGAAAAGAGTATGTGCACAGGCAGATTCTGTGTGATGTAAGAACTGTAGGTCAAAAGACAAACAGCAGAGTGAAGCTTAACTGTGCTATCAGCCTGTCCTTTCATGCCTGTTTATAAAATTAAAATAGAAATACCTGAGCCTTTGTAATTGTAAACACACACTCAGGGATCAGCATATATTCTTCTTATTATTATGGTGTGCTTCTTGTTTCCATTTCAACATTTTTATCCAGGGTAATAATTGTCACGGAATGGTACCCCAGAAAGCTATGAAATCATTAGTGCTAATTTTGCACTGATTGTCCTTTTGCACTGATTGTCAAATTCAAGCCCAAAGAACAGTGTACTTTTAAACACTAGGCATCAGACCACAAACCATGATCAATTAATTGTAGCTAATACTAACCAAAGGTTTTTGTAGAGAAGCTGCTGTAGCAGCAGTTGATATCACTTCACAGTTTATCTAGACTGGAGGTGAAGGCCAAAAAGTTAAAAGATGTGTCCTATGCTTGTACTGTGATTGTTCTTCACTTTTTGTTTTTTTTCTTTTGATTTAGGTAAGACTATAGTTTAGACTCAAGAGCTTGTTTGACAGCTGGAGTGCAGAGGCAAAGGGTTGTTGGTTTTGATTGTGAAGAAGCAAGGTTTCATCCATTTGTTTAGAAGCCTATTATGTTGGGATTGGCAAGAAGTCTACCCACAGCTTTCTGCATATTGGTTTGACTCAAGACCCAGAAGAGAAATCCTCTCAATGGAAGATGACAGTGATCCCGAGCAAAGCTCCTGGGCATATCTACCTGATGTCTGTTTGAGGCATGTCTTCCATTGGTTGGATGACAGGGACAGATCTCGGGCTGCCTTGGTCTGTAGAAAGTGGAGTTGTGCCATGGACTCTGGATCTCTCTGGAGATGCAGGACCATCACATTCTATGGCCAACCATCAAGGGCACGCACACTGGAGTTTCAAAGTGCACTGTGGTATACCAAGAAATTTGGCAAGTATTTGAAGCACCTAGAGATCAAGTTATCGAATCCTTACAATACTCCCTTTATCAAAAAATTTCAAGTGATTATGAGAGGTCTTCTTTCACACTTAGGGTAAGTGTAATAGTCACCTAGTATCCCTGAGCATCAAGTACCTAGAATTAGACTGCTTGATCTGGAAAAATGTGGTTAGGGCTCAGTTTATCAAGAACTTAGCTGCCTTCCTGAAAAGAATGAGCAATCAACTTGATTATCTTAACTTAAAAGGAGCAAGAATAACATTGGAAGAAGGCTGTGAGCTTCTGAATTCTCTGAGCAGTTTGACAAATAGAAGCTTTATATCTGAAATCAATATTGAGGATTTCTTCAGTCTCCACCTTTCTGTCTACAGCAGTGCCTTGTTCCACCAAACTATGTCTAAGTTCCACAGGCTGACCATCCTGACTTTCAATTACAGCTGCATCTCTGATGAACTTCTGGACATCCTGCGGGAGCACAGCTCTCATTCCCTGTGCACCTTGAATATCAAGTGTCATATCCATGACCCTCATGGGCAAGTGGTGTCAGGAATGTCATGGGCAAACTTGGCCAAGAGAGCCCCAAAACTGAATGTGAACTTCTTCTTTGAAAGAGTCATGAAGCATGATCACCTAGCTAGGATCCTGCTGGTGGAGATCCCAGTTAGGAGCATCAGCCTACGGAGCTGTTATTTTAGTGACCCAGACTGGACAATGAGACCTACTCTCACCAGCCTTCTCCCAGCTTACTGGCACGGTCTGCAGGTAAGGGAAACAATAGGGACACCCTACTGCAGTATCACAAAGCAAAACAAAGTAATCATGTAGGCCTTCTGCGTAACAGCAACAGAAGCTCCTGACTGCTTCAGTTTTATGTTCACAGGGCTGTTTTCATAAGTGAGTAATTTCAGTGTTTCACCCTTAGTGTAGTTAGTGAAATGATCCTTGTTCAATTATAACCCACCATAATGCTATCAGGCTGCTCTATTTTGGCAATGCACAAATGTCTTACAGCACATCTAAATTGACTAGTGCCCATGTCAAAGCGCAGCAGAGTCAGAGGTTTGCAACAGCTGGCCCATGTAAGGGAGCATCAGGTCTTTGCATGCCAGAGGGAATCTACTCTTGTCTCTCAGATAATTCTCATTATGTCAGATAGGATCATAGTATGACTGTGGGTGCAGTGTTTTCTAATAAATAAATAAATAAATAAATAAATAAAATATCATCCCATCTTAACAGGAGAGTAGCACATACACTATTGTCATAATGCAAAACAGAAGCTCAGGTAATGTCAAGGTACAAAATTGATCTGCTGACACTCGGTTCTGTTGGTAACTTGGAAAACTATTTGAATTCTAGTTACTGCACACAACATCCTGTTAGTAATACTAACTGTTAGTAATACTAACAGTGTTCATTTTTTTTTCAAGAAGTTAACACTTGAATTGAACAATGACCACGAGTTGCTGGACAATGAGCTGCTGCAGCTTATCTTATCATGCAAGAGGTTGTTATTTCTGAAAGTCTGGGCATTTCTAAGTGTCAGCTTTATGGAGAGGCTGCTACAAAACCGTGCAGAAAGGAAATGCATTTTGACTACCATAAAGGTAAGACTTTGTGCTTCAAAACTCCCATTCCCATTTTTGCTCCTATACCCAAAGGTCCCCATGCCCAGGTGAAGGTCACATACAGAAATATTAACATAACTGTTATGCCTTAGTGTTAATATAACTAATGTTATGTTATATGTTATATATGTTATATGTTATATGTTATATGTTATATGTTATATATGTTATATGTTATATGTTATATATTATATGTTATGTTATACCTTACTAAAGAGCTTAGGAACCATTCACAGAAATAGGGCTTTCCAACCTACTTAGCCACATACAGCGATTACAGAAGTTTATTATGAAGTCCCAAAAATTCCAGAAGCCCTTCCTAGACTGGCATTCCCTTGGTCACCTCTAGTTCAAGCCCTCTCCCACATCTAGGGTTTCTCAGTCACCTCTCAGGCTCAGTGCTTATGCTCTATGCTTAAACCAAGGAAGGTGGACTGAATCCCACTAAACTGCAAAACGATATAAACACATCACACCCTTCAGGGGTTCTGTCTTGAACTGCTGTAAACCATGCTGACACGCTACTTTGTGTGCTACAATCTGAGTTCAGTAGGTCCTCACAGATCTGTGCATATACCAGGAATGCATGATTTCTTGCTCTTCCTGTCCGAGTCAGCACAGGCAGACAGCCAGGACAACCATAAAATCACAGCTAAAAGACAGAGTAAATTTACTGCTCTTCCTTTGCTCACTGGGGCATCCCCAAAGCAACCCCCAGGCAGAAACTCGGTCCATGCCAGAGGGTCACTGGCTGGTGCTGGTGCTGGGTTATCAAGGACTATTCCCATCTGCAAGGGTCACCTGAGTGATTTACAATCCTTCTTGCTAGTCTTCCACTATTTAATTCATTCCTCCCAACACCTCCCAAAAATTCTTTGGCAGGAGATGAAGTTTTCAGTCAGTTGGGAGTGGAAAGTGACTAAAGCCTCAAGATTCTATTCAAATTCAAGTAGTTTTGATTCTCTAGATTGATTCCTTATTAGTCACAGATGCTTCTTGTTGCCATGAGCTCTAATGGATTGAGGTCACTATATCTGAGAGACATGACTGCTGTTTGTGCATACAGGTCAGGATTTATACAGCCCAAGATGACAGCACTGAAGAGGAGCGGCTGTTGGCTGATATTTACAGGAAATTCAAGTACCTGATTGACTCAGAAATTAATTATTTTGTCATCACCTACCCAATGGTATAAACTACAGGAAGAGAAGAACAGCCAGTGACATCTGCATTAACAGGTCCTTTGGAGGGCTTTAGAAAGGGATTTGAATTTTGACTCCAGTGCCTCTGAAAGGGAGTTATCATTCCAGCAAGAGAGAGGCAAGGGACAATTTTAAACTCCATGCATTAAAATGTTGGACTTGGGAACTGGACTCCTTTGTCTCCAGCATTATTTATTCTTGCCCTTGCTTTGTTTTTCCTTGCCAGAACCAAAGGAAGCAACGATCCGTTTTCCACCCTTACAGGCATCTCTGATAAAAATAAAACCCTCTTCTTTTTTCAGCACTTCTCATTGTAGACCTTCAAACATTTTACCATTGAAGCCTATCTCATTGTTTCCATTTTATGAATAGGGAAACTGAGACATGGGTGAGAAGTGATTTTCCCGAAGTCAGCCTTGACTTTATCTCAATTCAGATGCAGACAAATGCACTATCTAGTGTATCAGTTAGATAAGTTAGGTCCTGTTAAGTTGGCCACACTTTCTAGTTCTTAGCAGCAGATGCTAAGATAAAAACAAAACATAACATGGCCGATAATGAGAGACATCCCTCCCACTTGCCCAGCTTTCCAGTAAGTGATTTATGAGGATACTCCTGCTCTAGCTTCCACATTGGTGCCTTTTGACACCTTTCAATGGCAAAAGATGTAACTGGTTACACATGAGAGAAACATGGAAGAAGGGGCATTCTCATTATTCTGGAATTTTATTGCCAAGTGGAGGATTTAATCAAATGTTTTAGAGCACAGATAGCTGTAAGTACAAGGTCTGTTTGACCTCATATAACTAGACAGCATTGAGCCAAGTCAATAAATTTGCAAGTTTGTCAATAAAATTTCAGCAGGAGCTGGTTCTTTTGAGCACAATCTCCCAGTATGATGACTTCAGTAATTGTTTATGCAAACAGACTCTCTCATTTGCATGCACAGCACATCATCAATGTACAGTGTATTCTCCTTGACCTTGATCTCTTCCTCCAAGGAAAGCTGTCGGCGGCTCAGGCCTTTCAGCTCTGTCTGAGCCTGTGCCAATGCATCCTTTAATCTAATAGGGAAAATAGAGGCAGACATTAGTTGAAAACACATGGATAGTTTTTTTCTCTCATAAGAGTTAGGAATTCTGAGCAAAAAAAAAAGAAAGATGGAAAGGGATTCATAGAGACAATATCCATTGTCTTCCCATTAAAATCTATCCATTGACTTCCCTTAAAATGTCCTGCCCTTAAGAGAAAAGCAATTCCTAGTTTTTCAGGGAGAATAGCTGGGATCCATTGTTATGCTGACACATTAAATTAACCCAGTAATCTATACCACAGGTTTTCCTCTTGCATCATTTCCACTTGCCTTTGAATATTTTTGGTAATCTCTTGAACTTCACTCATCAGGCTGCTGTGCACTGTGTCATAGCACAGTTCCACATTGGGGCGATGGTTTCTCGCTTCCAAGCGGGTTTGAGCCACTTTTACAGGTCCTTCCTTGTCAGCGATTGCTTTCTTTAAGGCTGCAATGTTCTTCTCCTGCGAGGCAGTCTCATCCATCACCTTAAAAAATCCAACAACGAAATTCTGCACACTGCCTCTTACAATGTGTGAAATCATCATCATCTTTAATAAGTTGTAACAATCACAGTAGCACTCACTATGTTGCTATTTCGTCAAATTATATTTGCAAAGCTTAACCAGGAGTATGATTCCTTCATTGGAAAGCAGATGACACTGTTCTGGGTGAACCCAGAAATTAATGCTCAGCAATTAATTTTTAATATTAATACTCAGTTTTCATGTGTCAAATTTTTGAGCACATTGACCCTGCTTTTATCAATAAGGCTCTTATATCAAAACCCTGAAAAAGCTATAGGAGTCCCATGCAACTAAAAATCACAAGGAAAATCCTGACTTTACTGATGGTTACAGCAATATTTAGATTGAATGAGTGACTCAAGAAATTCATCTCCATGGTGGTGCACACAGAGCTGAGAAAAAAAAATCTAAGATGACTTTTATGGAGGAGGGAGAAGGGAAGAAAAAGGAAAACATGGCAGATAAGTGCAGCCCACTGGATTGGGAAAACTGGTAGATAACCAAATTCAGTGTTTCCGCTTTTTTACTGACTGTTCCCTATGACTTACCATTGCAAGAAGTGTCTCTAGCTTGTGCTTGGCATCCTTGACTTCCTTCACCCTGTTTCTAAAAGCAGTATTCACCGTCTCACATTGCTTGCGCATGTCGTTTGCTGTCTGTGACAGGATGCCATCAATAAGTGCCTTCAGTGCCAAAGAATTGTTTCGCTGCTTGTCAGCCTTTTCAACATTTATGTTTGAGAAATCTATCCAGTCCTCAGGGCTAACAAAACTGAAAGAGATTCAAAATAAATGGTCACCAACAGACAGCAGCAGGCTCTGCATGGCTTCATAAATCTGTAATAGTTAGCAAAACAAACTAACGGTTTTGTAGTGTAGCATGTAATTATGCCACAAAATCAAGAATAAAGCAGTACTTTTAACTGCATGTCCCAATAAGTGCTGCATGTCCCAATAAGTGCCACATGTCCTGGGAGTTCTACAGATACAAAAGAAACACTCTGTCACAATCATTTTGTAATGAAGTTACATCTTCATCTAATGAAGATGAGAGTCAGATGAAAATAAATTTTCTTGAGTCATAGAGCAACTTTGCTGTAACTTTTTTTTCCACTGGTGAAGGATTGAGTTATCGTGGGTGGAAACACACATAATAACCAGTATTTCATAAAACACCTTTCATTAAAAAAGCTGTAACTATTAATAGCAAGTAGCTATTTACACAACACAGTCACCTGTTCTCTCTCACAGGTCACCTACATGACATTTCCAGTACCTGCCTGGAACAGCAGTTGAGAAGCCTAGGTGCAACTGCATCCTCAGAATTAGAGGGTCATCCTTGCAGGTGGGTGTTTGGAAAGCTCCTCAGAGGGTTCGTTCCTTGTGTCATTGGGTGGATATATAAAGTTATAATTGCCATTTGCACATAGCAGGGAGCACCACCCTGGGTGTGGTCTGAGTTACATAATGTGTTGATGATGTATGCCAACGTGCAGGCAGCAAGAGCTGTCAGCCTCTTGGTGTTGCAAGTTTGCCAGCTGTTGCATAGCAACAGTGACTTTCTGAGGCTCTCACACACATTGCTTTCTCAATATAGTTCCACTTTTCAGCCCGTTGTTCTGTGGTAGCTATTTTTCCATTTAAACCTTTCACTCTAACTAATGCATGCACAATGGGCACATTTGACAGATTACTATCTGAGTCAGAAACTGAGTCTGAGCTTCATGTGTCCCAGTCCAGCATTCTGCCCACTGGGACACCCTGGGAGAGGAAAGAAGTTTAGATCAGTAAATCTATTCTTTGTTTAAGCAATATGTGAACCTGTGAGCTTCAAAAACTTAAAACTGTAGTTCACTGGGAGCAATATTATTGTGGCTTATTTCACAGACATATTACACAGATACAAAAGTGATGGGCAGAAATATAAGAAACAATTAGATGGCAGTTTACACAAAACTGATCTTGCTGTTACTGGGACAGCCCATATTATCCATATAATTATCATATGTTTGTTGAACTAAAGAACCACTTACTTTCCTTCTAGTTTCATGGCATTATCAGCATAGATAATATAAGGAGTGTCATTTGTCAAGCTAGCACAGTAATCATCAATCGTCAAAGCTGTTAATTTGTCCTTCAGATCCATGTCCAGGTTGTATTTTGCCGAACGATTTCGTCTAGGAGAAGAAACAACCAAACTCTAAGACAAAGTGTAGGCACTAACAGGTGTCCTTAATATGCATGCATACATGCATTAGGTAATTCGAACACTGTTACAGAAATCTTCATGTATGAACTCTTAGCTGTCAAGTCACAAAATCTACAGTATGAAGGTGCCTTTCTATAAATTGATGGTACAATTCTCATTCAAATTAAAGGCACGGGACTTGATCATGAGAAGACCAAGGATCAAGTGCAAGTAATTTGTATTCTACATGCAGAACCTCTGACCATTACTGATTGAGTGGTATGAATTAGGACTGACCTCCTGCTAGTGTTTAGCATTGAAAACAACTTAGGACCTGTGCTCAGCCTGACCCTTCAACTTCTTAATATTAAGGCTGTATTGATTTTCACCTAATTAGTGTTCTATTATGCTCTTTGCCTCTGCACCTGATTTGCTCATTTGTTTGTTCCAGTGTATGTCCAAGTAAAGCAATAATCCCCTGGAGGACTTCAGCTTCCTTCACCAGTTCCTGCTCCACTTCATCATGCACCAAGTCAATCCCAACTCGCCTCTGCCTACAGTATGAGAAAAGGAAAAACCATCAGCCACAGTGTTCAACTGCCTGCATCTAAGAAAAGATGATGAAGTTCTGCTTTCCCCAGTGGTTTAACACCTAAGTCAGATTGTGACTCCACTGCAAAGAGTGATGGGCCTGTAGTTTGCAATCTTTTTTCTTATTTGTTAGTGGTCCATTACCTAGATTTTTTTCTCTCCTTGAAGGCTCACCTGTACAGGAGGCACTTTTGGGTAATGACAAGTGGCTCTTTGCAGCCCTCCAAAGCTCTCTCCAGCCTATTCTTGAAAGTCAGCAGTGTCTCTGTCTCATGAACAATTTGTTCCAGCTTGTTATCTAATTCTTGCTTCCAGAATTTTATTTCTTCCCGTCTCTGTTCTGCAAAATCAAAATAACAAACATATTAAAATGGGCCCATTGTATGAGCAAGAGGACTGTAGCTCAGATCTTAGGTGCAGCTAAAAATAGACTTATTCTATAGTAGAGTGCCTATATGCCTATAAGGGCTGTGTGGAAACAGTTTAGCAACCCTGTGTCAGGAGGTTTGGTTCGATTTTTGTGTGTTTTGTTACGAAAATAAAGAGTCTGTCTCAAAATATTTTATAAATTATCTTTGATTTTTCCATGACCCCAACTAGTATGGCATTGACACATACTCCTATGCATTATCAACTAATTTGCTAAGTCCATCTTGAACATTTAGCTCAAGTAGCACATCTTGATCCTTGCAGAAGACATGGGATTACCTAATTTCTTGTTGACATCATTTTGGGTTTTTTGAGTCGTCTTTTCTATTTCATCCACCAGCCTGCAACTCTCAGCTGTCGTGCATTCTGACCTGGATTTCTGGGACTCTGTTCTGGCACGCTGCATGTTGTTTGCAGTGTACCATTCTGAGGGATGAAGTTTAGGTGGATCTTGCAGCAGTCTGGCCATTACTATTTGGAAATTTTCTGGATATAATGTAGGTCAGTTCTTGGAATGTGGAACCTGAAAACAGAAATATTATATTAACTATATTCTATTGTATTGCATTATATTATAATGCATTATATTGCATTATATTGCATTATATTGCATTATATTATATTACATTATATTACATTATATTACATTATATTACATTATATTACATTATATTATATTATATTATATTATATTACATTACATTATATTATATTATATTATATTATATTATATTATATTATATTATATTATATTATATTATATTATATTATATTATATTATATTATATTATATTATATTATATTATATTATATTATATTATATTATATTATATTATATTATATTATATTATATTATATTATATTATTATATTATATTATATTATATTATATTATATTATATTATATTATATTATATTATATTATATTATATTATATTATATTATATTATATTATATTATATTATATTATATTCCTGCCGAAGCAAGAAGCTAAAGAAGACAGCTCTCTAAGGATGATAAATATTTTGTTCTTTTTACCTGCAAAATGACATTGATATGCAAAGAGAAGATTTGTTGCTCAAAGTTCCCCAAGTCTTTGCTGATGTGTAGGGAAGAATGTGCTGATGTGTTTGGAGTGGGGGAATATAGAAACAGAAGAATTTGTGAGTGGAATTTTGGAGGAGAGAAGTGAAACTGGCAGGAAAAGATGGACTTTGCAATAGGAAGGAGAAGGGAAAGGAGACCTGCAGAGGAGGATAGAATTACTAAACAAGCAATCACAGGAACAAGAGAAAAGTGAACAAATATAAATGATAAATAGCCTCAGAGAGGTTGGAGAATGGTAAACACCATTCAAGAACACGGCTGGAGAGATGGATAAAATCTAGATTGTAAAAATAAATGTAATCATAGAATTATTAAGGTTGGAAAAGACCTCTAAGATTATTGAGTCCAACTGTTAATGCAGCACAGCTGTGTTCACCACTAGAGTATATCCTCAAGTGCCAAATCCTCATGCCTTTTGGACATATCCAGGGATAAGAATTCCACCACTTCCCAGGGCAGCCTGTTCCAATGCTTGATTAGGTGATTTTTTTCTTATGATGATTAGGGGGAAAAACCAACCAAAAACAAACAAACAAACAAACAAAAACAAAACTAAAAACAAAACAAAACAAAATAAACCACCACAACAAAAGAAAACCCAACCCAAACAAACAAAAAATCCACAACCACACAACACAACAAAACAAAAAACCAAACGAGAAAACAAACCCCAAACTAAAACAGGACCTGAGAAGCTGAAGGGGAAAATTCAGCAGGCAAATGAGGAAATGGGAAAGTCCAGAAAGGACTAAATTAGAGCAAAGAACAAAGCATACTGAGGACACCTGTTTAATGGAGGGTGAAACCAATGCCCCAAATTTGTGCAAAGTAGTTTGATTATAAAAACCCTGTTCTTGCAGTATGCTTATCCAGTGCTCCTGAGACAGCTGCTGAGTCCAAATGCACACAGCTGCTCCTCAGCAACACCCAGCTCTGCCCACACTCCACTGAGCACAGCCGCCCTTAACTCAACTTCTCCCACACATTCTCACTGATCTTGCTCCTCGACTGAATTGCTCTGAAGTTCAAAGCCTGGCAAAGTGCCACATCCTCAGTTCCCCTGAAGGAAGGCTCTTTCAGCCTCAATCTCCTCAGCAGCAGCACAGTTTCTTTTTAATGTATGACTAAATATTGCAGAAAGTGGCTCGAACTGCACGGAAGGCAAACTGGCTGCTCGAGGAGCTCCGGTTGCCAGCACTGCTCGCAGCAGCCTGAGGCTGTGGCACCGGGTGGAGGAGGCATAGGACACACAAGCCAGGGGTGCTTCATTTCACCCACTTCCTGTTAAAATCTATCTGGAAATAAAACACGTGTTCACTGTACATTATTTTTTGATAGTTCTCAGTGCTGCAGACAGTAATTCTGAATTGATTTGTTGTAGAAATGCTTAAAGATTGTCAAAGCAAATGAGAGGTGTGTTAAGTATCTAGCTATCTAAAATGTCAATCATAAAATATCCTTAGTAGTATACTCCATCTCTGTGTCAGCAGTATTCTTTCCTGGGAGAAAAGATACTGGGAGCCAGACAGAGGAGATGAAGGAGATGAACAGCATGACATCAGATGGGACAGTTGTGTCCCCTCCGTATAGCTCTGCTACAGTTTAGATCAGAATAGAGTTTCTCAGAGTGAAACCCAATAATGTTCAAAAAGATCACAAAAGATATAGAAGTTACATTGGTTAAAAAGAAGCAGAGCAGAGAGAATGTCACGTTTCTGAAAACGCGCTCAATCACCTCGAGAGCTGAGGAACCCCCCAGGGATGGCTCTCCACGGCGTTAATGTGGCTGTTCACGCCGTTTTGTTCTGAAAACCCAGTATCTCGTGCCGTCCTGCCCCAGACTGCAGGGACACTGCCACAAATGAAAGTTACGAACCACAAATCCGCTCATCACTGTCAGCTACCGTAAAAGACAATTTCCTTTTAAACTGTTAATATGAAATTTACAACTGGTCCCGAAATATGAATTATGCGACAAAAGAAAGCTTTAGTTTTACCTCAGATGATTTTCTCTACCGACCCACAGGGGTGGAAAACGTCTCCAGGGCCGCGGGGGCTGCGCGCACCGGACGGTCCCACCGCGCGCCCCGCCCGCGGTAACGAACAGCGGCGGGCGCCGCCTTCGCACAGCGCGGCTCAGCGCCCGGGTACGCTGGATTAAAAGGTAAATCCTCTTCTCCACAGCAGTAAGGGTAAGCTAACACCAGCTCGCTTACCACTGCAATGCCTTTAAAAAGGATTTTACAAAGGAGTGGTTCCTCACCTTCTGGATTTTGTCTGGATGTAGAAAATGGGTTCACTATTTGTGAAGTGGCCAAGTCCTCACTCTGGAAAAGTCTCACATTTTCTGTGGAGCAGTCTAACCAACTAGCATTAATGAGACTAGATCTAAATTAAGTACGTTGCAATGTTCCTTATAGGGTGCACGAAAAATATCACAGATAGTCTTACTTATCAGAGAATCAAACTATCAGCAGAACTGCTGCCACTCTGTTAAGTAGGACAGTTCTCTAGGTTGAGCTCAAACTGCAGCCTCATTAACCGCATTATTTCAATGTTGCTGAAATTGCAAAGCAGACTAACCTAATAGGTCTGAACTCTGTTGTTCCACCAATGTCCAAAATAATCTATGAAGAAAGGCTGAGAGGGCTGGGGCTGTTCAGCCTGCAGAAGGCTCAGGGAAGAGCTTCCTGCAGCCTTTCAGTACTTAAAGGAGGCTTCTAAGAAAGATGGGGACAAACTTTTCAGTAGGGCCTGTAGCAATAGGACAAGGGTTAACTATTTAAAACTAAAAAGGATGATTTAGACTAGATATAAGGAAGGAATTTTTTTCTGGCACAGGTGGCCCAAAGAGATCCCCATCGCTGGAAAAATTCCAGGTCAGTTTTGGGCATGGCTCTGAGCACTCTGACAAAGCTGAAATCATAGAAGCATTGAATGGCTTGGGTTGGACATCCCTGTTACTGTAGGGGGAAATTGGAGTAGATCACCACCACAATGGTCAAACCCTTCCAGCCCAAACTGTTAGATCAGTATGCTCCAGCATGGCTCTATAATTGCACCAAGGTTGTGAGTTTGATCCTCATATGGGACGTTCACTTAAGAGTTCGACTTGACGATCTTTATGGGTCACTTCCAGCGCAGAATATTTTGTGGTTCTATGTTAACTCCTCTGAGGCTTTATGTAGATGTAGATGTATTTTAGCATAACCAAAAATGGTTTTTGAATGCATGTTACACAAAGCAATCCTATCTTTTATTTTGGACACTTTAAAACTACCTCTGTAAGCCAGGCCGGGTTTAAATTAATGATACAAGGTTGAACCTTTGCGATAGTTTTATACTGTAATTACATATATTTAAAATACATATAAAAGAGTTTGCATGAGTTTGAGCATATGTTTAGAGTAAACACTTTATTGGAAATATCACACAAAGGAAGAAGCGATGAAAGATATTCATCCAGTTATTGTACTTTAAAAGAGAAGGACTTTCCTGCTGTAGGAAGCATAGTCTTAAAAAGTAGATGATGTCTCTGCTGACATTATCTTGAAACTATTGCACAGAACAAACTGATTTAGCCTTTAAAAGTAGGATCGAGTTGCCAATAAACAACCATAGATATATTTTAGATATAATACAGAAGCATTAGAAAAGTTAATAAACAGTCCATTTGTGTAACATATATACTACGCCAACTTAATAGATTGTTCTTTTATCATTCATGTTAAACACACTGTCATATAAACACACATGCACTGCATTTTTAAAAAAATAAAAATACTGAAAAATCAATTTGGGGCATACATTATATACTTTAATTTCAATTTAATCACACAATCAAATAGTTGAGGTTATCCATATAGAACAGGCCTCTTAATGCACAAAGCTTTAAGTTTTTCTAAAAGTATGTCATAGCACTATCTCCCTAACCCTTACACACAAACCATCGATAGATCAACTCAGCTTAAATTCTTCCACTTCCTTGCAAAGAGGTGGCTGGTAAGTCCTAGGCATCTTTACCATCACCTCTCTGAAGTGGGAAAACTTTAGAAAACCTGTACAAAAATACCTAGTGTGTAGCTGCAAAAACAAGATAAATTGCAGAAAGGATGTAGATTCACCCTGGTGAACCGGCAATAATTTTACAGTCTAAAACTTCCTTTATATAATTATATGGTATTAGGCCTAAATTGGCCAAGCACTTACCTGTGTCTTCAGCACTCACATCAGACAGTAAAATCACCCATGACTTCAGACTGTGAAGGGATGTGATGTATTAAACCAGTATTGCCCCTCTTGTGGTAGTAATGATGGAACTTGCCTTTGCTACTCAATAAAAAGTATTCTACGGTAAGAATGTAAATAAGTGTATTGCATATGCCAGTTTTGGACAGACTTCTCATCATGCTTAATCCAAACTCCTCCAAAACATAAGTACAATGAGTTTATCCTTACAGTGCATTTGGTAGAGCTACAGGAACACACTTACTCCTCAGAATTATAATCATTCAAGACAAAGTAAAAAACTGAAGGCAATGGCACTTTAATGCTAACAAAGTGGTTGCTTCATTCATGGTTTCTTAAGTAAACTTGATTAGAAAGGGAGATTGCACTGAAATCATATTTCAAATGCAATTGAACTTATGTACTTTCAAAACTGAAATTCAGAGCACACAGAATAACAACTGGAACAAAAACCTTTTAAGTAAAAGCTCTCTGTGGTTTTCACTGCTTTTGCTTGGCTGTCACATCATTCTAAAAAGATGCAATAAATCGGAAGAATGCTTGACATAATTTATTATAAATGGTCATCAATACAGAAGCAAATTCATCTTTCTAAATACCTACAAAAAGCACAAAGGCAGATTAAAAAACATTATCTAGCATGAACAGAGGACTAGTGGCTTTCAGTTTTTAGTTTCTATGAGCCTGTTCTTATGAAAGAAATAATCTTAGAAGGCTTTTTTTAGTCCAGTAAATCTGGAATAATCTAAATGTACAGTGGTTTTAATGCTAATTAACTGAAAACTGAAACTAGTGCAAGGCTTTTGAAACTACTTTAAAAGTCCCACATCTTGATTGTTCATCTACCTCAGAATCAGCATCTGTACTGAACAAGCTGTAAAGGGCTCACTCCTGTCCACACTGAAGAGCTGCTCTTCTCGAGTCCAAGTACAAGCACATTACAGGCTTGTTTCTATCACAACTGTTCAAAGGTTTTTGCACCTTGCTAGTTCCTACCTTTCCCGCAATCCTAAACACTGCAAGCACGCAATCTCAGATAAAGAACAGTCACAGCTATTGCTATTCCTATCAATAAATTAATCCAGGACTGCCAGTAGAGTCTTTCGCATGCCTGTCAGCAACTGCAATTAGATTTGACCATGACAGACAAATGCCATTATGTAACGTAGTAGTCTGTCATCACACTCATCAGACAAGAGGTTATGCTCTCTTTATGCTTTAAGGGAACAAAACAATGCCTGTTTGATCTCTCTGTATGTATGCTGGAGTGGACAGGTAGGTTTGGAGGGGAGGAATTTTTGCCCTAATGGTTGAGTACTCGAGGTTATTATTTGCTAAAATGAATCTTTCTTGCTCATCTGCTATTTCTTTTGCACTATGCTCAACAGAGAAGTGAAACTGAATGTGCTGTCTTCTAGAGTTTTACCTGCATTTTAAGATGGACCTTCATAGCAGAATTGCTGCATAAAATTGTCCCCAGCCTTACAGAGACAGGAGAAGCAAATTTGCTTCCTGTGATCTTTAAACATTTAAGTCTTAAAAGTCCAATCTACTACTAGCACCAAAATGATAGTATTTGCCTTTAACAATGTATTTTTGTCTTTTTCAAACTTATTTCTGTATTACTGACATAGTGATGTGATCAACACTTCAGGGCACTGCTCAGCAATACTTCAGTCATCTATCCACACAGCTGAATGTAAGCAAAGAGACAGTAAAAAGCAAGAAATAATACTGTGTTCTGTTTGCAGAATGTCACTCTTCCCATGCTGTACTTGACCCTTCTGGCTGGAGAGGTGTTGATGGTTTTACTCAAAATGTCGTAGATGACTATACAGTGACTGGACATAGGTGAAGACACACATGGGATCTGGCTTGTGACCCATTACCATCATGTCTTCCACTTCTATCAGACGGTCACAGTGAGCCATTTTCCTGTATTAACAATAAAGCAGACACAGCAAATCAAGAGTTACATAACTGCTTCCAAGATTCATTTGATGCTCTGATTTGAGTATCACTGAAACATTTAAGAAATCCTGAGGTTTATCAGCAGCACTTCATTTCACAATGAATTGAGCAGGGTCAGGCTAAACATACTTAGTTTTATGACCATGGAATATTCCTGTTCTTTCTCTCTCTTGCTTTATACTGGGATCTGAGCTAAAGGTCTGGAGTGGGGGGGCTTTTTTCACTATCATTCACATTCATTTTACCTGTAGCATGTAGCCCAATCTTGCACTACTCTGCCCATGTCTCAGTTTTTGGTTAATGTATAGGGAGTTCCAAGAGAATGGAAAAACTAAGGAAGAGATGAGATGTGCTGATGAAGGCCCATGTGGCTGTGAATTGTTTGTTCTCCACCACCCCCGTATCTTCAGGATATGTGCGATCTGGAGCAGCAGAAAGGAACAGAGGCTTAAGATGAAAAATCACAAGGGCGGGAATCAATTTTATCAGTACAGCTAGGACAGGGGTGAACAGCAATCACTGAGAAAATAGCCTTTACCAGGACTTGAATAAATCAGTTTAAAGGCAATCATAGCTATGAATAATAATTTCTCTAGATACCTCTTACCTAGTGTTTCTTAGTGTTGTGTTCGTGGTGTCTTTTGTTCTCCACTAAACTTACTGTTTACATAAACTGAGGTAGAAGAACACTGCAGCTTTCCTTTGAGAGTTGTAGATAGTTTTCTAGAGATCAATCACCTAAAAGTATCACAGAATCTCCTTCAACTCACGGAGAAGCAACACATTTTTTAAATATATACATATACATGTACTTAAAAAGACACTTGTAATTCCCAAATTAATTTGTTTGCTAGAGGCTGTAATAAGGAGAAATGACATTATGTGAAGAAATTTGAAAGGTTTTTTCTGAATGGCAAATCCAGTTCTTTAAGTTACCACATTAGCCATGTATTCCTACTGCCTGTTGTCATTTGGAGAAAGTGTACCAAACGGAGCTGCATACCACACAGAGAGGTGTTAACGTAAGAAATCATGTTGATGCTGAACAAGTCAGCATTTAATTGCCTGCCATATGGCATAAAAAAGAATCTGGATAATGTGACAGAGGGTATTAGCTCTTCCTGTCTTCAGAAATGCTGTTAGCTGGTTGAGATACTGAGAAGTTCTCAGCCTTGATCTCTATTTACACTGAATTCAACCATTATTTTTCAAGCAAAACAATGTACAGTCAGAGCTGAAGTCTCCCACCTGTTCTATGCATTCCCTCTGCAGAACTTTATCTTTTTGGCATGATACATGAAAGCTAGTGATACTGATGCCTTAAATTTTAGCTTTCATATTATCCAGATTCTGTACTGCATTAGTGTATAACTCTGACCTTTATATAAAGTGTTAGCAAGTTCTCTTCACAGCTTAGTTAGACAAAACAGTGCTTTTCCATCCTGAGAACCAAGGACACCATTGCAACTTCAGGCCCAAAAAGTGCAAACAAAAGCCAACTGAGGACAACAAACTGGGAAGAGGGGACTTCATAACATGAAGCTGTAATTAGACAATTAACCCCAATATGTAAATGGACCAAAACGTATAAAAGTATGAAAACATGTAATCTATTGTCCAGGCTCTTGCACTGCCCAAGGTGTATCCTTTGAAGGCCTTCATAATAAATACCGACTTTATTCCTTTAACACTGTCTAGCCTCTGCTCTAGGTATCCTCTCAAGGCATCAATACAGAGTCTAAAAGAATACTAATTAAACTCTTCACTGCTGTGAACTGGGAGCACTTCACAGAGAGCTAATGTACTCACTCGGCCGTTGTGAAGGCCAGCTCAAAGTTCTGCTTGCGATTAGCTGGGTCAAGCTTATTATAATCAAAAGCTTCAGGAAAGAAAGAATGCACAAGAGCGCAGAATGCCATCCCATCATTCCAGCTTGAGGAGAAGTTCTGGAGATCAATGTGCTGTCATGATGAAAAAAGTACACATTAAAGCAGCACCCAGGGGAACAAATATGAGCAGCTGCTTTTGTTCAATGCAGTTTTCTATCCTTTCCCACCAGCAAGAGCACAGGCTTTATTTTTTACTTTCCATCTTTGTATATCCACTTCATTGTTGACATTCTGGGAAAAAAATGGCACACTCAGCAATGAAAGCTTTTTGCCTGAAATACCCAGATGCAAAGCAGGCACATAGTCAAGGTCCCTCATCCAAAGCCCACTGAAAATACTGTGAAGAATCTCATCAATATCAGTGAGCACTGGAGTAGGCCCAATGTACCAGCTCAGTATCTGTGGAAACTAAGGACACTGCATATATATAACCATAATCACCCTATGGAGGATTTAAAATTGGAGGACAGCTAATTTTGTGGCTGTGAATAACACTAGATAAAGACTATGCTTGTGTGCTTTGCCCAATTCAATATCTGTTTACACACAGGTAGAAACACAGGAAAAATCATACCTACTGCACAAACCAAATTCTTAAAACAAAATCTATTGTTACTTTCAAATGCCACACTGAAAAGAAACAGAACTGTGCTCTTGCCTCATGCTGCTTTCCCATCCAAAAAGCCCCAGCTTTTCTGGTAAGCAATTAACCATAGTTTTAATTAGTTCTGCTTATTTATACTATAATGTACAGTTTAGTAATAATTATGCACGTTTAGGAACACTGAAAAACATACTAGACACACACATACAAAATCCCTAGAAAAAAAGTTCTATCTTTCTTTGACAATTGCAGTTTAAGGCCAGGTAAAATGAATAAAATCTCAACTGTATTCTTCTAGTTACACTGATGCTACCTCATAAAAATTTACAGTGTGATTCAAACTCAACCACTTACTACAAATTCATGTCAAATACTAGCATGTAGCAAAATTAATGTAGTCTCCATGTATTCAGAACTTGTCATGTATAATGTGAATGCAAAAATTACAGCCTGCATCTAAGAAAAAAAAGTCTGTGTGTAAATTTATATCCATAAGCATAAGGGAGGCTTTCAGAAAAACACTAATGCATTGCTTTAATAGACATACAGAATCTCATTCATGCAATCACTGACTGTCTTGAAGTGCTGTCTGTGCAAACCATGTTGGTGTTACCCACACAAAAATTTATGACCTTGAGGAAGTTAACTCATTCTCTAGCATATTTAACATTCACTTTTTGAGCATGGATTTTGGCAAGTTCTCCTGAAAAAAAAAGAGAGATATGAAAGTGCAGCACATGTTCACCTTGTATCCTATGGTTTTTGAGCGACACCAGTCTAACAGAATTTGTTTAATGCTGCTAGCGCTGGCAACCCCAAAACTCAGCGACCTCTTCAGCTTAGCTCTGGATTCTCCTTTTCCTCTGGAAAACGAACAGAGACAGATTAAATTATATTCTAGACAAACTTAAACCTACTTGTCAGGAACATCTATGCAGCTTTGCCCAGGTCAGCCCCTATCCAGGTGATATTTGAGAAAAATGTTGCTGAAACGAAGACTTGTTGGTGCTGAAAGAAAAGCTGATTTTTATTAAACTAAAGCCAGAATTCTAAGCCCTCTTTTATTTAAATCATACTTCCATCAAGAAGCACCCATACTTTTGATCCTCAATGAATGGCAACAGAAAGTCACTATATTCACAGTCTCCTGTAATGATGGAGAAGGTGGCTTTCACAGAACTCTTTCCTGATGAAAGGCGCCCGCTGCTTCAGCTGAACAACTCCAAAGTCAGAGGAATCTGCAGCTGTGAATTTACAAGGCTTGGTCTGTAAAGTCAGTGAACCTTTAAGTTAGCTCATGTTGTCCCTCAGCTCTGAGGACACTGAGAGAGTTCTCCCACCCAGCTGTACTCTGCTGGTAATAACTGAGAAATTAGTTTCCCATTAACAAACCGTTCTGGAGACAAGGACTGTGACGTACTTTCCATCCTCACGTTCAAGTTTCTCAAAAAGGGTTTTCCTGGCCTGCGTGCCTGTAATCCGTGGGAGTGTCTGAGACCGCACCAGTTCTCGTCTCCTTTCAACTTGGTGATGTACAGCAGGAGGAGGTGAGTGACAGCTGGGGCTCACCTCACAGTAACTGTCAATGGCACTGCAGAACCAGAAGAGGAAAAGTATGTGGTAAACAAAAGAGTAATTCTCTGCAGTGACAAGAGCCAGCATAAAGGTTCAACTGTTGTCTCTAAACCTTCTGAAAGATCCATTTCAAGATAATCTGCATGAGTCAAAAGCAATTTTAATAAAAGTAAAATATATTATTGGCACCCAACAGCGCTTAAGTATAGAAGTCCCTAAGGTACTGTTACAAATAAGACACAGCCGGACAAGCCACAAGCACTTTGTAGCACTGAGCAGAACAACAATTAAAAACCTTCAAGAAAAGAAATATGACAAAAAAACCTGTTGTCGCCACAGAGGAGCACTAAATCCCTTCAATTTCCAACTTCAGGGTTCCTGGAGGTTGTGATATTTTTTAAATGAAACTTGAATAGTTTCAGGAAGTACTTTTGAAATTTTTACTTACAGTGCACAGAATTCTGAGCTTCTGTCAGTGTTGCTTTACTGACTGCAAACTGGAAATTTGATTGAGAAATATAGGATTATATACTATAATTTGTTTGAGCCATATACTGCTTCATCAGCATTAATGAAGTAAGACAAACATTGCATTTGGAAATATTCCCTATCACAGAGATAGGGGAACAGGCAAAGAACAATGGCATCAGTGTCACGCAGTAATTTCTGGTACAGATGGAGGTTAGGTATGACACCAAGTTCTCAAGGGTGCTCAGTGCATCATGACTCAAGTAGTGAAGTGCTGATGTTGGAACTACCTCGGAAGAAATGTAGCACCTAATTTGGCATTGTTTTCAAGGCAGATACAAGCCTAATTTAAGAGGTTTAAACTTTCTTCTCTCCCATTTTTTTCTTGATGGACATTTTGCGTGCTAAGGATGTCTGGATATGCCAGGAGTAATTGTGTACCATGTAATCCTCTTCTAAGCAACTACAAGTCTGAGTTAATAAAGGATGTGTAGTAGTCCTCAGCAAGGCATTTATCTACAAATTAAACTCTAGGCTAGCCAAACTAAGCATATTTGATGGCAATCATATGTTGGTTTCAAAAAATAAGCCCAAAGTACTAATTTCAACACAGATGAGTATTTTTAAAACTGTTTTCAAAGAGCCTGACAACTTCCTCTACCTAACAAAAACCCACCACTATCAGGCACTGAAAGTCTTACTGATTAAGACTAAAACAATGCAGAAATCTGCAGTTCTTTCTACTTGAAACTGCTCTATAAAATGTTGTCCTTTCTCATCTCTGTTCCACTTAGCCCAGCGGAAAGCTCACAGCCTTTAATGGGCTTAAAATATAGCACCAGTGACTCACTTGCTTTCCAGTGCACTGGTGGGACAGCCTGAAGAAGCCTCCCCACAAAGAAGAGCCAAATGTGCTAAGGCTTTCCAAAGCTAAAATCACAGGTGCAATGTTGATGTACAGCCTACTGGGTGTCTCGTGAAAAGAAAGGTGTGAGGATTAAGAGGGATACAGGAGTCAGAGGCACAAAAGAGCAAGTTGTGCAGGGGGCTTAGGGGAATGAATAGTCCTCAAACTAGACATATAGCATGATACATACAACAGGTTGCTGATTTCCCATGAGAAGTACAATCAATAAATAGTCTGGTATGTTTCACCTGAGAACATTCAGCATATAAGCACTGCTGTGTTGAATGAAAATTACTAAGTACAGTACATCACTAGGGTGGTTTCAGTACAGATAGTGTGATTATTCCAGTAGTCATTGATTGGCTATTCCTCAAAAGTAGAAATGTGGTTAAGAGGAATACGCTCATTTACATGTTGATGGACATAGTACATACATTAAATGAACTGCCTATGTTAATGTAAGAGATTATGGGGCAAGTAGATTAATGTACAATTATACATACAATGCTTAAAATACAGCATCTGGGATTCACCTGTTTTCCAAGTCAGCAGAATGCCTGTCCCTTGAGACTATATTGACCACAATGCCCAAAACAATGTCATGAAAAATGCATACCTTTCACCAGTTTTGGCTCCACTATGCAGCCCATAGTTCACAGCTGAAACAGACTTGGTGACAGAAGTAGCATTCTCTATATAAAAACAGAAAAGATACATTAGTACAAAAACTTTTCTCATTTGCTTTCCTGATGGATAGGCATACACTGATTTTTAGCCACCACACTGTAAAGCTGCAGGTCTCTAACTTCCCTATGAGCAAACAAGTTGGGGAAGGATTTTCCCCAGCCTTTCAATTCCTCTGTAAAATTGTTGCACTGCAGCGGGGATAGTGTAAACGTACCAGAAATGACTCAGAGGAGGTCTTTGATAAAACTGCATTCAGAAGGGTGTATCACTTCAGACCCTTGTGCAGACCTTACAGGAAGGCACACTGCTGCTGGCATTTCAATTAAAGGAGAAAGTGGCGCTTGCAAAAGTCATTCTAGCAGATGAGTCCTGGGGAGCTCAATGTAATAGAGTGCATCATTTAAATTATCTAATTTCTACCAGGAATACATTTTAGTTTGTAAAGCAGAACAGACTCCAAGTTGCAAATGTGGCTTAAAACCAACTTTGCATCTTCCTCCCTCCACCCCTGAGGTTTTACCTTTTGTGCTTTGCCTCTTAGGGCTCAGCTCTGTGTCACTCCAGCTATGCTCTATAAATGTGAAACAGCAGAGTGTCTTGCCCAGTTCTAACATACTAAAACTAAAACTTGTTGCATAAACACTCCTTCTATACACGAAGGACTGGCATCTTAGAAGCAATCCAACTTGATCACTGCCTAAGTCACCCTCTGAAAATGCAGGATTCTCCCCTCTTCTTACAGAAGTGATCCAGATCAACTACACAAATTTGTGACCACTAACAATAGCCAGATATTTATGCAAATCTCAGATGTTTTCAGATAAGGAAGAGTGTGATCCTTATTCTGGAAGGGCTATGTATTTTGCTAAATAAACCGACACTTGAGACCACTGTGAAATGCCAGTACGTTTTGCAGAGAATAACAACTTGGTGACAGCAATCAGAGGTACTTTTGGAGAAAGCTCAACTGACCTATTTCAACTGAAATCACAAATCCTTAAAGTATTTTGTCCTTTGCCACACTCATATTACAAAGGAGACTCCTTACTTCTATCTTGCACAAAGTAATTAGCTTCAATATCCAAGGGTGAGAACACCACCTTCCAACAGCCGTTACCTTTTCTACAGCCACAGTTTTCACTTGATCAGCTAAGATCCTCACTGCTCAAGCTGTCCACCTGCCACACTTTTGTGGCACTATGGTTTCTGCTGCAGAGACTGCCTAACAGTGCACACTTACATCACTGTGCAAATAAGGGTAAGTACCCCTCATTTTGAGCTGATTGGGAATCTGATGGAGTAGAACAAGTGTTCGTGATTCTATGAGTCTGCACATAGCAATTGTTAGCAATATTAGTATTACCGTGTACCTACAAATCAAAACTACACGCTCAGATCTGAATCCCCCAAAAAGCATGGAATCACTCTCAATTTTTGTTGCATAAGGGCATGAAAATAGGAACACTTGCCCCCAGTGGCAGATGAATACATTGTTCTCATTGTAATTGAATTCTGGTCCTTCACCGCATCAGCACAAAAAAAAAAAACCACCAGAGGAAGTGTTTGCTACACTCTCAGCTTTAGTGAGATAAAAACTGAAAGACTAATCTGCAAATAATCCCTATCTCTTGCTAGGAATCCCATCTAGTCTCCTTCTGTAATTCCTCACTCATATATATAGTCCAATTTGTAAGTGTCACAGCCAAGGATTAATGGGTTCAATGTGATTTTTTTTTAAAAAAACTCAGTTTCAACAGAATTAAGATTCTGCAATCACTGACGGATGTATACGTGTCAGACTGCCATCAGTCATTCTTTCCTCCAAATGAGTATTATAACCTGTTGGCCAAATATCTGCCAAACTTCTCACAGGGCATCCAGTCTCAAAGCACTAAAAATTTCTACAAATTTCATGAAAATATCTGGACATATTTAAGAGATTCAGTAACTTATTGAATTCAGTAACTGTGCTGTAAGATATGCTTCACTAAAAACTCAACTACATTAGGCACAAAAATTCTCTGCAGATGTGACATTACAGCCAAAAGCTCCAGCTAATATTCCAAACTGGAGTGTCCCACAACGAGATATATAGCCATAGAAGCAAGGTTTCATAATTACCACTAGGTCACAGGACAATACTCATAGAACCAGTTGAAGAAACAGGATGCAGCTTCAGCAAGTTATTTTTCTGTCTTTTACCTGGCTGGTTGGAAGATTTTACTCCCATAGTATTTGTGCTCTTGTCCTGCCCCAGCACGCAAGATGTATTAGTTGTTCCTGTTGCACAGACGTTCTCTCCTGAAAACTTCTCAGATGTCCTGGTTACTGCAGTAACGGGAAGGTGGGGCATCTGTAAGGTGACTACAGGGGCATGGGCTTCAGGGGAAGATGATTCTGACGTCTGAAAACAGGTCACTTCACGGGCAACTTTTGCCTGACCTGGATAAAAAATGGGAGAGAGGAAGTAAATTTGTTTGTAATTTTGTTACAAACAAATGTCCATGCAACAACTCTATTTTACAAGTCATTTGACTTATTCCCGTGCGAAACATTGTACCATTGGATCATTTATTTACCAGCAGAAACAACCCTAGCGCAAGTGATCTTGCAGCGATCATACTTCCTCTATGTGAATCTCAGCAGGAACAATGTCTTCAGATCATTAATATACTAGCACTTGCATCTGGTAAGCTTCTCTTCCTCTGTGCAGCCCTCACCCCCAGTCTCTTGCCCTGGTTAAGGAAGCAGCATTTCTGTTCTTTCCACGGTTTTATGAAGCAATGTATGACTTTCTCTGAAGTGGAGATAGTAAGTCCTTCCTCCAATGAAGGGTGATGGAAGCAGATGGGTGAATTGCAAGATGTTTTGGGATCTAAGACTACAATGGCACCCAGCACAGCGGTCTTATCGCTCATGTCACAAGTTAACGCAGCAGCAATAGCCTCTAATTTATGAAGCACCATAGTACATGCTTAACAGTAAAGCCAACGTTTAAAAGTTAAACTCCTAATTATGAAATAAAGTACTGGTGCCACAGGACAATATCCATCTGGAAAGGACAGCAGATTCTAACCCTTCCAAAATGTGAGACCTGCTCTATGACTGCCAAGATCAGGTATTTTACAAGCAGTGCTACTTCATTTCATGCCCTGTTCCTACCTGATGCTGAAGATCGATGCCCATTTTCAATGTTGGAAGAACTAAAAACTCTTCTAAACTCAGGTTTCTGGTGCTCATCCAGGTCTACGCTCTGTCAGAACAGACAACAGACACGACAACTAAATCTCAAACAGCAGCAAAAGTGAGAAGAATATCCAGAAACATCTGCCAAGAACAGGTCTTCCTCGTGCAAGCGACCACAAAACAAGAAGGGAAGAATTACTTAACCCCAGGAGCTGAGACTGCAAATGAAGCATTGGCAATGCACAACTTAAATCAATCTTCACACATTTGTCCCTAACAGACCCCAAGCACCTAGGAGGTGTTATTTTTTGTTAGATAAAGGTATCACCATCCACTGTGATGGTGATAAACAGAAGACTTCATGTAACAGCAGAGAAATTGATTGAGATTGTGTGGAATAATGCTCTGCTTTTTTTTTTTTTCTGCAGAAAGAAATTACACTATGAAAACATATTGTACAAGCATTACAAAGTAAATCCAATTTTAGGACATTACACCTATATTATAATCTGTAAGTTCTGTAAGGATAATTTTTTTTCTGGGAATAGCATAAATTCTCATCATGACTGTCAATATAATTACAAAAAAATCAGCCAGGAATTTTTTTTTGTGGGTTTAGTAGGAGTTTGTGTTTTCGTTTATTGGGTTTTTGGGCTGGTTGGGCTGGGGTTTTTGGGGGGTGAAAGAGCATGTTAAACTGTGAGGAACTATGTGATTTTTGGCTGCATAACAAAAGGAAGAAGAAACTGCTTCATGGATACATGATTACTGGAGTTAAGTTTCCAAGAAGCAGCAGCTACAACTAGTAGAGAGAAATCCCCCAACAGAGAGCCCACAAAAAGTTTCATTGATTGTGTAGTAGTGTACAGATGTTTTAATTTCTGAATGACTCCCCCATTTTGAAACTTTTGCATTTATGTATGTATGAATAAACTCAGCTATAACTAGCTGCCAGGACTCAGAAAATGACAACAAATACTAATTATAGAAATAATGCAAAATCAGGGGTTCAGAACTTTTATTACTGCGTTTAGTGCAACTGAGATCCCAGTCAACAATTACTGCCCATATGCAGAACTGAAATGTAAAGCATAGCTAGTGCAGCTCCCTAGAATGTACCCAAGATATACAGTTGGAACTGTTAAGCCATTCATGTCAGCCACTATTACCTGAATATGAAGAATGCCTGTGCAGGGTGTAAGCATGAGTCTACTTTTATATGCTGGGGAGGTGTGGGTGCATAAAATTGCCAAATGACATAGTCATTGCAAAGGTCATGCAGCATTCAACACACTGAACTGGCTTCCTAATGCAATGACAAGTGCTGCATTACCTTATTTCATGCAAACCTGACTGCTACAGTTTGGCTAACAGTGCCAAAGAAGAAACTGATACAAGCTGGAGGATGAGGAAGAAGGCCCATGTGCTGACAGAACAGTGGGATGATTTGGGATCAGATTCTGATGTGCATTTAGTAGTGTCAGGCTGAAGTACTTTCAAAATCTGCTTTGGAGAAGCCAAGCTTCTGACAAACCCATGTGTTTAGCATCAGTACTTCTGTCAGAGCTGGTTATGTAGATTATAAATAGCAGAGGGATAACTACATATATCTGTACTAAATGAGAAGAAGTACTCATTAGTACAACTCATGTGACAACAACGTGATGAACTGCTGTAGGGCTGCTGGAATTCCTCCTTTGCTGCAAAGAAGTTTAATTTCGGAGATCCACAACCAGAAGCTGCAATTATTGCAAGCCAGTAATGAAAATTCAATGCATTCGGAACAAGTAAGCACCAGATCCCAAGATAAAAAAAAAAAGAAATACAATTGTTATTTCCTCACTGAACCTCTAAGGGGCATGTCTGTTATGTCTTCAAGATTTTGTCTGCAACATGGTCAAATTCAAGAAGAATGACAGACACAAATGATATTACTCTCTCTCAAATGAGAGATTTCAGTCATCCAGTGTCTTTCATAAAACCACTAGCAACCACAAGGGTCAAATACAAATCACTGGCTCCAGAAATGCTGTTTATCTAGGAGAAGTACATCCTCTTCTTCTTACATACGACAGGTGAAATTGATGCTTCACTTTGATGCCACTGACTGCCACAAAGGCAAGATTCCACACTCTATTCCTTGCATATATAGAGATCATTGATACATCAGATACTGGGAACGATGACATTTTGAGGAAATGCAAAGAAGCCTGCTAGACACCAGCAACAAGTACACCACACTTACCCCTGAATTCTACTACTAGAAAGCCATTGTCCATCAGACAATACAAGTATTCTCTATCTGTAACTAACCCTGCAACTTGAAGAAAAAGCCTTGAACACTATGAACAAACTAGAAAAGCTATTGCACTGAAGAAAAACAATAGGAGAACTTTTCATAGAACCTTTTGTGAAGTAAGCCTGGATATAAATGGGTAGGAGGGAACAATTCTCCCTTAGCAGCTTCAGCAGGTGCCTGTGGCTATGTCACAGTGAATTAAAACAAAACAAACACAAAAATAATCTAGATAATGATCAAGGCAACCTTGAAATGTCACTATTTTGAAAGGATACTTGCAGGAAGTATAAGATAATAATAAAGAAGTTAAAACAACAGACTTCCTTTGTCGAACACAGGAGTTGAGATAGTTCAGAAATAGAGTATGCAGTGCCAAGTGATTGCTGGATCATGTAATCTCCCTGTCATTATAGAACCACAGAATGGTTTGGGTCAGAAGGGATAGTAAAGATCATCTTGTTTCAACCCCTTGCCATGCTCAGAGTTTCCACGCATTAGATCAGGTTGCTCGGGAGCCCATCCAACTTGGCCTCAAACACTGACAGTGTTGGGGCATCCACTACTTCCCTGGGCAACGAGTGCTTCGCCACCCTCCGAGTGAACAGCTTGTTCCTAACATCTAATCTAAATCTGCACTCTTTCAGTTTAAAGCCATTGCTCCTTGTCCTGTTGCTACCTGCTGATACAAAAACAGGTCACTTATTGCCCTTTTTGTAAGCCCCCTAAAGTATTCAAAGGTTGCAGTGAGGTCTCCCTGAAGCCTTCTCTTCTCCAGAAGAGAACTGAACAACCACAGCTCTCTCAGTCCATCTTTGCTGGAAATATACAGGTCATTACGTATGCCCAAGTCATGTTTTATGCAGTTACTCATAGGTGCTGGCTGTCATCAGGCCACCAGAGAGAGATCCCAGTGGGTAATACTTGTTTAGACCGTCATAGGTGGTCATAGCCAGCTATCTATCTCTCTGCAGCTTTGACCACTGCAGGCAGATTCTCTGCAGCCATCTGTCCAAGTTAGACAGAAACTCTTCTGACAGTTTCAAAACAGAACACTCTTAAAGTGCTTATAGTCCTCCCTCTTAACAAAGGCATCATGCTCAATCACAAAAAATATGGAAAAATCGTAAGTTATAAAACTCCTGCCAAGATGCAAAATCAGATCAACTAAAAATCAA
The DNA here is from genome assembly GCA_034336665.1 of Luscinia megarhynchos. Taxonomy (NCBI): domain Eukaryota; kingdom Metazoa; phylum Chordata; class Aves; order Passeriformes; family Muscicapidae; genus Luscinia; species Luscinia megarhynchos. The sequence goes on from CM067581.1 coordinate 11,371,546, forward strand.
AATTCTTCCTTTGTAAATGCTCAGTACCACAGGTATGGCTCCAGGATCCACATCTTTGAAACTAAATCTTCAAATAGCCCTTATTTTCCATCTTTGTGAAAGCAGCTCTCAAGATTCTGGCCTGGTTAAGAGAGCTGAGTCAAAGTCTGGTATCAAAATAACAGAAAGACTCACCTCTGAATCAGAGTGGCTAATGGCCATTTAAAATTCCTCCTAAACCAGCATTTGGACCTGGTGTATAACAACTTTCAAGGATGTCACAGTAAAAATTGCCCAGATTATACTTAAAAGGGGATGTGTCCTTACTTCTGAACTATGCTTGAAACTCCCTGGATTAATTTTTTTTTTCCCTAATGAAATTACCATGAAAAATAATCTAGCAATATTAGAAAATAACGGTTCAGATAACAAAGATGCTCAAAATCTCCAATATCCAATTAATGCTGCATCGACCACACAGTAAAAAGGAACTCAAGCGATAAATCTTTTCAAGAGCAAAAGTGTCACCGGTTCTATCACATGTACTCTAAAAACATACACAGTGCCATTTATGGTATTCTGTTTCAAATGCTTCGGTCATATAACCAGAAACTGGAATCAACTGAAGAAGCAGTGTTCCTTACAGAGAATCTGGGTGACTGGCACAGCAAGCAAGGCTTGCTCTTTTGCCATCTGTGTGTGGCCACATCAGAACCTGACCCAAAAATTTATGTTTTCACCGCACAAATTTGGTGTGCATAGCTGTAGATGCACCTCCCATAGTTCTCAGTACTGAAATTCCTTTTCGGTCAGCTCTGCTAACTTGGGAACGTCTCCAACCCAAATTGTTGGGAGGGCACTGAAGAACGATCAGCACTTAAGTGATCTTCCCTGAACTCTCAAAGCAAAGCAGGAAGGTTCTCATCCAAACACAAACTCATACTGTGCTTGAACGCAGACCGATCCTCAAGCTGGATATTGCCATAATATTGTTGCAAGACTCTTCTTAGACTGTGAAGTACACTCCACAATGCAGACAGTGTTGATGGAGTGGTGAAACAGAGTGATGGACCACAATCCCTGGTCCCTGCCCTATCACTCAGCTCACTTCTATTCCTTCCAGGCAAGTGTGGATAGGTCCGCCGAACAAAGAGGAACCAGTCTGCAAGTTGTATGGATATTGCTTACGTTTGTCACATGGGGGAAAAGGCAGAAGTTGCTACAATGTATCAAACAATAGTTTTATCTTTTCATTTGCCCAGAGGTAGGAATGAAGAGGGCTGGAATGCAATACAGACTCTGCTCATTCCCACCAATTCTGGTGAATTTTTTCTTTTTTAACCTCAAGCCTGGATAGATCACGGACCAGTTTTTTAAGCTTCAACAAGCTTAAAACCCCCTTAAGACATGCTTAACCAAGAGGATGTGAAACAGGTGGTCATCTGTGAAAGCCAAGTCTCTGGCACCCCAGCTTTATGTGACCAAACCACAGTGTACTGTCAGGTAGCAGTATCCTGGCATCAAGGATTGCACAGGAGCTTTCAACTCTTCTCACAGAGACAGACACAGAAAAAGGAACAGACAAAACTTCTCAGTACCAGAGGAGCTTTACACTAACAGGGGTTTCTATGCACAGAGTTACAATGCTCAATTACACCACAGGAAGTTTTATCACCGGGAGGAATGACTAAGTTTATGCGAGTTTAGGTCAACTTCTCAGGGACAAGAAGCAGCAGTGAGGGACAGCAGCTGGACAGCAAAACTATCTCACTGCGGGATGTTCTCTTAGGAAAACTTTATTGCCTGCTATGCGTTAAGCTATTCCCTTTTGTGAGCCTGCCAACTGGCAAACACGCATTGCTGGCACACAGATCCGCCAGAATAGAGTCCAGAAAAGATACAAAAATATTTGCCTAGATACGTACATCAATAGTCAAGACTGCCCCATCTCCTCTTATTTCTAACCACAGGGAACCCAGAAGTCGCTACCACTCTAAGCGAGATCCCAGTCTGACCAAACACAGCCATAATCAGGTAGATCTCCAATGTATACCGCAGCCAAGACCATTTCTCAGAGCACCTCCCAAAATACCACTGGACCCCTCTCTGCAAGAGAGGAACCCCGTGTCCCTAAACGTTACCCCATGCAAACGCAGTATGGCAACACCCGTGAAGCATCGGCCATGCACGCCCTTGGCCCTCCCTCCTGTCATCTCCCCGGCCGCTTACTTGGCTCCGGCCAGTGACCGCCAGCTTGGCACGACTGGAGAATGCGCCGCCGGCCGAACCTCGCCGGGGCGAGCTGGCCCGAGGGCTCTCCGCCGCCTCGTTCACCCACTCGTGCGGTAACCCCGCCGAGCGGCCCAGGGCCTCCACCTGCCGAGACAGGCGCTCCAGCTGCACCCGCAGGCGCCGGTTCTCCTGCTGCAGCTCAGAGACAGCGTGTGCCAGGGGGCTGGCGAGGCGCAGCACCTCCTCCACCTGCCGGCCTACCCCCTGCTTGAACAACTGGATGTCCACATGGATCTCCCGGACGGCGCCCCGCAGCGTGTCCTCGTAGCGTCCCAGGCCGTCGCAGACAGTCTGCGCCTCCCGACCGCTCAGATCCTCGGTCTCGCCGGCCATGGTGTCCGCGGAGCGCAGGCTGCGCGGGCAGGGACGCGGGCGGCTCGACAGCGGCTAGCGCCAGACGCCCGATGGTATCCCCGCCCGCCGCCGCCTCTCCTCCGCGAGAATTCCCTGTGTCTCCCAGCGGGCCCCAGCCCGGCGCCACCGGGCACGGCCGGTTCTCCCGGGCAGGAGCTCGGCGGGGCCCGGGCCAGTCGCCGCACAGTAGTGGCGCGGTTGGCGCGGCCGCGCGGTCCGCCCCGCTCGGCGAACGCTCCTTCAGGGGCGGAACTGGAATTTCGGCACGCAACACTGGAACAGGCAGGGAGAAGGGGCGGGGCCACGGGCCCGTTCGCAGCTGCCCGGGGGCTTCAGGGCCCGAGAGGGCCGGGCGCGATGGGCTTGCGGGCGGGGCGGCGCAGCGCCGATGTGCGGGAAGGAAACAGTGAGAGATGTGGATCGGGAAGGAATAGGAGAGAAGACAGAACGAGGGGAGGAGGGGTTAGTACCAAATCCTTCCGAGGTTGCTTGGACGATGGCGATGTCGAAATCCGTAAAGATTGTCTCTCGCGAGGAACACGGAGTCAAAGGGAGAAGAGAACGGTCTTCGAGGGCATAGAGATAGAAATGTACCACATACGTCCTTAGACCAACTGCCAAGTTTCTGCGCTTTCACGTGTAGGAACTTAAAACCAACATAATCACACTTAAACGATTCCCACTGGAGGCTGCAATTCGACAGACATTAGTATTAAGTGACAAAGTCGTCCAGCAGATCCAATCTGTTTGCTTGGGGGATGAGACACACGAATTTCTGTTAAACTAGCCAGAGCCACGATGCAGAACGCTTTCAGGCATATTCTTTACTGTAGCACGAGACAAAAATAAAAGGAAATCTAAGAAAAATTTTAAGCAAATTTCCATCGCCAGGTAACCTGTACATGTCAGCACTTTATGTCAGGTAGCTACAACTTCTTTGGTACCATTTAACAGTTGTCAATAGTAGCTCTCTTGCAGCAGCAAGTAGCTATGCCTGTAGATCTACAATGTGCAGGGAAATTTGGAGTTCTGCTACAGCCAGTATGTGTAAGACCCTAAAGCAATAATAACAGAATGCAATTACCATTAGGTCATATGTAATTTCTTAACATATGCAACCTTATCTAAAAATAATACGTGTGTGTCAGTGTGTGTGTGTGTCTGTGTGGTTATTAAAGCTGATAGCTCATAATGGTACTAATAGTGTAATTCTTTGGAAAATACTCTTCCCTGGATAGTAAATATTTCCATTTTTAAAATATTTTTGATTATGAAAGAAAACTACTTTTTCACAGAATAATTATCTAGTAAAAATTTCAGTTTGCTGACAAAAGCTGTTTTGAAAGAAAATTTCCAACCTATTCTCGGCTAGGTCTAGCAGAGCCACACAAATCAAATTATTTTGCTATTTACAGACTCAGCAACTATAGAGTAATCACAAACTCACAGAATTTTTCAAACTGCCTCTCATTAATGCATTTAGAACAATTTAGAGTACAAGTTAAGATACCAATGGTTAACATATTTCCTAATCTCCCCAAAAAATTAAGTACAACTTTCTGTGTCTTTCTGTCCTTTCACAAATAAGGAATTAACTTTACACTTCAACAGTCTAAAAGCACACCCACCTTTCTGTTCCCCTTGAAATCTCCTTTTGAGCTCTTGCAGGTGGAACAGAGCATGGGAATATGTCACTCTCCAAAAGCCTTTCAAAACAAATATTGAATGTAAACAGCACAGGTGAGGCTTAAAACAGTGATTCAAAAATGGAAAGATGACACTCATTGTCAGAGCTTAAACTGAGAGATTTAAAATATTTAATGCCCAAATCACACTGGGCTTTCTGTCTCAATATCTCAGTAAATTTTTCAGTAAAACTCTATATGGAAATAAGATTTCTTTTGAAGTACAGGCAATTAAGGATCTTTTTCAGGTCTGAGACACAACCCAAAGACCAAGATCAATGGGTGCATTTATGTTCATGGTGTTTCAATAGTTCCTTAAGCACTTGTGGTTACTACTTTTTTGAATCAATCTGGGGCATTAGAAAAAAAGAAAAACTGTCCTAGAACAGCAGCAGCATGTCATTTAATTAAAATAAACTCTGTTTGCTTCCCCACATTTCCCCATGCAAAGACACATATAACATACAACCTACTGAAATGTACTAATCTAAAAGCAAAGCGATCCACCGGAACTTACACAAGGATTTAAAGAGGTGTCTTTGGCATAGAAAGATTTTGGATAGTTTAAATATCAGAAGCCCATTCTGAAATGAGATCAGTTGAGTGCATGGGTACAATCGCTGCCAGATGAAGTTTCACAGCCTGACTCTGCATGTGAAATCACAATTTTTTAGCAAGCGAGGAAAGATAAACCTTCTAAATATAAAAGATGAGTTATATTTTTAGTGATTTATCTCGGTCATTAGTTCTAATTTGCAAATCTTATTGAAAACAGCTGAAGAAAACAATCACTCCAAGCAGGCTACCAGCCAAGAGGTCTCAGTTGTTTCTTGTAAATGACAGGCAACTTTTTTGTGTTGTTCTTGCTTGTACCAGGAATCATCATACCATGGAAATCACAGTGACAGAAGGTAACAGAGCATACGCATGAGGCACATGTCTGCAGATGCATGTGCAGTCGCATACGCCCAAAGGCAGCAATAGGAGTAGCCATTCCCTGATTTGTGCAAGGTATTCAGCTCCTTTGGCCCTGTTCGCTCACCACAAGAAGGACTAACAGTCTCTGTTACACCTAAGGATGCCAAGCCCTGTAAAGGGTAACACTGAAGAGACAACAGCTGCTGCCATGGCTGCAAACTTTGTTTTCTCAACACTGATCTCAGTATCTGATACCTGGTCATCCTCTCCTCAGCAATCACTATCCGATCGGGTGTCTGACAGCATTCCACGGGCAGTTCCAATTCTTTCCAGATCAGAGTTCTAGCTTTTCACGGCGTAAAGCAACCTGATACTCTGGGCTAGCTTCAGCTTACGCAAGACTGCCTGCCAAGGGGAAGGCCTCAGCAATGGGACTTTTTGTCAGCACCTGTCTCAAAGGGCTCTACTACAGAAGAAGTGGAAAATATCTACAGTCACTTCACCCAAACCAGTTCCTTATTCACATCTCCTCCTTAGCAGCTGCTTCACCATCAAGCACAGCATCTTACAATGTGGCTTATCATTTTCCAGAGCACTCAGCTTACCCCATCTGGTAAGAGGTGACACTGCTTGAAATTCTGAGACCAGGGCACAGGCAGGCAAAAAGGAGAAGCAGTTACAAGACTTAAGGGGATCTGGTGCACTGTGGGAGTGATTCAGGCTGAGTGTCTCACAAGCAAATCTTTTATTAGGAGGATAAAAAC